>JBBPCS010000881.1:33273-63605 GCA_037974645.1 Hollardia meadi | reverse complement strand
CCCCCCCGCAGTTCCTGGTGCCTGTTGTGATATTTTCAGTGGAGAGTAGTAACGAAGCAGATCGTTTAGGCAAGGTGGCTCCCTAATTGTCTCGCTGACAGCAATTAGATGGCGCTCGTTTAAGCGCTGCCCTCATTTTGTTACAGGCAACTCGCGGCAGGAGGAGACACCGCAAAGCACAAGTGCGCCTTAAACTACAGGGCAGGACCCAGTGTTGGTGGACGGCCAAGGTGACTGCCAGTGGGTTACCATATGTCACACAAATTAATGAGCCCGGAACTTTGGGGGAGCGAACTTCCTCATTTGGCGGCTTGTTTGGTTAGGTTCATGGGCTAATCAGCAGATTACTCACCTGTTTAAGTGGGCCTGAAGAGAAGTGAGGGAAAGGTCCGCAAGGTCCTCACTAGTCCCATCCAGTGGAGAGGAGTAGATATTGAACCGGAACAGTGGAATGCACAGACCAGGTCAATAGATAACAGGCCTGACCAGTGATCTGCATCAGATCACTGCCCAGACTGTACAACTCCACTTCAGGTTCCACTGGCGCCTGGTTTATTCAGGTCTATGTGGGTCAAACCAGTTCAGGTAAGTTCTCTAATGTACAGTATGTGCTTTCCAGACTTCTGATTGGGAGATAAGAGGGTCCAGTCAAGGTTAAGATCCAGCTCCAGTTCAGCCCATGCAGGGATCAGCTGAAATCAGTGTAGCAGGATCCACATAGATTAATAAAGTCGAGCTGTTTCGAGTCCGTTATGTTTAGAAATAGTGAGCCATAATTGTTTGAGTGTGAAACATGTTCATATCCAAAAGTAGACCCATCCAGATGCTTTTCTGTGTGACATCATTCCCTTTTTGTTTGTCCAGTCTAACATATTTTATATCCAGGTTGAGTCTGATTTTTTATGCATCAAACTTTCACTGTTTTTTTGTTTTGTTTTGTTTTTTACCATCCACTCGATTTCTGTCTGTGCATGTTGTTCCAGATGGTGAGTTCATTAATTTTTCTGTCTATTATTTATTTGTTCAGTCACATCCTTATGCCTATGCTCTTCACACTGTCTACCTCCACTGTCTCCGCTTCCAAACTGCCCCGGATCTTTCGAAGTGGAAAATTCGATGCTGATCACACCGATAAGCTGGATCCTGCAGCAGCTGGCCAATCAATAGCCAAACACACGCCAGGCCTTGACACCAATCCAGACACAAGAACCAAGATTAGCAGTTAAAAGTAAGCTGGCCAGTACAGGTCTATAACCCCATGATATCCATGGAAACAAAGTAATGGGTACAATAAACGGTAGATAAGGGAGAAGAGCTTAAGGGCCTTTTTTTTCTTCAGAGTTTTCACCAGCTTCTCCCTGGTGGTGACGTTTGTTCTCCACATCTGCCACTCAGATCAACAACATCAGGGTTCTAGAAAACAGGAGAGCAAGAAAAACAAGATTGGAAAGAAGAACATACTCATTAGGCTAGCAGGAAAGGGACATTAAGGGTAACGTTCTCAGAAGGGTATATTTAGAACAAGGAGGTTAAAAAGACAATGAAAAAATAAAATAAGGATCTGGAGTAAGTTTTGAGAAAAGGAAAGAAAACCAAGGTTTCGGGAACAAAATGATTTTAAAACAGCAAAGAGGCATAATATTGCGCCTGTGAAATCTGTAAAAAACGAATTAGAGTGATAATAACACAGACCATTCAGAACATCACTGCCTCCAACATGTGTTGGGAAAGCACAATTAAACATTAAGAGTCTTTAATTTCTGTTGTTCGGCGTCGCAAGTTGAACTAGACTTGATTCTCCCCACAGGCCTGATCTTAAAGTCCTCTGCGGGGGTTCTGTTTCTCTTCTTCTCATAACTTCTGTCATGACTTGAAAGTTTGAGAAAAGCTCATATTCACTGAGAAAACGTTTGTATTTTTGGTGAGTATCATATCCTCACCAAAGGAAAAACAGAAAAACTGGTGGAAGTAAAGGTTCAAATGTCATGTTTTTCTCCTGACTTTGTCAAAATATCCGACTTCTCTCGGAGCCAAACAAATGAAAAGGACACAGCCCACATATCAGAAGGTTTCGACATTTTTAAAGATGCAGTGGCGTGTCTGGCTTCGTATCCAAATGCCACCGAAAGCATGGAGATACAACAAATACCTAAGTAGCGGTGGACTGAAGGGAAAGCAAATACTTGCGATAGCTTGAGTGATGAAGCTGTACTTGCTTTGATGGTACTGGGTAATGCCACAGCTGTTATTTGTGATGCGCATGTTTGTCAGGAGAGCATTCCTTAACTGAATTTGTCAGTAAGAATATTTCTTAACTGTTTTATGTACAGCCAGTGTTTATTGTGTCAGTGCCTCAGACTGTATTCATCCATCACAAGCACTGCACATCTCCCCTGTCTTCTCCTCCATCATTCTCCCCTCCCCTTCGTCTCCTCCATCACTCTTTATACCATGCAGATGGATGAAGGCGATGGGGTGGTACAGCGAGCGAAATGGGAAGACAGTAATGCAGTGTGAGTGGTGAGGAGATGGATAGACAGGAAATCAGAAATGAAAAATAACTACACAGATTAAGGTGTTATAAATGAATAAAAAAGACATGGAAGGGAAAGGTATTACAGGATTAAAAATAAACAGTATAGGCCATAGAGAGAGAGAAAAGGGAGTAAACAAGTAATGAAAGGAGTGATAGATAGAAAAGCAAGGAAAAATAGACATTTTTAGGCAGATGAAATAAATTTAGCAAATAAAAAATATAGTCTGTAATATACTTAGATAATCAATATAAATGGAAAGAGAGCGAAAAGGAAAGAAAAAAGAAGGACAGTTTCGAGGACCAATAAACGAGACGAGACAGTAAATAAAGTAAAGGATCAGTTCCCACACGTTACAAATACAATCCTGTATTGGTATCTAGCCATTACAGATTTTTGTCCTGTAGGTGTCAGGATCCGTCAAGTTAGATAGTTTGTTTTAGTTAGTTTGATTTGTGTAACTTCCTGTTTTATTTTGATAGTCTCTGTCTTGTCTGTTGTCAGTCCCCGTATCCTGTCAAGTTTTCCGCTTGTGTGATTGCTTTCCCCCGCCCTAATGTTTTGCACCTGTGTCTCGTTGTCTTCCCTTCCTAGTGTATTTAAGGTGTGTCTCACCTCCCTTCTGTGCCAGATTGTCTTTACCCCAGTGTGAGCATTCCAGCATTTTCTCGTGTTTTGATCCCTCGTGTTTTCGACTCTGACCGTGTTTATTGGCCAGTGATTTAGCCTAGTGATTTGGATACCGTTGCCTGTTTGTATTGATATCCCGTGTACCGAACCTGTTTAAGTAAACTACTTTTCCCCGTTGTCCTGAGTCTGCATTGTGAGTCTTTCTGCCGGTGAGCCTGATAGTAGGTGCATTTAATTTGCTCAGATGGTGCTGGTGGCTCTGGATGTCGAGTGGGTCGTCCACTAATCCCTGGTTCGATCCCCAGCTCCTACTGTCCGCATGTCAAAGTGCCCTTTGGCAAGAAATCGAACCCTAAGTTACACCTGATGGGCCGGCCAGAGCTCTGTCCCGAATCGATGTGTGAACGTGTGTGTAAATTAGAGGCCAACTGTAAAGTGCATTCAATTTCGCCATTTGGGGATACTCGTCCCTAAGATTCTTGCCTCAACCCCAATAAATTAAAGCTGAAAGGAATTGTTTGCATTGCGAGAGAGAAATAACATTAAAACACAAAAAACTAACACATGTCCCAATGCTTCAACAGTTTTCATGGAAACTTTTTCTTCAGTATAAAGTTATGACTGTTTCCTGTGAGGGACATTGTCAATGCTGCAACAATAATTTCCATCATGAGTTAATCAGATATCATATATGACAAAAGAAAAGCATTAAATCCTCACACCTAACATGCTGGAATCAGGGAAGGTTTCACATTTTTGATAAAAAAGGGTTAGGAAGGGTGATATGGCTGCAAGCTGCACGGGAGTGACACTCCAGCAGACAGTTGAGGGGAAGCAACACAGGGCCAGAGAAAGGGAAAAACTGTAGATAGGAAAACAAATCTAGGAAGTTCTTAAGGTTTAAGTGCGAGTCATTACTCTTTTTGTGTGGTGTTGGCTCGCTCTCTTTGTGAGGCCAAGAGACCTTCAGATCTTAAAGTCTCTCCGTTCGACACTAGGAGGCCGCCTGATGTCTGCTGCTGGAGGCGTCCAAGCGGCAGAAAGACAGAGAGAGAGAGAGTAGAGATGGAGGAAGAGAGAGGGAAATACAGCCAGAAACAGTGAGAGAGTGAGAGAGACATGGAGAGAAACAATAAGTGAAAATCACTGACACAGATGCAGCAAAACAGCAGCGAAAAATAAGGGGAGAGAGGGAGAGGAAGCAAAAACTGTCAGGACATTCAGAAAACTGGTAAAGACAGAGAACATGACAGAGAGAACTTGGGAAATACAGCGGGGAGGGGAAGAGAGCGGGATATACCAAGAGATGAATTCAGAGGGACAGACAGCAGTGAAGAATGAGGCCAAGCATACGGGATGACACTGAAAGGAGTGATGATAGATTAAAATACACAGAGGGCAGACAGGCTACAGGGTCGTGGATGGGCCATGGAGAGAACACACACTTGCACTTCACACAAGCTCACATGTCCTTGTGTTATCCTCGACTATTTTCCTATCTGGCCTAACCTTATGGGAGAGTTTGCACTGGCTCAAGGCGGCTAAACCTTGTACATAGCAAAACACAAATGCATGCACAGGCCTGCAGGGATTTGGTAGCTCACCCTGAGCTTACAGACAAACACTTGTTTTGGGTCACTGTCAGGACATGGTTTTAACTTGCTGTTAGCCTATATGCAATTCTCTACCCCTTAAAGGTGCCCTGTGGAGCTTTCTTGTAAACAAAAGTTATATTCACATTCAGCGTTTCTTACCAAAAAGCACTGTGCACTATTTCAGTCAGGACCATTATAGTCAAATAACCTTAGATTTCCATTTGCATTACGTAAAATTTGCGGTATGGCTCGGTTCCGGGAGCTCCGTGTCCTTCCACGCGCCTACATGGAAAGGGCTAAGGAGCAGGAGTGGAGATGGGTTACTTGCAGAGGAAGCAAGAAGAGTATAGGCAGGTCAAAGCAGCGTACATAGCGTGCGCTGTATGAGAATGCCCATTGGCTGCATAGAAGAGAATCAGCTGAGTCATCAGCCAATGCCGCTGGCTTTTAGATGAGCTGACTTAGCTGAGATTGTGAGCTGAGCTTGATTTCAGTGGCCTGCCTGAACTAACGCAAATTTGCTAAACTTTAAAGTACTTTAAATCGTGCATGGTTTACATCCACGTTTGCTTGCAAACAGTGTTCTTCCTCACTCTGTTGTTGCTGCATTGATCCATTTGTTGGTGCCAACAACAACTGTTTGTCAGTAGTATAGTGTCCATGTGTTGATGCGGGTGTACAAAACAGGGAACCGTCTATAAAAGCAGGGCTTCACAGTGCTACTAGTGGTCAAAAACTCCACACGGTTCCTTTAAAATTAATGGTTTACAAGGAGGGGAGCCCACAATGTGACTGTGTGAAGAGATTTTTCTCCTCAAAAAGCAATTACGGTAACACATAACACAGACACACACCTACTCAATGTTTGGTTGGCTGTTGAACTAATATCATTTTGCTTGACATAATCACAATATGTTTGTGTCAAGCACATAATTTCTGCTAATCCAGGAAAATTCCCCACTTAGGATTCAGGTTGAAGAGCTTCTTCTGAACCTGAATCCACATGCAGCATCCTGTCATGAGCTAGATTTCAAGCTCGAAGGCAAAAAGTGACAAAATGTTTTCTACTGTGTATTTAGTTATTTATTTTTAATGAAGGCATAGGCTCTTATTTTTCAAGTCTATGTTAATAAAGTTACAAGTTATTTCTGTATTCATGCCGGATTCCCTCCTCGTGCCTTTGTACTGCAAAGGAAAGGGGACTTCTTTACTGTTCTTGGGTAACGCCTGCACATTTACTGCACGCCGCTAAAATTTAATAAGGACAAAGTTTCGATCCCACTTGGATCTTCATCAGGTCAGGATATATAGAGTAGAAACACAATTTACAACTAAAAAAGTTACTTCCCGCTTGATCCTCACTTGGTTTGTCTAACTTAGACTGCTGAAAATTCAGGATTGGAAAGAAACGTGTATCTTGGGTCCTATGTCTTGCATTGATCTGGGAAGGGATTACTTTAGCATCATTAGGGATGATTAAAGAAACCCGATAACTCAATGCGAGTCCATATTATTAAGGTAGACTTGAAAACATGAACCTATCTAAGGCGTAATTCCAATCATGTAAATTAAAGGAGATCACCCACAATGTACATAAAATTTACATGCTGGGTCACAACTATGGGGTCTCTGTGTAGCTGTCAGTGTCTCTGTTCCTCAGACGCTCTGAGTAACTGCGGCTCCCTCTGATCAGATCAATGTTGCGTTTCTCTGCATTGCAGCAACCAGTGAAACACATCACAGACACACCTACACCCTGAGAAAGCCCAGCAGCCTTTGTGCAAACACGAGTATTATCACTTACTGTAGGTTCCCCTCAAAGTGCCAACTACCCTGGACTCAAAGAGAGGAAACAAAGTACACAAACGCCAGCTGTAACTTCTTCCCTCCCTGCGTGAGGTGTCAAAATAAAAACTAATCATTTTCTTGTCAGTCAACATGTAGTCTGAAATGCTGTTTGGAAGCTCCTTTGACTGACACACTTCAGTTAGCAAAGGTTGAGATGAGGTTAGAACTTTTAATTAGGCCTTTTGGGGAAGAGTTTGTGCATATGTTTGCACCTCAGCGCTACAACAAAGTAAAAGTTCTGGATCCCAGTTTGCAAAATTCTAGCCTGTTACAGCCCTAATGAGCACCCATCAAAACCTCTCCTTTCAAAGTCCAATTTGGCCGTCAACCACTCAGAACACTTGCTGAATTATATGTGCACAACGTTCCCGTCATTCAGAAGAGAGAAAAACAACGCGAACGGACTTATTTTATTGCTCTCCAAAGTAGCCTGTTAGTCAGTATGGCATTTGACGCCATTGAATGTGTGTGCCACTCCTCTTTCTTGCAATAATTTGTAATGCAAGCAAATGTCCAGCATTTTCAATTGTGTTATAAATGTCAGCCTGACTGCCAAGGGAGTTTATAAAGGTGAAAACTTTCGCTGAACCTGCTGGCTAATCTGCTGCGCTCTGCACACATCTCCTGTCTCCTCTCTGCGATCAACGTGAGGCTCGATGACACCTCATTTCAACCCTTTCACAGAGGCCAATTGAATGACATATTAGCCACCGATAAAGTATTTCGACTCAGCTGTTTAAGCCACTCATGTGAAATGGTGTCTCCATTTATTCGTTCTAATGAAACCCCAGTTTCCTGAGTGGATTAGTGTTAAAGGGGAAGTGCACTGAAGTGGCTTAGTACAGGGACAGGCTACACATGCTCTTGTGGATTCCTATATTATTAAGCATTTGAAGCAGTCTTTGCGAGCATTTGCAAGTCAGCTTGAATCAAGAGAACTGGGGCCTGATTTCATAAAATGTGGGTCTCATCTTCTAACCTTTGATGGCAATGACTGACTTACATAAAAGCATGTTCTATCAGTATCTTGTGTTGAGGAAGAAGTGTAATGTTCTAATCATGTAGCATTGTGCTTTCAACGTCATGCTTTTGGCAGTACTTGAATAATGCTGTGATTGCACAATGACAATCCTAAATAAATTAAAACAGTTTTAGTAGAGAAAAATGTCTAGATACAATATGTCTCTCTCCGTTTCTCGCCAACTGTCCTCCAGCTCTCCGACAGCCTTTCTTTGTCAGTAAGCCTTTGGCCACTATGATAGAAACTAAAAATACTTTATTCAGGCACTGGAGGTTGATCCATAAGCTGACAAGAGAAACAAGAGATCAAGAGACACTGAACAGAAACCTAAAGCTCAAACACTACTCATCGTTCTGACGCTTGATATTAACCAATTTCAGTACAGCAAATCGGGTTGTGACTGTTCTCAACTTGAGCCTGTCATTTAAACTCACTGGAAAATCTTCAGAAATTAGTTTCTGGTAACAGCACAGACTTTCTATGTCTTTCTAGGTGTCAGAGAGGCTTTATATTATCACAAATCTTAGCGACACTGTCAAAGGCCATCAAGCCTTCTTTTAGTGCAGACGTCCTTTTGTAACAAATCATAAAACTTTTCTTTTATTCTCATTTTCTTTGCTTTCTTTTCCTTTTGTTCTTCCCTTGCTACCTAAGCATTTCTAAACATTGTGAGGAATTTTGTCAAATAAACTTTATACAAATAAACTTTACTTGCAGCTTTTGTTACGTGCTTGAACTGCTTGCTGCTGCTAGTGGCATGCTTCTTACCTCCAACAAACTGTATTCACTGGTGGTGCTGATTTCTCCCCGACTACCACGGCCTTCTTACAGCTTGCAGTATATACATTAATTAGACATGTTGTTTTAATTAGCACTTATCTCTTCATATTTCTGCATATTACCAGTTTACTTCTTCTCAGTGTCAATGAATCTATTAACATGTTCATTCTGCAGACAATTCAACTAACAGCCTGCAAACCTTTTGAAATCGACTGCAATTCTCCAACCTTCTGCTGGTTTGGTTTCTGTGCCCTGAAAGCTACCAAGATGCACATGCCCTCCCTTTCTCTCCCTCCCCTTCTCTGTTCATATAGATTGCTCCCTCTTCTCCTCTCTTGCACTCAGGCCCGTCTCTGCTGGACCATCAGCCCCCCGGGGTTCTCTCTCTTTCTCCTGAATGTCGGTGCCGAGGGACCGGATCTGGGGGATCTGGATCTTCATCCCCCCAGAAGATTTAGACTATCCCCTTCTCTCCCTTTCTCATTTGCTCCTGCTCCCTCTGTGTGTTTATCTGTTTCTCCTGTCTGTGTGAATGCTGCTGTCCTCTTCTGTGTTTGTGGGACCTGTCCTCTTTCCAGGTCCCTATGGTGGAGAAGAGGTTGCTTAGCGACACCTTAGTCTGCTCAATTGTCCTAATGAGTCCATGCTCCTCACTTACAATCTACGTCATAATTGAATATACCATGAGTTTCTG
This sequence comes from Hollardia meadi, assembly GCA_037974645.1. Lineage (NCBI taxonomy): Eukaryota > Metazoa > Chordata > Actinopteri > Tetraodontiformes > Triacanthodidae > Hollardia > Hollardia meadi. The sequence continues at coordinate 54,503 of JBBPCS010000881.1, read as the reverse complement.
TTGTGAATCTGTTCTGAACAACATGACAATGATTGCATGTCTGTTCATTGTTCATTCCGAGAGGGATCCGTCTTTGTTGCAATTCCTAGCATTCTTCCAGTCTCTCTTTCACCATGTAACAAATGTTTTTATACCAAGGAAGACACAAACATGTGCAAATCTTAACTTCCTTAAAACATTTAAGCTTTTTATAAAAGCTAAAGAATGGTCCTGGATTTCTATTGAATTTCAGCCAACCTTCAATAGTCTTTCTTTTGAACAGAAGTAGCGTTTTTTTGTGTGTGTTTTTTTTTTACTCTTAAACACTTGTGTCATTCTTAATAGCAAACTAGCCTTCCCAGGGTGCTTGAGGTCCAATAGTTTGTAGCACTCTAATGGAGCCCGCAAAATGTTAACCTGAATAATAATAGCTGTGGTGAGATGGGTGATCACACTAGTATTACCGATTCCTTCTCTCATTGAACACCAAGCTGCAAAGATTTTTTTTTTTTTGCTGCTGACTGAGTCTAACTAAGTAATGCGTTGGCCCAAATATATAGGCCCAAAAAGTGCATTTCTGGCAATAAAGTCACAATGTAAGCAAACAAGAATAAATGAGCTTGGACAATGTACGGTTATAGAACAATAACAAAACAAATCAACCTCTCTTATACAGAGTGATATATATGACCTGAATTGGCCCTCTGTCTCTCTTACTATCTTCCCAGTACACGAGGATGGCATCTCTCATATTCATTCTCTGCTTTACACTCACTCAGTTTCTCACTGTTTCACTCTTTGATATTGTCTTGCTCAATTTCATACCCACGATTGCACAGTGTCTATTTGTCATTCCTTTCTGGTTCACTGTTTTATCGTTTGTCTCCCACCCGCTCTTTCTCTGTCAAATTCTTTTAGTCTTTTTTTCCACCTCTCTTAAATGCTTCCTCTTTGCTCTGCTGCTTGTCTATCGCTTCCGCCCTATCTGTCTTTCTACTACCTGTCAGTTCCTTGGTGGAGGTGGGCTCTTTGGTGACAGATGGCGGTCTGCTTTTCATCTCAATGGCGACCCTGGAGGAGAAGCGCGCCTTGGTGGGCGAGAGCAACTCCTCATTGGCCAAGGAATCGGTCCTTGTCATTATGCTCCGTCCACTGCTGTCCTCCTCGACCAATGCCACAGTGTCTCTCAGGATGTTGCTAGGCGACATGGCCCTGGACGGCCCAATCGCTTGGTCGTCAAGACTGTCAGGCATTTTTGAGGCAGAGTGAGGGAAGACTTGGACCTGTCCGCCTCCTCCTTGTCCATTGCTCTGAGGTCTTGCCGCAGTTGCTGCAATGACGGCTTTTCCATGGCCCGCCCCTTGGTTGCTGTAAACTTTGTACCGTATCATTAAGATAATAATAAAAACCAGCACCGACGCAACAATAATCCCTCCGATGATGATGATCATAGTACCACCCAGGAAGTGGCTGTGCAGTGCTTGGCACTGGCTGAACTCTGTGTCAGTGGTGAATGACAGACAGCCCAAAGGACGTGTTGCAGTCAGTGATGTGATGACATCATCAAACACGGCCAGGACACAAAGATCGTAGCTGCGTCCGGCGGCGAGGTCCCGAACCAGGAAGTCATTGCTGCTGGATGGAATCATCCTGCAAAAGAAAATAGAAAAAAAACATATTAAAATATTAGTGTCAGGGAATGTAATAACTTTGTCATTATGTTGCTATTAATGTAATAACATTAACATACATCAATTAGAACAAACTTAATTTTATGGGTCTGTAAGTTCTGAATGAGTTCCTAGTAGTTCCCAAGATGTTTTAAAAAATATATATAATATAGCATTAATACAAAAATACAGAGTAATCAACAAATTTATTAATACACATTAAATGTTACCAACAGTTTTTCACTCTTGTCAGTGTTCAGTCGGGCAGCTGAACATGCAAAAGTGTGACATTTGTCAACAGGCAAGTACATAGTTCAACATATATGGAGAAAAAAAAGTTTTCAATAATAAATGGTTTATGTATGAATGTTTACTTGGGTTTAAATGGAGCTTTCCTGGAGCTTTCTTGGAAAGTACCAAATGTCACAGTTGTATAAAGAAAAAAATGTAGGTAATTATAAGGACAACACACACACATTAACTAAAGCAATAAAACAAAGCATAATGTAAAGCAAAGGATGAACATGATATCAGTTTTAATAAGACAGAAGAGGACAGCTGTAGCAGAAATTACCTTACGTTAGATACATACACACAAATGCATGAACACCGATACAAATGTATCTGGACAACAAAATCTCAATTAGAAGGGAAAATAGTAAAGAGTTGTTTCAACCAAATTACAAATAAAAAAAACTAATTTCGAGATACATCGGAAGTTTAAATTGGCCTTTTAAGCATTTGAGCAGCTCAGTTTAATGGAACAGCCACGAACTCAGCACCTTACGCTGGAGGAACATTTCACTTCATGCATCATTATTCCTGAAACCCCTGAAGCATGCACACTGTTCTTTGACAAATCACCTACTTTACTCCGATTCTTTCCCGTGCTCTTGTCTTTTATCCTTCTCACTTTAACTTCTTCTTTTAGCTGCTTCATCAGCATTTTTTGGCGGATGAATTTGAAGTTTAAATGAATGAACCACGTAATTTACTAAACTAACAAATATAAGAGTCTTAAAAGGATAATTTAGCAGCCATGCTGATCAGAATCAGGATCAGAATCAGAAATACTTTGCTGATAATTGGGTTATGTTACAAATGCCCTGGCAAGAATAGAAATACACAGGCATAGAGAATTATAATAATACAAAATATAACTAAGAAAAAAAAAATCTCTCTCTCTCTCTCTCTCTGTCTCTCTCTCTCTCTCTCTCTCTCTATATATATATATATATATATATGTGTGTGTGTGTGCATCATACTATACCAACATACAACCTATATATAACCTATGTATAACCTACATATATACAGCAGTGTGAAGGTTTCAGGCCTGGTTCACCTCTGAACACACCCAGTATCTCTTGTACTTCACAGCCGCAGTGTGAGAAGTTAAACCAATGGAAGTCTTAGTTGTGTTGCAGTGAAAGACAAACAAGTTACACTGCACTCTCAATGATATTGCACTGTGGGGCCGCTCTCACCCTGTCCCTCCACCGCTACACTTCCAAGCAAACAAGCAACGTCCAAAATGACTTATGACTACATCCGCTTGTATTGCTCTCTAGTATTCTGTTGTGTGCTATTATTTGAAACACATGACACATGCACTATCATCATGTATTTTTTCATGCGATGTTGCCTGAGGCACAACAGCCACCTCATCGCTCTTATTTCCCCACAGAGTTTGAATTCCTGAGCCTGTGATCTGACAAACACTCACACGGATTCACCACCCGCAGCGGCAGAAATCCTCGTTCTCTGATTAAACACATTCCTGATTCTTCCCATTGTTGACTTCCATGGCAGGCTTTCCCAAGGTGAACACCGTACCTCTAGTTTTTCCTTGTCAGTGTATTTCCCTGGGGGAAATCCTGGGGAAAAATACCACCCAGGTAAACAGGAGACAATGCTTCTTCTACTGTATGTTTACTTCACTTTGTCTCTCTCCTATCTTCAGTATAACTAGTGGGATTGACAAACACCCATGTCACTAATATATTTTACCTAAATCGTATTTCCTTTCTGCTTCATTCACATTTTCCCCAATGCACTGTAAGGCCTTCTACCTATGCCCATCCCTCCCCAATAAATGTATTTCCGCCTCTGCACTGACACAGACAGGCTTTGCAGTATAGACGGAGTGAAAAAGAATTGATGGGAGGCTTGTGTGTGTGTGTGTGTGTGTGTGTGTGTGTGTGTGTGTGTGTGTGTGTGTGTGTGTGTGTGTGAGAGAGAGAGAGAGCCAGTGGGCAGCAGGGTCTAGTCTCAGTGCCAAGCTCATCGATGGCATTGAACCTCCACCAGGCAGTATATCTTGGCAGATAGTTCTGTGTGTGTTTGTATGACCTTGTGTGGTTGTGAAGTCTGGCGTGAAAGGACTGAGTTCTTAATAACAATCGAACCAGGAAACTTTAACTGCCCCAATGTTTTGCCGAAGGGTAACAGCGTGATTTGAGAGCAGAGCTGGACTGGGGATTCCGTCAGCAATTTCAAAAGGGGCACCAAAGGATAAAGTCATAGAAAACAGCGCTGCCTTATTAAGCTGCAAAAGACTGGGAGGTCTCCTAACTGCGTTTGAACAAATTGATATCGTGGTTGTTTGTCTCTCTTCTCATCTTTGCAGTGTGACAAACTAAATCAGAGTTTATCAGGGGAGAAACTTCGGGGAAATCAGGCCAGAGCTGGCCGTGTCCTTCAGTGAAATCCTCAAAGCGCACGTGGGCCTCTAATCCGCTATCTGCAGTCTGACACACCACTTTCCATTTTAACAAGCAACTTATTGTTCAAACTTACACCATATTTTTAGTGTTGGTGAAAACACGACCTGTGATTCATGACACTGATTTGTGACACTGGGAGCTAAATAATCAGACTAACATTTTGTAAAAGTCGTGACTGGTGATAATGAAATTGTCATGGAGACAGAGGGAGCAACTTTCAACACCGATCATCAGTTCGAACAACATGCATACAAGTCGTGATGGACAAATAAGAACAAATAACACATTGTGTTTGAAGGAAATTTGAATGCTGTATATAATTGTAATACTTTCATGTCTTGGTGCATTTCCTTTACAATGAATACACAATGCTAATGATGGGATTCTACTGCCATCACTCCAAAAAGTGACAATCCACCAGAGAGGGTAGTGTGAGGTATTATTTTCCTCAGAGATAACGACAGAGAAAAACGAATAAAAGAGCTCCAGTGTGTATGTTCTTTGCCAGTCCTTGACATTTTCCACCGTTGTGATATGTTGTCAGTTGGTTTTGTTTCAGTGAGCTCTTTGTCATGTTGATGTGATTTGATTATTTTCATTCTCTTTCTTAGTCTTCTCTGAACAAAATATGACAGTTACATGTTTCTGTGGGCACTAAAACACAAATCATCAATCACAAAATCAATTTGAGTGCAATAGCTAAGTCTTAAATGCACTGGGTAAAGCCATGACTAGTGAGATGCATCTTAGAGAACTGAGGACCACGCACACAAAGAGCCCAATTGAGGGTTAGCTGACCTTTCACGTCTTTCCCTTGCTCACACAGGCTAGGAATGTGTAGACTAGGCATAGCTCTGTAAACTCCACACACCACTGGACTTCGTCAGTGCAGATCTCAGGCCATAAATATCAATCACGCTATTACTGAAGCAGCTCAAATCAATCTAACCCAATTAAATTGGGTGAGACTGAATCAATGAACCCTTTAACACTACCCAGATAATCTTTGCCATGCAACCATCAGGGTTGCCTACAAATATAACTCCTCCTATGATCGTGAAGAAGGGCAAATTGGATTGAACTCATCTGGAGAGTCCCCCAGTGTGTTCCCTTGTATTAGTGCTCTGTTCTTAAAGCAGGACTGAGGCTAAAAGGCAGCCTCACATGAACCCGAAAGGGTTAGGGGGAGGGATGAGGTGGAGGTTTGGAGTTTAGGAGTGTTTTTCAGTATAGGATTTGTTGAGTAGCAGGTTACTTTATTATTCTGAGCAGAAATTTAGTCCTCCATTTGTGTAGCTGTATTTTCCCTGTTGCTCTATAGATCTACAGACTCTAAAAGGGTCAGTGACAAAACAACCTTGAAGCAATGAAGGACTTGATGTCTTGGCCAAGGACACTTTAACGGGCTTTCTTGTTTAGTTTTCTATGCTTTTGCCAGATGTACAAAAATGGTTGAAGCATATTTTCAATTATTTCAGATGAAATCAGCATATGGCTTTTAATTTGCTCATTGGCTAGCATCTGTTGTGCTTTGCACATTGAGAGTTATACAAATCTGTTATGGCTGATGTCACATTTCCAACACATCAATAATTAGCTGTGCCTCTGAGATTGGGGTCTTTTGAACTCGTGTGTCAGGACTGTAGAAAAAGGGACTTGGACTGGGTAAAGCCGAAATGGTTCAGCAAGAACATTTGACGCTGCAATCATACTGGATGATATGTTCAGTTTATTCAGTGCTTCAACCACAGACACACACACTCTCACACACACACAGACAATCAGAGTTAAACAGCTTAATGGGCTCCTTCCCTCCACAATTCAGACACACAAAGACACAGCTATGAGAGAGCTATGGCGCAAAACTAATGGTTTGTACGACTCAAAAGACAGAACAGTCAGTTTTTGTTTTGTTTTTCTTGGTTTTTCCTTACACCCACAGTCACACACGCAAACACACACATACACATGAACGTGTGCCCACACACAGCTAAAAGACCGCAAGACTCATTCAAACGCAAAAACAGACCCCACTGTTTGAATTTAACAGATTAGCGCTCGCCATGTGATCCCACTCTGTGTACATATCCCCATAAATACTGCAAGCATGATAATAGCCTGATTAATATGTTTAAATTATTGCAAAAGCTGGCAACTCCTCAAAGTTTCGTAAGGCTCCAAATAATCACTGGCAAAAGCTTTGCATTAGTATGAGCCATCGTTTCACCTAGGGAGAGCAATTACACCAAACACCACTCAGATTTTACACCTTTCTGCTGCAGCGGAAGTGCAAATTATTTAAACTTTAACCCCATTTGCAACTGACCTTTTAAAGTGTCTTATCAGATTATGCTGACCAGGATTCTTAAAGTCATTTCTTTTTTGTCACGCTGTCACAGCTGTAAACCTGCGCCGCTTCATCATGTTCATGATCAAACACTGGTTAAACAACATTGTAACATAAGACACGAGACAAAGATCTCACATGGTTCGAAAACCGTCTCTAGTTGGACTTCAGCCTAAACAATTACTTGTACATGTACTCAAAAATGTTGCTCTAAATGTAATATGCAAAATCAAAATTACCGCCTCATGGTTGTATGAGTCCGTGCACCAGTTTACCTGAAGCTCAATATCAGCAGAACTGATGAGTTAACTGCTATGCTTCAAATATGGATGTTGCAGCACTGAAGATCTACACGATCAGCACAGTCTCAAGGTGTGCACCACGAGCTTAGTGTCAACAATTCAGTATCTGTTCAAATGTAATATGATCACAATCTCCCCTTCTGTCACTGTGTTATGGTGCTGAATAATGGCCATAAAAGTGTTTTCGCAGAACATTATGATGTGACAGCAAAGTTGACGTTTGGCCTTTTGGATATAAGATGTCATCACTTCATCATTTTATCCTGTTAGACATTTGTGTGAAATCTTGCTTAATTAGTGTATGAATTTTGGGTAATGACTAAAAATTAGCTTGATAGGTCACAGCAACCTTGACCTTTGACCTCCAACAACCAAAATCTAATCAGTTCATCCTTTTTTTTTTTTTAGATATTCCCTCAAGGTGTTTCTGAGATATTGTGTTCACAATTGACATTAATATTAATTCATATTATATTATATTAATTTGATTAAAAGCAGAGAGGGTTAGTTATCATTACCTGTGATTGTGTTTGAGCTTGAACACTTGTTCAGAGTGTACACATCAAGTTTTACCTTAGCCAGCTTCTTCCCCACTACTACATTTCTTGATGTATTTCCACCATCCAAATGTTGATCAGTCCCAGATTATCGATACAGCTTATGAATATGTCCCTCCATGTCAGCCCGTTCTAATCCCCAGGTCATAAGATACCAATGTTTTGTCACAGCCCGCTTCTGTCTCAAGGTAGCCTTTAGCGTCCGTGGCTGACAAGCTAAGCCACACGTGACGCAGAAAGGGTTTAATGTACCTGCAATGTAAACCCATCCGCGTCTTTATCAGTTGACGCAGCGCAACATAATTTACAAAGAGAGAATGGCCCCAAGAGGGGTGGAGGAGGTCGAGGTTGAATGTAGGGTCACACATACGACTTTCACCCAGGAGGCCGGACTTTGCGTCCCTTTTCAAAGCAAATCTAAATCTAACCATGTGGTTTTTGTCCCTAAACTTAACCAAAATAACTTTGACCTTGTGCGTCTGGATAAGACGGCAGAGGCGCATCCCAAAGCATCGGTACCTGACGAGCTGGGATGAGAATGTGTTGTCCATGAAAAGCACCAGATACAAACAAAACCGGGACCTATTCATCCATTTACTGTAATATTATGGTGTTTACATTGGCTCCTTACTTATTACTTCACTTTCTCACTTTTTTTTTCTGGGCATGTTAAAAATGACTGAAGGAATTTCCTTACAGACATTATGGCAAGCCATCTTTCCCACAGAACAATTGAGTTCATTTTGTAGTGTATTTCAAAAAATGTTAACACTAATATGTCTTTTCTCTCTGCACAGTTCACTATTTGTCCTCTGGTGTTAATAATCCCTGTTAATACAAATTGCTGGCCTAATCTCAACTGACTATTAGAAGAGTTAGAAATGGGGAGAAAAACACTGTGCGGTGACAGAGAGCAATCTGTCATTGCCCGCCGAACACTGAATACCTATGGAAATGGTGCCATCTCTGCGTGATCTAAGGTGTCGTCTTGTTCAGAGAAATTGTTTGGAAACTTCATTTTCACATTAATGTGTTTTCATACAATCAGGCCTACTTTCTCATGTGTTTCTACATTTTAACAAAATTTATATTGACACCCCCCCCACCCCCGTCAGCTATCCTCTCCTGTCTTTTCATCTTTGACTGCCTTCAACACCACTGCAACCGAAAACTGGTAATTACCGTCTGACTGTCATTTCCACAGGTTATTCCTCACCCACGTGCCTCAAAGCACACCTAAATTGTGCAATTCACCGTCTATCTGCTTGATAACTGCAATGGAAGATTCAAGAGAGAAATGAACAAAATTTCCATTTCCATTTCTTCTACAACTTCAGATCAGTAACACCACATTTCCCCCATAGATAGATAGATAGATAGTTTTGTTTATCCACTGGCAGTAAGACTGGCTAACATTTGGGAACTCATTAGTGCCCATGAATACTTTACTTTATAGACTGTTTTGACTTATGCAGCTGCTGTTATTTTTTTCTATTTGGCCAATTTTATTTTTTCAGGGATTTCATTGCCTATTGTACAAGTACTATGTATGCAGGTTATGTGTCCATGTGTATGTATACCTGTATGTAGAGTCACATGACTCACTTCCCTTTTGGGGATGAAACACACATTCCGATAATGTAAATCATATAATTTCGGTGAAGGTTTAAGGTTAGGGTATGGATTAGGGTTAGGCGTGGTTATAGTTAGGGTTAGACTAAGTGTCCAGGACATTAATTTATATATATATAGTTTTGAGATGCAAGCTTTAATAAACCATTTGACCGTAGTGATTATTTATCACCCAAATTTAAAAAAAAACAAGTCAATTAGCATCACAACCTAATATGGCTTCTTCTAACATACGAAAGAAGAAATATTAAGCCTTAATAAGGGGTTAGTTTACACGTATTGTTTGCTAGATTAACGAGTATCTCAGCCTATCAAACTCAGCCATAGTGGATGTCATTTTCTTGTGCCACCTTAGTTCTAAACAAAGTCCTTACATTTGCCCAAGGTTGGATTTTCTCCCACCAGTAACCGTCAAAGACACAGTTAACCTAGTAATACTATTTGTAAATCTTTAAACCTTAGAAACTTGTGGCTCATGTTCTTTATTCTATTATTTTTTTTCTTCAATATCATTTTACTGTCTGTGCATTCACAAAAACAAACTTGGTGGTGTCTTTTGTTTAAAACCTGTGAGATGTTATTTACACAAAGAAAATGCGGCTTAACCGAGCCTTTCACATTATTACATTATGGTTATTTCACACAAACACCCAGACTGCATTTGGTATTCAATGCAAATTGGCACAAGAGCTGTCATTATGTCTGAACAGCAGAGGTGTAGTCAGGCTGAAGCTGACGGAGGCATCGGTGTCCGCAGTCAAATGACATTAATAGATACAAATAGACCTGTTAGCAGCAGCTCTACTTTATTAGCATGTCATTATTGTCTTGTCTCAGGCGAAAACACTAACGAGTTCGTTAGAGGCACTTGTTACAACAGCGGACTGATGAGGGGCTGTTGTGTGTGCCACGTGTGTCCATGAGTGAGCGTGTCCAGTCTGAGTGTGGCTGACATTTCCATGCCCGCTGCGGATGTGTACACACACATGCACATCTGTGTCTGTGCATGAGCCTGACATTTTCATTCTGTCTCTGCATTCACTTACGTTGACTGACGGGAGGCCATTTTGTTTATAAATGCTGTCCATCAATCAGCCCTTGGGCACCCAAAATACATACTCACACACACACACGCAAACGAGATGTCCTGAAGTCACATCCAGAGCCCGGGGTTCTGACTGTTGATCTAAGCAAAACGTCAAGTGAATATTTATGATAATGTGCGCTGGCTGTTTTTAAATAATTTAATATGCCAATTACTCCTCTAGTGCAGGCGGTGCAGAACAGAGGAGGGCAAAGGGTTGACAGCAAAGTCCCTGCAGCACGCACATCCTGTCAAAAAATTACACAAAACCGTGTCACTGAATTGAACATGGATGGATGGAAGGATTGATGGATGGAATGTGCCGACGTACTTCAAACCCTTAGATTTAACTTTAAAAAAAGGAAAGAAAAGAAAAGGCATTTTTTGTTGTTGAAATAATTCATGATCAAAAAAAAGTAAACCCTTTAATAAAAATCACTTTAAGCGCTTGTCATTCCTTGCAGCCATTAGGTATTCACAGGACCCAGGGTACAAAATTTGATGTTACAAGCTTTAATTATTAAAATAAGTGCCACATAATTAATCATTCTGTGTGGACTTCCCCTTAGACATTGTAAGAGCGGACGGCTCTCTCCTGTCACCCCTCTTAGGAGGTGAGCCGCCGCCCTTCGCCCTCCCCTGGGGAACTGAGTCAGCATTTTTAAGGTTCCACTCTAAGATTTTTACTTCACCAGTGTTTTGACACAGCCCTCTTTCTTTTTTTTAATTTCCTTTATTAGCATCTCTATCCTCCCCCATCATTTCTCTTCTTTCTTTGTTTTTCCTTTTGTAAGCTTCTGTCAGCCCTCCTGCTTAATTTCTCCCTGTCACCTCCAATTTCTAGGCCTCTCTATCTGTTCATTTCTATTCATTTTTTCTCTCTCACCCATAACCACACAGATCAGATTTTGGAGTTGTGAGACAACCTTGCAAGAACATTTGCACTTAAATCACTTTTATAGCAGATGTGACCGGTGGTTAAATCATCAGATATTTTTCCTATTACCAATGAGAAAAATCTAGGTGCCAGCTGTATGAACGTGCATGAGTACTACAACCCCAATTCCAAGAAAGTTGGGACGCTCTGTAAAAGATTAATAAAACAGAATGTGATCATTTCCTAATCCATTTTGACATTCAATTCACATGAAAACAGTACAAAGACAATATATTTAATGTTGTATCTCATCAACTTCATTGATTTCTGTTAATATTCTGAATTTTATGCCAGAAAAACATTTCCAACAAGTTGGGACAGGGGCAACAAAAGACTGGGAAAGATGTGGAATGCTCAAAATTGCTTCACGGATTGAAAATAAGACAGCTGACTATGAATACGTTTTCATGTACTGTAACTCTCAACATGCATTGCATAGATACGTACATTGCAATGGCCTGCTGTAGTTGTATGTTTTCAAAATAAAAGCTCCTCTTACATTTGAGACTGTTGATTTACATCTGTTAAAGCTGCAACCACTTTTTCTCCTAATACTAAAATAATTTCATTTCATAAGTATTATGCTTAGAATAACTCAAACACCTTTACAGAGTGCCTATAATTTATGCTGAATTTCTGAGTGTATTACATAATTTATAATGTCGGTATTGGGTGAGGTCAAAATTACTCTATAAGATAATTTAACCCTGACATATCCAATGTATAATTTAAATGATTTACATAGTTATTATTCCTATCTATAGCATCAATGATGTAGAGCGCCTATAGTTAGAAAAGTAATTTACCCTGACATTGGTGAAATATTAATTGAACTTGAATAGCGACAGCAATGAATAAATGAAGCAAAGAGTCCACATCCTTTGTTTGTTTGTTTTATTCGTGGGGAAAGGCTGTGTGGCCTTGTCATCATTTTAATGCCTGCCTTATGTACAGCAGGTATTGCACTACAGTGTTTTAATTGTGTAATGGTCCTGACCTGCTCCTGCACAGCCATTCTCCTCACAGTTGGCAAGTGTACTGTAAGTAAGTGATCAGCTAAGGGTAATTAAACAACCTGTTAGGTTGGCAGCTTGACCACTTTTGAGAGAGGTGTAATTTGATATAAGTGTCATTTCACTTCCTTTTATTTAGTCAGAAAGGATCACTGTGGCTGTAAAACAAAAATCATCTCATTCTGTCACACCATAAGATTTTTTTTTTTTTTTTGCAAAAAAAGATAGCAAAACTAGACTTACGGGTTTTTATTCTAGGAAAAAGGAACCATAGATACTTATTAGTATTGTTCCATTTTTGGCTGAGAAATATTATACAACACGCATTAACTTAAAGGGGATTGTTCACTGACATAGTGCCAGAGTGCCTTGAAGTTAGTAGTTATATCGGGAGGTGGGAATTTTCTTTTTTTTTTCTAAGTCGGGGACATGGATGTGAACTGCAACTTTACTAGTTGGAGGAGGCATACAACTGTGAGGCAGTAATTCTGGTTTTCTGGGAGAAGCTTGGAGAAAGAGACCACCACAGGATGTTGGTGTTCACAGTCCTTCCAGATGAGATGTCCTTTATCTGCACACTTCCTGCTGGGCCTATAGCTGACCATGAACTCTGATCTCTATGGTGGAAAGACATGTTGAGAGGCATTTTCCCAAGAGAAGTTAATACAGTTCCTTACTATTCTCAGCCATATAGGAGCAATGGTTTGCAGGGCATACTGTAAATATACTGTAAATGAAACTATTATCCATCCAGCCAATATCCACAGCAATATACAGTAGTAGGAAATCTAAATAAACTGAAAGCACAGTTGAATAGAAAAATGAATTAGATCTCGAAACACATGCAACTGTTCACCTGTAATCAAAGTTTCTGTCATTAAGAGCGAATTTCTATTTTCATTTCATTACATTCAACTGTAACTTGTACTTATCTCCATATAGCCTAATGTATCGTAATATTATTCCAAAGGTCATTCCAGAGTATTAACTCAGTAAATTACTTTTGTATTTTATGATAAAGGACATTGTCTCTCCTCTATCACAGGGTTAAGCCATAGGTAAATCCTATAGATTACTTCTATATTTATCTCCGATTGGACATCCGCTAACAAAAGGCTACGGTTAGCAGCCTATATTATTAAAGTCTTTAATCGGAATGTTAGGTCTTGCCTTGTTGTTAGAGACAATAGCAACACTGGGGATTAGCGCTGGCTTAATCTCATATTAGTTATCCTCTGCCCTCTGACTCAGTCAGAGTGAAGGTCATGCATTTTTTAGTATGAAATCATATGTCTACCAGAGTAATACTGATTGATTCTAGTTTAAAGGGCATAGTGTTAATAGTAAAGATTAGCTTTGTTCAAGCAGAAAATACAATGACAGCACCTGTGCACTTTGCAGGTAGCTTTTGGAGAGTCATTGAGACTTAGGGTGGAGAGCAACATTTAAACAACTGACCTACTTATAACTACGCCCACAAGAGCTATTTGCAGCCCATCACTGTGCATGTGCTTCCATTGGGCATATGAAATGAACGTCAGCCAGCTCCGAATACCAAACGAAAGACAGTTCCAGTCTACAGTTATGCAACCACTTACCTTCCATCCCTCGTCCACTTTGCATTGTGCGCCCCACTAACAACTTGCTCCCTAAGGTCTGTTCCATATCGAGCAGCACAATGTCATGTTCAACCTCTGTCTATCACTGGGATGTCATTTCCTGCATACCATATTCAAGACAACTATTCACCTTCCTGGTGAAGAGGGAATTCTACAGCTGTATGTCTGCTCATATGTGGTTTATTTTTAGTATCTGAGATCATCCCAATGACCCTTTTTTTTCCAAAAGGGAACCAAAACTTGACACTGATACTGTCTAAAATTCAGTAGCAAAACACTGAACACAGGAAATCACAGTCTGTTAAGCGGAGGGAGAACATCATCTGTAAACAGAAATGCCATCATAATGTCACAGAAATGGAAAGTCACAGACTTCAAGTCGGCTTTGATTTCCTATCCTTGTTTGGTGCACACTGTGAAAAGTCTGCAATGCCACATACTTCCAACACATCTAAGTGTCTAGTATCCTATAAATGCTTCATCACTTTTGGCAGCAAGCCAGATAAAAGACCATCCCATTATAGCCACCAAACATGATAACATAGTAACCAAATGTTCTGCATGTAGAAATTCACAAAAGGGAAGTGACCGTAATGGTCTCACAAATCCCAATTCTAATGTTTTTTGGGGGTTTTTTTTTATTAGCCATTAATTTTGTAGTCATCTTGAAACAGTATTCCATCAAGAAATGTTTCCTATTTGAATTACATTTGATAAAATATCACTGTGGCTTGTGAATAGTGGACAAAGAATGTGTTCACTTAAGAGTTTGATCAGGAGCAATAATGGGGATTACCCTGCAGCATTTCACTTTAAAGAGCCCAAATATCTACCCAACTAACTATCTGCACAAATATTCCACATGATGGGGCTGTATTATGTATTTTACGTTCTTATTCGTTGGTACGTTTGACATGTTTGCACAAGAATACAGACAATATGGGGCAGACTGGGATCATTTTCGCACTCAAATTAATTGAGTGTGTGCACTTACAGTATTCTTCTCTATCTGTCTTGGTAAAATTTTCTTCCATCATGAATTTGTTACTGCTGTTTTCTTGTTGTCCTTGTTAGTGAGTGTGTGCCACAGCAATCTCTCTATCATAATTCTAGTGCTGAAGTCAGCAGAGGACTCTGATTGGCACTCAGCACTTTCTCTGAAGACGTGGGATCGATTGTCTGTTTGTTTGTTGTTGTTTTTTGCTTGTCTTTCAAATGGAAAATCAGCAAATCACAGAAATGTTAATTTGTTGTTCCTGACTTTGGGGAAGTGAGTGAGTGACTTCTGGGCTCTGTTGTGTGTCATTTTTTTTAACCATACAGGAACAACTGTGTGGTCAGCACTCTCTCATTGTTCTATTAAAACCTATAAAGAAGAAAAAAAGGGAAGAAGGTTATAATTTTGTTAGGGGAGAGCCAGGAACATGAGGGAGCGGGTTGGACCCAGGTGCAGAGGCAGAAGGGAAAAATGGGCTCAAAACTGTTTATTTCAATAAAGGCAAACTAAAAAAAAAAAGGCAGGCCAGGGTCAAAACCAGTAACTTAGTAAATAACAAAAATCCAATAACTAAACAGAGTCCAAAACTTGGAGGCAAAAAACAAACCGAGGGCACAAGGCAGGCAGGCAGGGAGGCAGGAACAGAGGTATATCGGGTAACACACAGAGATACAATGAACTGACAACGACAGAGGGAAGAACACCAACTTAAATACACAAGGAAGGGGAGACTAACCAGACACAGGTGAAATCAATCAGGGCGGGGCAGACTAACCAGACACAGGTGAAATCAATCAGGGTGGGGCAGACTAACAAGACACAGGTGAAACCAATCAGGGCGGGGCAGACTAACAAGACACAGGTGCAATCAATCAGGGTGGGGCAGACTAACAAGACACAGGTGAAATCAATCAGGGCGGGGCAGACTAACCAGACACAGGTGAAACCATTCAGTGCGAGGCAGACAATCACAAAAGGAGGGAAAGGAACAAAGACAGGAAATATAAAGAGGGACAAGACACACGAGGAAAGGACTTTTCAAAATATAACAGGAAACAAGAAACTCAACACAAGAAAATAGTTTACAAACTATTTTCTAACTATAACCATGACATTGCCAGCATCTCCTAATCCGGATTTAGCACTTGTTAGCAGTACTCAGTGTTTCCCTTATAATTGTAGAGGCCTGGTAGGCCACCAGGCCAACGAGAGCCCCCACCAGACCAAAAAAAGATCTGTTTTACTGCCAAAAATAATGTCAGTAGACATGCGGTTGATATGGATCTATCCAGGTGTTTGGACTGTTACATCATGTAATGACTTTTTGCATACTGCAGCAACTGTTGATGCATCTGACATGAAGTCAGCTTTCAGGAGTCACTACAGCACAGAAGCTTCGGCTCCATTTCCACCTCAGTTACCAGCGACTTGTCACGCTGAGGTTGGACAGCAGCACTGTAATGGGCTGATTAAACAGGCAGGGGGGTCGCTAGGTTTCCCAGTTTCCACAGGAAGGATGGTCGTCAATTTTTGTTCCCTGAGAGCCTTGCACTACTGACATAGTCGTGGAGCGAGAGTTACATCCAGTTACTACCAGTTTTTACATATAAGAATTTGCTTTGGTATTTTAGTGCATAACGATAAATAAAGTATGACAAAAAAAAAGATAAAAAGCAAGTACTGCAAAGGTCAAGAAACACGATAAATATAAATCATATTACATATATAAATAGTACATACAGATAAGTCAGTTTAATTTATATAGCTCAAAATCACAAATCACAATGCGCAAGTTAGGAAACATTCCCACAACAATCCCTTTCAACAGGGAAAAAAATGGAAAATAAATACCTCAGGAAGAACCACAAGGGAGGGAAGCCTCTTCCAGGTCGGACAGATGTGCAATAGATGTGCGCGTACAGAACAGACAAAAAAAAAAAAAAATCACTGAATTTACAGATTACAATGACAACATTTCTAATACATGTAGATGGTAAAATATATCAGAACAATGTGGCTCCATATATGTCATAATATTCAATACAAATATGAAAAATATTTGTAAACAAGAAAATAAAAGCAGGACTGTGCAAAATATTGAATATGCCTATTCAACATGATCACAAATAATTAAATAAGAGATTACCAATACCCACTCCACCACTGCAAACCTCATTGAAAATGTCAATGTATTTATGTAATGTTTATTTGTATAGGCACAAGTATGTAGCATGAACCGATGCCACACACCACAGCATTTTATGGGCTAAGCCGAGGGCTACACTGGGAGTTAGCTGCTCCACCAGCAGAAATCACTACTGCGCATGCTCGATGGGCTCCACAATTTGGGAGCTATGTAGAAGATCCCGGTAATTTTACACCCGCGAAGTTGACGTTCAACTTGGCTTCATGTGCCGCCGAGCAGCTTTCATAAGAATGAACGGGGCCCCGCTCCCACTCTCTACCACCCCACCAGAGACCCATCATCCCCCCTCCTCTCCTTCGCAACAGTCACCAGTCAAGGAGTTAGTCAAAGCCGCCACATGGAGAATGGAGATAAAGCCACCCTTCAAGCCTCCTTGTGCTTGCTTTGAAGGGTTGTGTTTTTCTTGGAGGTTGTAGGGGAGCCACTCTTTGTTTCATCCCACAAGCTGTATCCAAATCTGTGTGCCAAATCCACTTCCTTAGCACACGAAGAAGAATGTTGCTTAGCTCCCTCAGCTTAACATTATCCCTTGTGTTTAATCTCTTTGAGGAGTGCATCTTTGATGACCTCTGGTGGTCCACAACATTCTTCGAGACGTTGCCAAACAATGTTGACACCTGCTGTGAGATTGAAGATGTGCACTGCACATCCTGCACATTGTGATTTATTAATTTAATACATTTCGTTTCGTACCACAAATGGAAGCTATTAGAGAGACTCTGGTGGTATAAGATTCTAAAAACATCAGCGAGCTGTAGCCAGATGGATGACGGCTGTGGCGCATATCGTTATCGCATGTTACAGTTTGGTAACCAATAGTTTGCAGTTCCTAAAGGTGGACACAGAGACACAGGAAGAGTCTTTATTATAAAACAATTAAGTGGAGAGTTTGTGAGTTGATAACCAGAGTCCAGGCGAGTGTGGAGCTGTATGACGACAGTGAGGACTGAGATCAGGCAGGCGAAACAATCTGGGAGGGGAAAACAGGAAGACAGGACAACATGGAAAAACACTTAGAGACATGGCCGGAGCCATGACAACCCTTTTCTGAAAAACAAGAAAACAAAATCTAATCATTAGTAAATTCGAATCCTCACATTAAAATGCCAGAATTGTCCAAAAGATCACAACAATGATATAAAAACAAAACAAATAGCCTAGCCTTCATTGCAGTGTATTTTAAAGTAGCGCGGTCACATGTAGGTCTACTTATTTAATACAAAATAGCTAAGACCATATTTTTGCTACAAGACAGTTAAAAAAAACAGTTAATATTTTCCATAGACATATAACTAATCAAAGTCAAAATGGAAATTTGAATGGAGAAGCCCGTTTGCTTTTAATGCAGCTTTTTGAAAGACATGGTAAATATCTTTGTCGCTTTATTAACGCCTTCAGATTCATGTTAGCAGTGTGAATTGTTACTTGCCTTTTGTTTCATTTGAAAAGTTTGTATAAATTGTTCAGCACAGTTTGGACCCCATCTATATTACTGAGTTAGGTCATACTGTAAAAAGCTCATTGTGAAATTCACAGTAATTAACTGGCAGCAATTGACAAGTAATTTACTGTAGAAGAAATCACAGTATTTTGTTGTGTTTTTATTCACAGTAAAAAAAAATCATGGTAATTTACAGCTACTGTATTTGTGGGTACAGTATTTGTGTTTTAACTGTAAAATAGAACATAGTAAATTCTGGGTACTGTATTTTGTTTACGTTAATAGTGTTTTAACTGTAAAATAAAATAGCTTAGTGGGTGGTTCCTTAATCATATCTCTAAGGTATTTTGTTATTATTTTAATATAATGATTTTGTAAATCTTTTGTGATCTGAAGGGGTGGAGGGAGTGTGCTCGGATAGTAAAATCACTGAACGAGGAGGGGTCCATGTCTGAGATAGTCCCACTTTTGGCCCCAGAGCTGAACAGCAGGTGAAACCACCCTCCGTCTCCGACGATCCCCCCATTTAACAAATACAGACCCGAGGCTCTGCAGAGATGATCTCACGTTTTCTCGTGTCTGTTTATTGTTTTATCAGGATTGCTCCTCATGACGGAACATGTGAATGTCTGAACATATGTTCATCTCCTGTGTCTGAAGCTGATCGTGCATTAAAACCCTCACACGGAAGTATTTTGCTTTCGGCTTGAAAATGATCTATGTCTGTGGGTAGGGAGCTGCACAACTCTTCTTCATGGTATGGTGACGCTGATAGAGGATGTACGGTATATTGCACGCAGATATAAATCCAGCTTGCACATGCCTACGTGTTTATTTATTTGGGGCCAAATGTGGTTTTGGCTTTGTTTTACGGTTGTAGTGTGTTTGTTGAGATCAGCTACGAGCCACGTCATTATTCCTCCTGAGTTTCAACCCAGGTGCACTCAGCTTGACTGAAGGCACTGTGATTTCACTGTAACCTGAGGGACATGAGCCCCTTTTACACAGCAGAGAGAGATCGAGTAACAAAGCGCAGATTTGATTTACAGTGAATCATCGTGTTTCGAATGCGTGAAGTCAGAGGACCTTGCATTAGCCAATCGTGAGTTGGCTGATGGGCAGCAGGATGCCTCCACACGCTGAGACTGTGGAGCTTTTCTTGTGAGACTGTTGCTCCCTTTTTTAGCCTACTTTCACAAGTAGGAGTGCAAGCTCCTTGGTGGTATTGTACTTTGTAATCATTATGATACAGTGGGTCTGCCATAGCCTGTATTGTAGGTAGATAGGCTGCTATGAGATGATTGACAATCAGCTTTGTTGTAGCGAAGAAGCTTTGGTGGGGGCAGAAGCAAAAACATGGAGGTTTTGGAGGAGGTCAGGGAGGCTATAGAGAAGGACTCTCAAATCTAATTAGGATTAGGTTTTTCCCAGCATGTCTGGCTTGGGAACGCCTTGGGATCCCCCAGGAGTAGCTGCAAATCAGTGCTGCTTTGGGAGAAAGGTCTGGACTAGATTGCTAGCTTTCTTATCCTGCAGCCACCCACACTGGCTGTTGTAGCCTCTTTATTGAAGCTTCTGTATCTCACTTCAGCTATTCATTCCAGGTATTTACCTGGAAAACTGAGAGATCTTTGCTCCTATCTCTTCAAAGGTGGTTAATTCCTATTTTCGATTGGCCATGCTAGCAGCGAGGCTCTAGAGATGGCACTGTTAGTCTGAAAAACCTAAACAAGCATTGTCAAATTTTGCACAGATATTCATGGTCCAGAGAGGATGAATCTTACTTTGGTGATTCTGAGTATTCCAGTGCCATCAACAAGTTTTCATTGGGGTTTTGCCTAAAAACAGCTATGGGATGGACGGCCCGACAGACAGTCATGTTCCCCTCAGGATGAATTGAAATAGCTTTGGTGATTGTCTCCAATGTTTTGTTTGAGTGAGTTTGAAGCTCACATATCTGCCAAATGTCAGCATGTTGTAAACCATTGACATAAATAAAGATGGCTAATGGGTCTCCACTTCCTCCCATTGTACAAAAGCCAAGCCAAAATATCCCGGATACGAGCACTGCCATCTTGCGCTGGTGATGTCATTCGGAGCCAGAGCAACCGGGAAGCGGAGCCGTGGTGTCAAGTTCCCGCGTGCCCAATCGCGAGCAGGGCTCAGCTATCAATCATGATGTTTCACCTCGTTTTTAACGCATGAAATAACTAAATAACTAAAGTCAAACCGATCAGAAAAATTAACACTTGAACATCAGCGTGATAAGAACTACCTAAAACGACAGAAACCATCTTTATCCATCTTTATATACAGTCAATGTTGTAAACATGTGAGAATGCTGACATTTGTGCCTGATACAGTCTCACAGAACCCTTGGCATGACTGAAGACATTACTTCAACTCATCACAGCATGACATGTTTCCTACATTCCTCGTGGAAACATTCAACGTCTTTTACACCATATTTTATCTACCACATACAGTATATGTCTTAAAGAATCCAGAAAAATCTGTTTTGATAATAATCCATTTTTGTTCAGTGATTAATCCCCCGTAATGTATAAAAAATGCCTGACAGTAAAATAAATCTTACATATATGTAAATCTCATGTCTGAGAGGCCTCATACAACATAAATCAAACTCTCTCTCTCTCTCTCTCTCTCTCACACACACACACACACACACACACACACACACACACACACACACACACACA
>JBBPCS010000881.1:15446-32847 GCA_037974645.1 Hollardia meadi | reverse complement strand
ATATATCATCCGGGTGTTTGGGCAGATGGTTTGTGTCAATTGTCATCCACATGAATGCCAGGATCCAGGGTTTCCCAGCAGAATGTTGCACTGTAACGAGATGATCAATGTTATGCATTTCAACTGTCGGTAGTTTTAATGTTGTGGCTAATTGGTGTAGATAAACCATGCTTGAATATTAAGCTCGTATAAACCCGTGATGTAAACTCAATCATTAATCAAGAGTTTGTTTACTCATATTTCGATGAGTGTTGTAGGATGTAATCTATCTCGCCATCTCTCATCTCTGATCCCTACTTATCTTACAAATCCCCTCTTCTCCTTTCCCCTCCTCCTCTCCTGTGTCTCTTTGCCCCGCTCCTCCCCCTTTCTGCCCCACACTCTCCTCACCTAACCCCCTGCCTTGTTACTTTTATTCTCTCCCCTCTCCATCTTCTGAGTTCATTTGCTATTTTTCTCCACCGCCACTCCACTCCCCTTCTCCCACCATGTGTCATGTGTCTTTTTAATTACTCTTTTCTCCACCCGTGAAGATCTGAAGGCTGGGTGTGGGGCTTGAGAGGGGAGAGGGTAGTGGACAAATGAGGAGGGAAAGAGAGAAAAAATACTGGGGGGGTGGATGGGAGGGTGTTGCAGCATAATTAAACATCGATTTGGGATGATGATGAACAGCAACAAGGCGCCAAACAAGGGGATTATGGGTCAGGCAGCCACAGGCATTCTGCTGAGCTCTGCAAATATCCAGGAGAGGAGAGGAAACGGATGCAGAGCAAGGAAGAGATGGAGGCAGGGAGAAACAGAGAGGGCAATACTGCAAATAAAAGAATACAAAAATAAATAAATAAAATGCCAATAGAAGGATGATGGAGCAAGGAGAGAAACAGAAAAGCACGAGAACATGGAGTAAAGACAGGAAAGGAGCAAAAGAGAGTTAAAATGAGAGATATTAGAAAGTGATAGAGACTGATGGAAAGAGAAAAATGTAAAGGAGGATGAAGTGCCATAAAATAGGAACAAAATTTAAAATGGGGGCCAAGAAATACTGCAGACTTAGAAGATTAGCTGAAGAAAGACGAAAGAGAACAAGGCTGCAGATGTGAACGAAAGAAAGGAGACATGAAACCAACCATGACTTCAGTGTCTTTGAACTTAACCTCTCTGATCTGACTCATTAGTCCTGCACTTAATTGGCACAAATAGAGTAGGTGCTAGTGATGCAAGGGTGTATGCATGTGTGCGTGCGTGCGTGCGTGTGTGCGCGCACATGTGTGCGTGCGGGGATAGTCATTTGTCATTAGGCCCTTTAGCTGATTAGCACTTAAACAGTGAATCATTCAATTAAATGACAATGACCTAAAGCAAAATGACATCTCATTGCTGTCAGTGGGTGCGGGGATGTGCATAAGAGTGTGCATGAATGTGTGTGTGTGTGTTATGATTAGGCTGATTGGTGGTATCATATATTATGCTAGTATTAGCCTGAATATCCTCTCTTTGGTGTTTCAACTATGAATATAATGTGAAAAAAGAAATGATAGCGGTAGTCATACTACATCTGAAAGTGCGGTACTTGTAAATTTTGTATAACTGTAGGAGCATCATAGGATTCAAAGGTGTAGTTTGTTTGTTTTTCCTCCATTGGAGGGACTAGATAAATGTCTGACTTTAAAAACAGTAGAATCATCAGTGTGGAAGAATCAAACTCATCACCAGCGGCAGCGCAAAACTGCTGGTATCTGCAGTGGCCTTTAAAATGTCATACATCAAACCCTCTTCTGCATGTGTACATGAGCATGTAAGCAGCCATCATAACAGCCTCGAAGAAGCAGTGAACTTCAGTGCGAGTTCCTAACTGTCTGATCAGAAGCTTAAACTAATTAAATTCTTCATGACTGTCACCGTGTCCAGAGTAGATGTATTTAAAGCAAGCTGCTGCCTGCACTGTGGCAAAAAGAAAAGGTTTATGGACCTCTGGGTTTTTATGAGCCATATGATTTATTATGCACCATTCCAAGGTCAAAAGCATGAGGCTGGGGCTCACTCATTAAATTGTAATTTAGTGCACGCCGGCGCTAACCAAGACTAACTCATCCATATCGCTCGATTCACCACAGAAGGTTTCTATATGTTTCTCCCATCCTGTTACCAGTTAACTGCGGGAGTTTAAAATTGGCAGTTGGTGCTTCTGACCTTAAGTTGTAAATAGGGTGTATGTTAACTTAGGAATAATGCCTAATTGACCTAAAAACTATACAAATTACATAATACACAGCAAAAATTTGGCCCTGTCAACATTTGAACTGTGCAATCATCAGCAGATTGTAATTTTGTCCAGTAAAGCAAAAAAAAAAAAAAATAGACTAAACTCAGTATCTCTTTTTATTTTTCTCACCTCTCACCATCTAACCACATGCACCCATTCGGAAATGATAAAGTAAAGTAAACGATAAAACTCTTATCTTCTCTGTTGCTTTTAGTTGTGGGTAAAATACACATACGTACAATAGCTGTTGTGAGCTGAGCATGATTTTACAATAGTTTACACATGAAATAAAATCGCAGTTGCTTTAATAAAATGCGTGAAACATCAAGTTGTCCTCACTAACATCACTGATTTCCTTTGAGTTCTCACTGAATTGCATGGGGGAATGTATAACTGCTTATTTAAAGCAGTATTAGCAGTTATTTACTCATTTTATTAACAAAATCGCAGGTTCTATTTGGAGCTCTGAAGTGTGACCCTCATATTAAACATGCTCAAAAACAGATGCACATCACACACGAACAAGCTTTTTCTTGCTTCATATACTGCATATGTACAAATAAAATGCGTGAGCTATATGTACCAGCTGCATCCAGATGCTCCTATCACCTGCTTCAATGCTATTACCAACACACATACAGTATACACACTGACATACATAACACTTGTGTGTGCCTAGTACTATAATTGGTTTCAGGATTCTACACTGTATGTAAAATATCTTTTGAATTCATTCAGAAGAGAATAGCAGATAGAGAAAATACTTATCCTTTAACCCATAGCTGAGGGGTAAAAAAAAAAAAAAGAAAAGAAAAGCTCTGCCTATCAGAGCTACAACATGTATGATGATTGAGTTGGACAAGTACTGAGGCATGAGTGTCAAAGCTTGTCATCATCCATTTAATGATGAGGTGAAAAAGAGTTGCATTTGCATTTGCTGACACCAAAAAATGGGCTCAGCATCTCAGAAAGCACCTTAAGTCAAGAACTGCTATAGGAGAGCAGCTATCTACTGCTGCTGATCTAGCCGTTATTAATGCACGTTTTCAGTGACTGCATCCTGAGTCTGCTGGTCTGCGTGGGTTTGACGTGTCTGCATGTCCATTATCTAAAGAAGCACAAGCTGTTGACAGTGCAGAACAGGTAAAGAGGCGAGAGTGAAGAGAAAGAGAGAGAGAGAAACAATGAGTTAGGTCACAGGTAAGTGATCTGCAGTGCGTGTGTGTGATTTTGGGGGTGTATATGAGTTTCTGTGTGATTGAAAAAAAGTTCACATTGACCTCTTTCTGCCCTTGCGTGGTGAGAAAAATGTGAGGCGAATAAAATCCTTCGCACGCACACAGACACACACACACACACACACACACACACACACACACACACACAAACAGATTCCAAACACACAAACCTGCACTTACTCAAAAATCTTTTCCCACATACACTCAACAATGTACTCACTCTAACCTGATCCAGACAGACAAAGTGGTGTGAATTTAGAGAGGAATCGAAGGTGTGAGCATAAAAGTAGGTTTTGAAGAGATATCCATTTACAGGAAACGCTTGTGTGTGTGTTAGTGTGGGCTGATGTGTGAATGATGGCGCTGCGTATTGATGGCAAAAGGTTAGTGTGCTGCAAATGCACCTTAAACCCAGCAACTGAATTCACTCTATGTGTGTGCTTTGAGTGGGCATCGACAATCTGAAGATGCAGCACACTGCCACACGCTCCGTGTGAGTAATTAAACATGTTGCTATTTGTTTACTTTGTTTAATCAAGCCAAAACATCTGCATGCTTACTTACTGTCGATTGTAAAAAAAATAAAATGGCAAAACCAGCTACAGTTTTCACTACAGTTTTAATCCAGGATGCTTTGATTGGCACTAAACACTGTCAAGTTAAATGTCATAATTAAACTATCCAGTGCACTGTGAATTTTAACACTTTATCAGTTCTTCCATCTGATGGTTGAACCAAGTGGACCAAATTGGACTGGGATTATGACATTTATTTATTTTTTTAGCACCTTATTTACATTTAAACTAGCCTACATGTCTTCAACATTGAAAAAAAATAAAAATAAAAAATCAGTACCCTAATAAATAGTTCTTTACTTACCAGATTAATTATGAACTGTGATGTTGAAATATTAGTCAGTAATTCGTATTTTGTAGGCTATTGAGTAGAAACGACTTTACAAGAGCTTTCATGAAACATTTAGTGAAAACAGTTAAATATATTTGTTAACATGATTTTTTGGGAATATTACATTTTCTTTCACTCACACTACACACACACACACACACACACACACACAACAACACAAGAGACGCCTCCTGCTGAGGTCTGTTACCATTGATGACTGACACTGGGTTTTTGGCTCGTACACAGCTGCCAGCTGGTCCAGTGTGCACACACATAAACACTGATGACACATGCGCACATGCACACAAACACACTCTTGAATAGGCATCGATTACATTAGTCAGGGGGTTTGAAGAGCATGTCTCAGATACCGAGTTAACTAATTCACTGTTGACCAATGGTTTCCAAGCACATACACACAAATGCACACGCGCACACACTTACACACGCTTGGAGCTATAATGGCATTGATCGTAAGGAGTCGGGGGGTTTTGAGACCGCGTCAGAGAGGCCTCTCTATGCTTTGAATTCTTCAGAAAATCTCTGGACTATATTGGTCCTCTTTCTATAGTGGAAATGGTTCTAAATTGAGCTGCCTGCTAAAATAGAAATTCAATATAAAAGGACACCAAGGGCAGTGTATAGATTAGAAGATGCTGTGATCTGGATGCTTTTGCTAGAGTAATTTAGTCAGTGGGTGAAAAAAAAAAAAAGAAAAGAAAAAATCATGAATTATAGCAATAACTATGCAATTAATTTAAAATCCATTCTATAAGCCATAACAAAAGAAAAAGTCAGCGAAATCCTCCTCAGTTCCACATCCGCCTTACAGCTATCATTCACCGGAACCATAGCAACCACTCAACGTGTATAGGTCCTCACCAGTGCTCGTGTCTCACAGCAATCTTTTTTTACAAGGAGGGAACACACTTGGATCTTTGTTCTATCAATTCTATAGTGGCATTGACGAACCTCTAAAGAATGAGATGTGCATAAGGATTGAAGATATGCTGCATGACAGAACAAATAACAACATAAACACAAAGAAATAACCAATACTCAGCTAAATACATTTGTAAAGCTCTGCTCGGGGCACCGATATACAGTATTGTTTTCTTTTTTTTATATCTCCTGTTTACTCTGCTCCTCAGCACTTTGTACCATCTCCCCCCTTCTCCTCCCCCACCTCCTCTCTCTGCGTGGCATTTTGCGTCACCCCTCCTAATGGATATTGACCAAAGAGCCATAGAAGAGAGGAACTACATACACATGCACACAGACACACTCAGGGCTGGGGTTTTTTTCCTCTTCTTTTTACTCAGAACAGAGCTGGTGCAGTGATGATGCCTTCTAATGGAGGTTAATCTCACGGTGCCATGTGATTCCATGTATGATATCAGAGTCATGATTCAGCCACAATCTTGTGATTAAGTAAGATTATAACAAATAATGCTCAAGCCACATTGAATATTTAAGACACAAATATGTTTTCTTCCAACGGTGAACAGTAATAAATAACTGATATGATGTTGTTTGTTTTCATGGTTTACATTAAAAAGGCCTGCTCATGAATACAATGAAGTACTCATCAATGTAAATGAGCATTGTATTGACCTACCTACTTATTTATCAACTAATATTGTCACAACATGTAAAGTGCGACAAGAGCACATGCGGATTAGGGTAGCATGATGAAGAAGACAGTGACATGAAGACACAGGCAAGACATTTAACATTAACACTTGTAGTTCAGTTCATTTGGTCCAGACCAAAGGGGGAAATACCTGGTCCAGTTCCAAACCAGGAGTACAGACTGACAGGTTTCTAGCTGAGACAGTTTTGGTGATTGTCATCCTTTTATCATCAGTGCATCATCAGGACCAACATGAGGGAATCAAACTCCGGCGACTGACAAAAGTTTAGGCAGCACTAGTGCTTCTGATGTGTATACTAACTGTATATTCTTCGGCGTCACAGAGAGCTCGCTGATAAATAAATGATTCTGAGCATATTTTGAGACTGCAAATCTAATAATATGTTTGCCCTTGTCAGACTATCGATTCTGGATTTGTAAAGTCATACAGATCAGTGGTTTTATGTCCTGACATTCATCTCATTTTCAAATTCTTCTTTCAAAAGATAGGCATATTATAAAACAGCTTGACTTTATCCTGGTGGATTTGGGCAGGTTAGAAATAGGCAAATGTGAATAATATTCACCAAAAGTAAAGAATCTAGAGTTCAATTAAAAGTGTTGCTTTTTTATTTTTCCTTTGCATGTGAACCAGGCACACACAACTATTGATTCTGCTTTTCATTTTGATGATTGAAACTGAAAGCTCATTTCGATCGATTCAATTTAAAGTCAAAATTGTGACACTCCTAATAAATATAGACATGCCTTATGCAAGGTACGAACAATACTTGGCTAAAATGAATATCCAGTACAGATATTGAACTTTTTACAAGTGCAAGTATCTTTGGACTAAAATGTATGGATATTTATACTTGTGACGAAGGGGAATCCTCATTAAGTAGCTCAATGAAAATTATTTATTCTTGTTCATAAAAAAAACAAAAAAACACCTGCAAATAGTTATCTTACTCTTGTTTAAAAAAACAAAACAAAACACTGATCTGAAGCTAAATTCTGCAGCTGCTCTGTAGTTACTTTTGGAATAAATAATAAAAAAAAAAAATAGCAACTTTTGATCATCTCATATCAATTTCAGGCCTAAATTATCAACTTCTGGTTAGTTTAAGTTTAAGAAGTTAAGAAGAGACCACCCTTGGTCTCTTGTTTTTTGTTTATTTTTCCTGCATCCAGGTGCCATTTTTATGTTCACATACGTATGAATGTCGTAGTATATACATACGTAGTATGTCCAACCAAACTGATCTTTGGGGGGAAATGCTCCCGGTATGAAACAGCTGCTCCAAGCCAGTCAGGAGTGAATGCATCCTTAGCTTAAGTAACAGTCTATCTCAAATATCCACGTGTTTCGTCATTGTACTATGCAAACTCACCACATTTTCAGATTGGTAAATGGACTGCATTTATATAGCATTTGTCTAGTCAGCTTGACCGCTCAAAGCGCTTTACATTACAAGTCAGCATTCACCCATTCACACACACACACACACAATCATACCTACCTCCTGCTGTCCCACATTCCACATCTCTAATGCCCTGTCCACTTTTAGTTTAGTCATACTCGAGTTTAGATCTTGTTATTGTTGTGTTCTTACCTGAACTCATGGTTAGGTTTTATGCCACAGCAAAACACTCATTAAGCAGCTGCTGTGTCAGAAAAACAACAGCAGAGCATCTGGTGTATCTGTGTACAACAAACAAACTCACACAGTTTCAATAAAGAGGACATCCAAGTTTCTGATTTCATTCTCCACAAGTAGTTTTCCACACAATGGCAGGATACAGTTATGTTGTTTACCTTGCCAACGAGTAGAAGGTGTGCTGCCTGTCACCTGTAGCTCTTCATCTAAAAGCTCATTACTACCTTGCAAAAAATTCAGTGTGCATGTGGAAGGAAGCACTGAAATGTCTTTTTTTCTCTCCCATATCTCTGAGAATGTGTGTCCATGTATGTATGACTACAAATGCAAATTGTTCTCACGTAATGCGATGTCACATTTTCGTTTCTAAGTTGAAAATTGATAGAAATGAGCTTTTAATTTCAATCATCGAAATCAAATGCAGGATCTGTGATTCTCTCAGTGTTTTTTCTCTCCACCCACGCCTACTTTCGCGTGTCTGGAGCACATCCAAAGTCTGAAGTGCAAAGTGTCTAAGGTGGGAGTCCATTGAAGGTCTGAGATATACAGATTAATGAGTGGCATAAATGTCCAGACAATCTGCTTGATAATGAAAGCCTCGAAGTAATATACACATTTAACACGCCTACTAGTAAGGAGTCTACTTTGTACCTGCAGAGCCACTGGGCCCTCTAACTGCATCCAGCCTTGAACAGGCAGGTGCAGATTGTCAGTTGCCATGCTTAGAATTGTAAAAAAGCTGCTTGTCTCCAACAGTTAGCTGAACTCTCTGAATAGACAAGTGTCCTCACTTAGAAATCATACCACACTCACTTTTCAATAGAGAGCCTGTTTCCAAAGCTCAGCTAGTGTCGAGGTTTGACGAATTAAAAGAAACTAGCTGATGCTCCTGTCAAAATACACACATTTGCATATTCTATCATCCGGATTCCTTTCCAGAATTACTTTTCCCTAAGAGACAGGTTGAGCTGTTGATCAAGAGCGAAAATAATAATAAAAAAGTAGTAAAAAACAAAAAATGATGTGAGGGCATTTGTGTGTTACACCTGTAATCACAGAATACAGAGTGATGTGTCGGGCCATTTCATTTGCACCTCTGAAATAACGAAATAAATAGCCTGTCATCTGTGATAGCATGAAAGCACCTGTCACTCATAATACGATGGTGGGAGGTTTTCCTAACCTGTTGCCATGACAACTCCACAACATATGAGAACTCCTCAGAACTGAAAATAAACAGGGATTTCCCAAGCTGTGCAGGGAATTGAGGCAATGATGTTGCAAGTTGGTTTTGCACAGGTCCCATTCACAGGCCAGCAGAAGTCTAACATGCCCTTAACGTAGTTCTGTGACTAATATGATGGACAGCAAGATGACCTTTCTGCATATTCAAATGTTGTACATTAAATGGACCTTATTACAATGGTACCTATAAGAATTCTAACACAACACTATCAAGAAGAATTACCATAATAACTGTAACAGCTCTTTCTATCCATTGAAACTCTATGGGTATTCTAAATTCCCATTTATTATTCTATGGGGTGACAGCAGGCTGTATGTGCATTAGCGTGTTGTGCACACAAAGCAGAAAACGCATTACTGGCAAATTACAATTTAGCGGTATGACAGTCACCAGTTTGAGCTGTGTCAGTCAGTCAATCTAATGAAGTTGTGACAAAGAGCAAAGTAATGTTCTTGTCAAGTCAAACCCAACAAAACATGGGAAAATATCATATTTCTAGAGCCATAATGTAAATATCAGCAATAAATCAATGCGGCAACAATATCATCACATAAATGCAACGCCGCAGCAAGCTGACAGACAAGCATTAAGACTTGTTCAACAGCTACACTCATCACATTTGGCCCAGGCTTCCCTGCATTCAGCGAACCCGACAACGGCTCTGTTCCACTTCAGATGTCTTTATCATTTCAGTTGATTAGACTTTTATGACTGGTTGACTGGCTAATCTCCACTTGTATCATCTATCGTCTGCTCTCATCCTCACAGCAGCAGCTGATGTCTCATGATTAACTCACACACAACTGCCCGCACAGACACAAACTCACATTTACAAACACATACAGGCACAGAAGTGAATTTTTACTAACACACCTTAAAGCATTCACAGAAGTCACCATAGAAAATTAAATCACAAAGGCAGACAGAACATCAATAGATAATTTAGACAGACAGACCTGTAAACCAGTGTGTCGTCCCCTGAGCTGTTGTACTGGACCTGGAACATCCTGACTCCAGATGTAGGAGTTTGACTGCTCCACCTAATGAGGGCAGAGTTTCCTGTCAGTTCCACCAACGAGACCCTCCGGTCTGCTCCTCTTGTCTCGTTGTTTGGCAGCGCAACCTTAGAGGAGGTTAGGATGTCAGAGGGGGCAGGTTCAGAGGACGGGTCTCGGCTTCGGCTTGTGCTGTTTGCCAGATGGGGCATCGCAGTGACAACTAGCTCGACCCTTCCCGTGGATTCACCTGCTGCGTTTGAGGCAATGCAGGTGAAGTTTCCTGAATCCTTCTGAGATGTTACATTGATTTCCAGGCTTCCATTAGAGAAAACCAAAGTTCTGGAACAAATTGAGATATGTAATAATATCAAAAATCAATCATTCAATTAACTGAAATGCAAATGTACAGCAAAACAACATAAACCGGGAGCTTTGCAAAAGTTCAGGCAGTAAGATTTTTCTTTTCATTCCTGATTACTTTCCCTCTAATCCTTCATTTTTTTTCATTCATTCTTTTCCCCTCAGTCATATCTGCTGGCTCCTAGACATTTAGAGAGGATCAGATTATAATTTTAACCAGTGCAGATTGCATTTTGGGTTGGCATAGTCAGAACATCATGTTAAAGAGGGGTCATTGTGCTCCCAATTCATTACACGATATTATATATTAAATTCTATTTTTGCAAAATGATCCACCATTCTTCAGTCAGTTTGAATTTATGAAGCAACTCCCTTCTGGTTCATACCACCCGATCAAGAAAGCCCTCCTTCTCTGTCACCCAGATGGGGACCGATTGACAATCTCCTCATCAACCTATTTATTTGCATCTGCACTTTAGTGCCCTCAGCACTTGATTTTGATGCCAGCTTCCACCACCAGCATCCATCCGACCTCTATCCAGAATCATTGCAGTGACTGCCAGGCTGAGATGCTATGTTAGTGACTGCCTGTGGGCTTCATCCCCATAATTATAGGCATTTGACAAAAATCCACCACTTCTTCATATCCATAAATTTGTGTTTTCTAATATATAAATGTCAAATTGTGTGAAAAGTGTGTAAGAAAGGAATTAAAGGGCTGTAACATTATATCTTACAGTATTGTCAGGGATTTTATAACTGATGTTGTACGTTGTATATGCTGTATGCAACATGATAACCAGCAACCAACATATTTGACACAAACTGTATCCCAAATAGGTTACCAGATAAAAAATATGAGAAAGGTGTGACCTCAACAACTACCTTCTAATTGTGATTCAGAGTTGGCCCACACGAGTGCCTGCACCCTGCGACTACAGCCAAGACAAAAATAATGTGAGGCACACTGTCTTTTTGACTCTGTTGCACATTGGCACATAGCAGTGGGCTGGTGCAGTACAGGGAATAATATTCAAACAAACCATCTCTTGCACCTGCCAAATGGCTTGCCAGGTTTCCGACATCACTGAAAGTCGAATGGTGGTCTCAGAGGGGAAGTCAAATCATCTAAATTAACAATTTAGTTTTAAGAAAAAGTACAATTTAGGCCGAGGGAAAAACAAAACAATTTAATTCTTCAGTAGATCAAACAAGACAATAAGACTGCATAGAAAGTGTCTTAGTACCTAGAGCTATTAGATATGAGTCGCCCTTCAGGGCTGATCCAGTGGACTTCAGGCTCTGGGTCGCCATTTGCTTTGCACTTCAGGCTGGCAGGCTGGCCTTCCATAGCCACTGTATGCGGTGACTTACGGGTCAGAACTGGTGGGTCACAAATAAACTCCTAAAGGGCAAAAAAAGACAAAGGTCATACCGCAGTCACCTTTTCCCCCCAAATCTGAATAGTTTTCTGTGACATTTAAATCATTAAAAGTCTCTCTTAGTTTCAAGGTTATGAGGCAATTTTTTATTAGTTTCCTGCATGACACAAATGAAAAGCTCAAAATGTCACCTCTTCAGGTATTGTCCAGAAATACTTGGCACTGAGGTCTGGGGGAGAGGCGCATGTCTCTAGGTCATCTTCTCTGGTCAGTCTTCTCAACCATAGAAGTTCACAGTTACAGTGAAGGGGGTTGCCACCAAAACTCAACACCAGGGAGGACAGGGGGGAGCCTTTGGATTTGGCATAAACTGGGATTCTTAGGAACAGAGGGTCCGGGGGAATCTTCTTCAGCTTGTTGGACGTCATGTCGAGCCTATGAAAGCATGGTGTCGTAAGAAGTTGAGGGATGCACAAGAGGAGAGAAGAAGAAAGAGAGAGACACAGATATTAGATCAATAGTATTTTACTCAGTTACTCATAAACCAGACATGGCAATCAGCTAACCTTTACCTGGCTAGTTTATGCAGATTGGTGAATACCCCTTGAGGAACATTTTCTATGAGGTTATGATCCATATTTAGGGTATTGACATTGGTTAGCCGCCCAATCGTGTCCCAGGGCGCTTGGTCAAGGTTATTGTAACTGAGGTCAAGATCCTCCAATGTGGACAGGAAGTCATCAAAGGCATGGGGAGATATGGAGTGGAGCTGGTTGTTGGCAAGGATCAGGTGACGAAGGTTGGTCAGGCCTTTGAAATGGTCATCCTGGTTGGTGAAAAAGTGAAAATGCTGTGAGAAGTATCATCACATCACAGTAATCTCATTATAAACATACAGTATCTATTGTATCTACTTTATTTTTATCTATATCTTTCTGTCATTGTAGCTCTGTTGTTCGATTGTGTGTATCCATAAACCACACAGCCAACCTTTAGTTGTGAGGTTCTGAGGCTTCTAGGTCTGTTTATTAGACCAATGAACCATCTGACTATTCATTCCCATGTACCATCAATAATCCATCCAGCCAGCCATACATCAGCCTTACCTTGATCACAGTTAATCTATTAGAGTCCAGGTGGAGTGCTCTCAGTCGCCGCAGGTCACTGAAAGCTGAGGGGAGAATCTGACTGATTGTGTTCCTGGACAGGGTCAGATGTAAAAGGCTGGTCATGTTGGCAAAGTCCTTTCTTCGGACAGCTGAATAAGTGAGCAGAACAAGCAAAAAGACAGGCTTCATCAACTAAATCCTTAGTGGTCCAAAATATTACATACAGTTGGTGAAGTATTAAAGGAAAAAATAGGGCATGCACATCCAAATAAACCTTTAAGTCAATGTAGTTATTTGCATGACCACAGAAAGAGGTGCTTTCACAACAGTGGAAGACTAGATTTGTAATGGTGCATAGTTTTGATGAAAAAGAAGAGATGGACAGATTTATCAAGGCAATATTGTCAAGGTCACTGCAGTGTTTTGGGTTTTTTTGTCTGTTTTCTTGTGTTTCTTGGTGCTCCTCTGTCCTCCTGTCTGATATTTTTGTGGGTGTGGCCTCTCCTCGACTCTCCTGGTTTTCTGCACACCTGTTCCTTTTTAACCTCGTTAGCCCTGCCCTGTTTCCTGTGTCTCCCCAACCTATCAGCTCCTCTTTGGTTCTTTTGCTACTTCACCTAATTCCACTCACCTGAGTTCTCCACCCCTTCTCTCCACCTGCACTTCATTCCCTCGTCAGTTTAGTTTGTATTTGAGTCCTGTTTTTGAGTTCAGTCTTTGTTGGGTCGTCTGTTTGTTTGCCTGTCCCTGTACTACTGCACTAGTTGTTGCTAAATAAATATATTGAACTGCACCTGCTTTGCTTGCGGTCTCTGCATTTGGGTCCAAACCCCTGTTCCCTAGTGTTTCCGGCACGAGCCGTGACCAATATTTGACTGCCGTCACATGAAAACCATCCTTTATATTAGACCGACCATGCTTGAGATAGTCAAAATCCTAATTAGTCTCTAGCATTCAGAGCCTACACCCTATGATACCAAGCATGCTTTTATTAATTCATTTAGAATTTAACTTTTTTGGCAACATACACAAAGAACCTCAGTGGACAGTCGATCTGGTATCCCACAAAATAAATCATGTTTATTGAACAGTGTGACTAAAACAACAATGCCTGTATGATTTGATTTTGTTAATGGTGCCTCAAATTATCTTCTTGGACTCTGTGAAAGCAAGTTGTTGTTTTTTTTTACCTTGTGTGTCTTTTGTTTTGGTGAACTACTAAATACAATTTCTTTTAAGTCAAGCCTGGGAAGATTAGGTGGCTGCCGTGATTGGAGCTAATGGGACTCCAGATTAAAAGCAACACTTCAGTTCTTAAAAATAAGTACATTTCAAAGTATCCAAGAGAACTCTTTGATATAAGGAGGGGATGAATCATGAATGAGATTTATCAGACTGAACCACAAAACAAAAAAAGTTTTTAAAGTATGAAAGTTAAAAAGAAATACAGACTACTGAGAAATATTATTTACGCTATTAAACTGTGCATATACAACCAATTATAGCATGGTGATATATTCACATGTGACTAACTTTACGCACTGCATTTGTCCTCTAAATTCCAGTAATATATTTAACCTGTCAATTAATAGCATACTCTTTTGCTGTGATTATGCTGCTGTTTTATTGTTAAGTATCCAAACACTGTTGCTACAGCAGGTGCCTCTCAATATTATCAGGACTATGGCAAAGCCTGCAGACATCTGTAGGCACTGAATGTAAGTTTCCCCTCGAGGAAATAATTTAAAACAACACTGACATAACACATGAACACATTGGAACATGTGGAATGTTCCTGGTGGAATGTTACCACCATCCTGACTTGGATGGTGGTAAAATGAAATACAGGACAAATTGGCAGGTATATTACCTGTAATGAAGTTCTCTTGAAGCCGTAGCTCCACGGTGCGCCGGTCAATGGCAGCAGGCACAAAGAGCAAGCCTGTCTTGGAGCAGAGGATAGCGAGCGACGGAGAAAGGCTCTGGCACATACAGCGTTTCGGACACGGCTGTCCCCTGCATGCTGCTGCCAGCAATAGCAGAGAGAACCACAGCCGTTCCATTATCCTCCACTAGGAACAGGACAACTGGAAGACAGACGGAAAGTGAGCAATGAATTGAAGGGAGTACAAAGATGGTGTCACTTAAAACAAGGCAACTGGGAGGAGGTGGCAAACGAGGTTGAATCACTGACCTGCAAACCTGCACAGTCACCAACAAGACGAACTTTCTAAACTTAAAAGCACTTCTAAATAATTTAGGTCCTCTGTAGACGCAACCAAATGAATAGAAATGCCTGTGTTTGGCGAAATAAAGGCTCACTTTGAGTTTAATGCCCGAGTCCCATATTTATTCAAGAGTTAGGCTACTTTTTCCAGACAAAAAGCTAAACAGTACCAGAGCACCGGTAGAATGTTCTTGTAGGTATATACGGTATAATTCTGTGATTTTGGCTTACACAGTTGACCTAAACATGTAATTCAACAGCCAAACTGCTGTTGAGCACAATTCTCCATTTTTATAAAGCTCCTTTTTTTTTTTTTTAACTCCAACAATACAATTAGGATAAAGCGAGGACAGTGAGGCACTGCTCAGGAGCTGAAGTTACGCAAGACTGTGACCTCATAATGGGCTCTACCATCCGGTGGGTGCATAATGAGCAGGCAATTTTCCTGGTACCATATTTTTTTCCTCACTGGTACATGCTTGATACTTTGACAAGATGTAATATATGTGTGGAGCATCAATCCAATGGTGAACTGCAATTTTGGTGTCAAGACTGCATCATGGCAATAATATTCACCTTTTAGGGACAGTGCGCTGCATTTTTACCTATCATGGCAGTAATGCAGCAAAGCAACACTCTTGCCTTAAGTCTTTAAGACTCATGTCTTTTAGTTAAATAACTCCCTATTCATTTGACTCAGTTGCAGCTTTGTGTTCTCTCTCTGCAGTCTCACATTTGAGTGATGCACTTTGTAAAACCTTTATACACTGAGCTCTGACAAAATAAACACATAAGCCTGTGCTCTTTGTTATTTCGCAGTAGTCTGGACTATTTTTCTTTTTTTTTACATGCAGTGTGAATTGACATTACCGCTGAGTATCTTTCTTTGCGGTAAGTAAACTATTTGTTTTAATTTGTTTGTTTGTTGTGTTGGTTAATAAACAACCCCTTATGACTACCTATAAAGGGTTAAATAGACCATTGTTTTACTCACAGGTTGGCAATAGTGATCTTTTTTGTTGCATTTAGACAAAGCTACATTAATTAAATGCAACCTTACAAATACATCGTTTAACCAAGTTATGTCAAGACAGCCTGCAAAATACCAGACTACATGCTTCTTTGCACTTTTCCAAATGTGTGTTGAGTGCATCATTGTAACCATCATTGTTAAAGAACACATTTTTTTTGACCAGAGCTCGTTTAGCTGCCACTTTACTCATCGCTGGCATGAGTAAGACTTACTCAGTACAACATGAAATTAAGCGTGATAATTTCAAAGGGCTGTCATACCCAGAATAATTTTTTTTTTGTATATCCTTTTTTGAGATCATCGCAGATTGTTTACTATGTATCGTAATGCACAATACAAATAAGCAAGTACAGATAATCACAGGGGCTTATCGGAATTATTTCACGTGCTCTTGTTGTTAAACCCATTGTATTTTTCACATTGCATTGCAATCAACGCCTGTTGCATAGCACAATCTAAACAAGCCAAGAATAAAGACTTCTATAATATAAAGAGTCTCTGACAATCTTGTGTTTGACAGTGGGTAGGTGGTTTCACCAAATTTCAAGAGGGTCTTCCTAAGCATTATAAAACTGTGGGAGCAACTTCTGATCAACCCATTTCAATTTCAGGCTTAAAGTAACAACTTGTTGTTTAAGCCTCACCCATTCCGCATATGGATACAGATAATTCAGTTGGTTGAACAGATACACATACAGATGACGGTGCACCTGCCTATCCCTAATCGTCAAGCCATCTGCTGTAAGGGTCAACAAAGTCATTCAGGATCAAATTCTACCTGTCATACTTTAACCAGGAAGCACAATATGGAACCATTTCCCCTTTCAAACACTACAGACACGACTCAAAACTCATGGTGTGATATGTGTGTGCACCAGTGGGCAGAAGTATATTAGCCCTCCCAGTTTGACTACCAGGCTAATCAATAGCATTGAACTTGTATTCGATAGGTAGGATACGATGGCATCACAAGATAAAAAAAAGTTTCGCTACAGACTTTTTTTCTTTCTTTCTTTCTTTCTTTCTTTCTTTCTTTCTTTCTTTCTTTTCTCTTTGTCTTCGATTTCCCTGTGTATTTTTGAGTGAAGAGAATCTGCCAAATACATACAAACAAATGAAAAATAAATCTTATGAGCCTGCTAAAAATAGATATGTTGACTTCATGTTATTCATCCACCCACAATGTAAACACAGAGCAGAAACGAAGATATATATATGTATTTTTTTTTTTTTTTAAAAACACACATACACACACACACACACACACACACACACACTTGTCTTCTGAAACCTCTCCTGAGCTCTGTGTGTCTCTGAGAGTGGCCGTAATGTCCTGAAGGGAGTG
>JBBPCS010000880.1:172981-188895 GCA_037974645.1 Hollardia meadi | reverse complement strand
CTCGGTCTTAAAAAACATTCTGCCTTTCTTCCCAAGGTTG
This sequence comes from Hollardia meadi, assembly GCA_037974645.1. NCBI lineage: Eukaryota > Metazoa > Chordata > Actinopteri > Tetraodontiformes > Triacanthodidae > Hollardia > Hollardia meadi. The sequence continues at coordinate 188,855 of JBBPCS010000880.1, read as the reverse complement.
GCAAATAAAATCTGCTACAAAAAAAGTTCCCTTCCCTTCGTTTTTGTCGACTCAAGTTTTTGATAATCATCCATCCAAAAGAAATCATAAATGAAGGACATTTTACTGAAAAGTACATTCCTTATGTCATCAGATACTATAGAGGACATCAAAACATAAACCGAGCCTAATTCTAAATTTCGCCTAAGTGGCATAACAAAGTCTGTCCTCCTCTGGAGTGGTATTCAACCTGCCTCTAGCGCTAACCATAATCTTCCTGAATATACTGTATTATTTTAAAATTATGGTGGTGTGCTTATGTATTTTGGAGCAAATAGGTTTGGTGAACTCCTGTAGTGTTGCCTACAACATGAACCAGAAATCATAGTGTTAATTTTATAGTGTCAGGTTGATAGGCCCATCTGATAAACATGCTGATGTAGGTGTAAACATTAAGTTTAATTTTTGGATTGTTTGATGTTTTGACACACTAATGGTCATCTGTTGCTATATTGAGCCATAATATACCAACCAAATATCATACCAGTATCCATACTACTTGTCCCATGATGATGTGATTGCATTTTAAGATGGCACAGTATTTTTAGCCTCATTAGCCATTTCAGACTTGACATCTGTCTGACAACAAATATCAATTACCACTGAACTGCCATTAGCCATAAAGCCCTGATGAATGTTTTAAAGCCAACAGCACTGTGCAGGAACAACGTTTTAGATCCACCCTTCAGTAGAACTCATAACACACAAAGGAGTGTGGCCTATCTATGCTTTTATTCTGAAACGTCGAACCGGTAGTACAAGCGGCTAACGGAAATGAGTGTGTTATTCAATGCGAGGAAGCTATATAACTACGGAAGCATGTCAACATAAACAGGACAAAATAGCAGCCGTCAATGTTTTAGTTTTTGTCATAAATGGAGTACGACTTGCTTTGGTCACTTGGAGCTAACAGCTGGATAATTTATATTTTCAGCATTTAAAGTAAGCTAAGCTGTCAGCTGATAAATGGTTAAAGAGACAGGCTGTGTTTACATTTGTTAGCATTGTAGCAGCTAACTATAGTAGAGTGCCCTAGCGTTTAAATTATTTTCAGTGGCAACCTGGACTTTGGTACACTGTCTGTCCTATGTGCGGAGAGGATTTGCTTAATATGTCTTTATGTTTTTATTTTAAATTTCATAAAAAAATGGTAAAATATTGAAATAAGCGCTTAAAGTTGTAGTTGTAGCCAACGTTAGTGATGTTTTTTTTACTGTTGTATTCTTGTTAAAACACGGCGGGTGTGTAACTTTAGCCCCAATGCCTCGCATGCATCATCATTAGAGTCTAAAGTAATAAATGTTGTTGGTAGATGACAAGGATACAAAACCTTTTTATATGACCAGGAGATATAATGGCACACTATGATAAACTTCATTATATATTTAATATAGTTTAGTATAAATGCAGTGTAGTTGTTTTTAAATATCGGTATTAACAATTGTCTGGTTTTACAATGGTGGGACAAAAACAAAACAATGTTTTAGTATTACATGATATCTCTCTCTTTGTCTCTCTGGTTGTATTTGGTTTTACAAGGATTTACATCCCACTTTTTCAGTTTTGTTGATGTTCAGTTATGTTTGTCTTCTGCCTTGTTGTATGGTTGGCAGGAGAACTTCACCTCCATGTAAACTCCTTTTAGTCAGACATATATTCCTGTTTTCGGGTATGTTAATGAAGAGTGATGGAGTTGTCTCAGAGGGACAGGCTGTCAGAGCTGGTGGAGCAGCTGACCACATCAGGGGAACCACAGCTCAACCAGGACAAGATGAAGGAAATCAAGAAGATCTGCAAGTATGTCACCAGAGATGGTTCACTGACGAGTTATTTCCTCTATCTGTGTCACGTGGGTTTCGTCACTGCCACGCCCCTTTAGAGACTAGCTACAGGTCCCTGAGTCTATTCATTCTAATGGGAGAACTAAACATGAGCACATATTATGATCAATTCTTTCTCCCCACACTCACTAAGCTCAACTTTGGACCGATTTTTCACAAGCCACATATCTTATACATATCCGACATATCCACATATCCGAACATTCTGACACTAAAATGACATTTCTCACACAGAGAAACCAGGAGAAAATTAAGTTTGTTCGAGACCTGTATCTGTCTCAGCAACACACTCTTGTGAGATCTGTAGCGAGCATATTAAACTAGCAGGTAAAAATGAGCGGGGAAAAAAAGACAAAACATTCCATTTATGACTGTATCTAGTGTTTATTTGTTTTGAGATGGACAAGCAAAAGTCTTCAGTAATGTGTTAGTGTTAAAAATGCCCAGTGGGGAATGGCGGGAGAGGTGACCACACCCACTTAGTAGACCGGACGTGTGTACCATTTCATACCATTAGCATAGCTTGTAATGGACAGGGTTGGACAGCCGGTACGGGTCGGGTAATGAAGGGTACATGCCTCCTCGGAGGGATAATGGACTGGTTGCACTGCAGACATTTTGACGTATCATAGCAGGAAACTCACAGGTGTGTTAATGGTTGCTGCAGTGCACTTAGAGGATGCCCTGCTATTGTACATGCTGGTTCACTGTCAATTGAGACACTTAATAGAACTGAGCTGTCATTACTGTTATTAAGTTCACCTGTGTTTTTCCTGCTGTGACAAGTCAAAATGTCTGCTGTGGAACCATTCCATTCAGGCATAAGTAACTGCCTATACTACAAGGGATAGACCAATAGACCTTTTCACAGCAGCCATATTGACAAGAAATCACAGGTAAACACAGGTGTAATTAATACAATTCATCAAGGTTCAGTTCCATTTAGTGTGGCAGAGCCTTTCCAGTGAGCCAACATGTACAAGAGCAGCACCCTGACTCTGTTTGACCTGAACGGAACAGAACTTTAATTAGTGTCATTAGTAACACATGTTTAGTTTACCCTACTATTTCTTGCCAAAATGGCTGATGTGAAAAAGGTCTATTATCTTATTGACTTGGCCAGTTATCAGTATCATTGTTTTTTCAGATTTCAGATGTTATAAATGAATTCAAAAATAATTGTTTTTAATAGTAGTGATATATAATATTTATATATTGTATTAATAATCTGAATCTGAAATGTAACTACTAACTTCAGTTATTAAATAAATGTGGTGGAGTAAAAAGTGAAATATTTGCCTTTAAAATGTACAGGAGAGGAAGTATGAAGCTCAGAAAATGAAAATACTGAAGTAAGGTACAAGTACCTCAAAATTGTACCTCAATATAGTACTTGAGTAGGCAGCCATTTTGGCATGAAATAATAGGGTAAACAGCTGTTACCAATAATGCTAATTAAGGTTCTTTTCTATTCAGGTCAAACAGAGTCAGGGTGCTGCTGTTGTGCATGTTGGCTCACTGGAAAGGCTCTTCTAGGCTAAATGGTACAGAACTTGGGCTGTACCAATACCAGTACCCTTAAAGTGATGCAGATACTAATAGAGTACTTCATTTGCATTCAATCCACATTTTAGAATTTGTAGCTTCTTTGCAGCAACATCCATATTTGAAGTATTGTAGTCGGTAATTTTAGTTTGCCTTGATTCATTCTTCAACAAGGAGTTGGGCGGACACATTTCACTCAACTACTAGAGGAACATTTCCAATGTGAAAATGGAAAAAAGTGAGCTATACTTACACTATATAAAACCAAAATAATATATGTAAATAGTTTTTCAAGGACAATATTCAGATTTGACATATTAAGCTCCTTTTGTCTGGTTGACCATTGATAAACATCTTTGAACAAATTGTAAACATTTATATGTCAAAACATTCTGGATAGGAACACCATTTGGTAAGGTTAGAATTCCAAAAAATTATGAGAATATATATAGATAGTTATAGAATCTAGATATAGAATAGATATGGTAAATAATTACACATCAAATATTTGTATGGAATTGACTGAAAAATCACAGATACCTCTTCACTTTATGTCTGTCTCTTCCTCCTAGAGTGTCTAATGACTGCATAGACCACGTGTACCACTCAGTGATGTCCCAGCTCAACCAGGAACATGCTGAGATCCGACTGTCTGCCTTCCAGATAGCCAGTGAGCTTTTCTCCAGATCCCATTACTTCAGAACCCTGCTGGTGGACAACTTCCAGGTACTGACATATGTCAAAGTCCAATTTTATTTACTAGTGCAGTGTCCTTTCAAAACATGGCCCTTCAGAACGGGCCGATTGCTTGGCCCTCCACTGTTGCTGCTTCAACCATTTGTCCAAACTGCTCGACACCGACTGCACCGTAGGGTTATCAAAACATTAACATTAAAATTTAACCGTTAAAAGAGAGGGTTAACCCAACCCTCTCTCTACATGGCTCAGTGTAGGGCTAAAGACTATTTTTTATTGATTATTTTAATAATTGTTTTTTTCAGTTAGTCAATTAACGACTAATTGATAAATTATTCTAACAACTAAATTTTTATTATTTGATTAATATAACAGTTAATATACCAAAATTACCCTAAATGTAAAAAAATCATGCCTCATTTGTATTTAACTATTTGTTTTTAAATCATGTAATCATCATCATAACCTGTATGTCACTGCTGTAAGAGCATGCTTCTAATGGAGTACACTCCCACACCATGCTACATAAAAAACTTTTCGTTTTGTATTTACGCCTTTTACGGTCCATTATCCTGCAGGCCTGCTTATGAGCATGTTCTTTGAACATGCAGCTTTGGTGGAAACAGGACTGACATCCCTCAGCATCATGTAGACATGTAGATCATCTCATTCATAGTATTTCTTTTATACCCTGTACAACATTACAACATACTCACTAGTAAGTAGTTGGACAGAGAAAGTGATAGCTGTAGTTTTCATTTCATTTCCACGCCAGTGTAACAATTTGGAACAATTTTAGGATCTTGATTTAAAAACCTAAATACTGTGTGTTTCTGTCAGGAATGAGGTTACAGGGACAGCTTTTGCAGATAAATCTTCCAATATGTCATTTTCCCATCCCCTTCTCCTTTTTCTCCTGCAGGACTTCTTGGAGTTGACAGTAGAGACTGACTTAGAGCAGCCCCTCCCCCCTCCTAAAGAAGTAGCCAGGAAACTGAGGTCACTGGCCACCCAGACCATCCAATCATGGCAGTCCTCGTATGGGACGGCCTATAAGAAATTAGCTCTGGGCTACCACTTTCTCAAACAAGTTAAGAAGGTGAGAGTTATATAAATCCAGTACAGCACATGTTTTCTTACATTGCTGCAACACAAACTTGACAATAGCATCATGTTAGCTGAAGATAAATACCCAAACACTTCAAAATCATCTCTGACAATTTGATCCTGTTGGACATTCTGAATGAATTACAAGATTCAGAGGCACCATAATGTTAAAAGAAATAGGCTGCTGTGAGGCTGGTCTGTCAAAGTGTCATGTTTTTACTGAAGATTTAGGAGCAGAAGAGTCTCAAAACAACACGACAAAGTTTATATCCCTGTACAGTTCTCTGACTGCTTAAGTAGATATTACTTTATAGGTATTACTAACTAAAATTGAATGGCATGCAGGAACATGTAACGCTGGGGACACAGTGCTGAAGCACCACAATAGGTCAATTGATGTGCGTCTCCTGCTCCTCTGCTCTTTTTATTCACACATAGAGCTGATCTTTACAATACCCTCATGAGGTAATAACGTATAGCCTTTCATGTGTTCCTGGATAAGCTTCTTCTGCAACAGTGAAGTTAAAAGGGCCATCGCCTTGTGTGATCATCTGTGGGAGGGGGCTTCCTCTGTGTGTGTGTACTCATCTGTCTCTCTCTGTTTTGACACAACTGGAAGATATGTGGAATATGTACGTAGTGTGTTTTCTTGCCAGATTTGCTTTAAGCACGCAGAGAAAATAGAACAGACGCCGAAATTATTGTTGCAGATCGCGACCCGCCTGTGGTGCACTCTGTGTGTGAACAGCCCAGGTTGTTAATCTGAGCGATCACTGCTTCCCTGCGCTTCCACCTCCAGTGTGTCCCCTCTGTAAGGGTCTACAGCTATGATAGCAGCTCTGTAAGACTTCACTTCACGAGCTAAATGCTCACAATGATAATGCTAATGTGTATATATGTATATATAAACGTACCTTAGCTCCTCCCAGCGGGGGATGTGAGAGTGAGACATGAAGATAGAGGAATTTTATTTACCAAACGGTCGTCATCACTCACTCCAGCATCATTTTGAAGAGATGACAACTACACATGACGTACAGTATCTCAAATGTCAAATGTGTAGGAATAACTCAGTAACAGTTTAGAAGAAAAACACCTGGTGCCTGATACTTCCAATACTTCACATAGATATGATGCCACGGAGTTGTAGCATGTGACTGAAATAACACAAGAAATAGCACAAATCAAATAATAAATATAAACAAAAAAGAAATAAAAATAAACAAAGTTGCAAAGAGTGTTATTAAACTTCTACAAATGATCTAACTGTAAATGTCAGTCCTTTCCCTGCTACTGTTGCTGCGTTCTTGCACTGTGTTTCGGCGTGTTGCGATCCACCTGTAAGCGTTGTAATGTCTCCATGCTGTCAGGTGGACTTCCAGGATGCTGAGGCCAGGACAGTAGCAGAGAGGAGGAGGGAGGAGGAGAGGCAGAGGAGAATGGAGACGATCTACAAGGAGAGAGTGGAGGCAGCCTCCAAAGACATGGAGGGTAAACACAGCATCATTCAACAACACTAATGCTAGTGACAGAAATAATATTAATAATTGATTTTGTTATCATGGAGGACTGGACCAAATATCCTATTTGTGCCTCAGTTGGATACTTTGGCTTTTTCCTAAATGATTAAACACACCACATTCTCAAGATTTTATTATTATTTAATCCTTTTGTTTTAAATTTGATAGTATAGACTGGTTTGTATATAAATGACTGTAGCTTTTTTAATAAAATGCATTGACACAAAAACTGCTGTTTATTAAGTATTATGTGTTCTTTCCTTTTCAGAGTCGTACCAGGAAATTGAGGCAACACTGACCGAGATGGAATCCTGTATGAGGCTACTTTTCCCTGACTTTGACCTTACAGACATCCAGACCACCAAGAGCCCGCCTCCAAACTCCCAACCAGCCAATGAAAGTCCTTCAGTTGATGAACAGCCCTGCTGCAGCAAAGACCTGAAGGATGATAGAAGAGAAAGAATGATACAAGACAGGGAAGAAAAGAAAAGCAATGCCGAGGAAGAAGAAAACAAAGGAATGACAGAGGGGAAGGAAAAGAAGGAGAGGAAGAATAAAGAGAGGAGGGATGGAAATGAGCAGGAAGAGGAGAATGGAATGGAGGTAGAAGAGGGGGATGAAAAGAAGGGAGAGATGGAGACGGCGCCGAGGGTGGGAGAGGAGGAGGAAGACGACGAGGAAGAGGAGGAGGGACATGGTGAAGAAGAGGCGGATGATGAAGACTTGTTTATTCGGAGCTCGGGGCTCATCTCTCACTCCTACAGTCTGGACCTGAACCTCAGCCCTGGTGGGTACAGCTCATGTACATATGTAGAGTTTACTGAAACGCTAGTTTATCAAGTGCACACACATATTATAATGCTAGGAATACTGTAATACAACATATCCTACCTTTGTGATGCTTCTAGTGTTCAGTTTTGTTGACTGTGTCCGAGAGGTGTTGATTCCATGTGATAATCAGCCATGAATTACACATATAATGTTTGTCAATTTAATTGTACATGCTCGCTAACTAACGGAACCAACTAACTAACTCTTTTCACATACAGTAGCTGCAGCCATACATGGCCAAACTTGTAGTGTTTTCACCTCTTACTCTTACTCTCCTCTTAATACTTTTTCTGGTGACGGCCATGTTGGTGACGTATGTTGTGAGAGATGAGAGATGTAGTTAATTGAGTGATTATGTCTACAACAAATTGTGACTTTCTTGACTTCACTGCACATCAGATGTCAGTGTATAAATTCCATGTATTTTGGAATGATTTCCTAGGAATGAAATACTTGATCACTGTTAGAGTTAAGTGTTCTTTTTCTGGTTCCTTCTCTCTCTCTTACAGGTCTTCATATTAAGGAGACTGAGGATAATGAGGCAGTGGTTTCCACGGTGATAGACCTCCATAGACTGATGAAAACCAAACACCTACCAGCTGTGCAGGGCTGGGTTCAGGTTGGTACCAACACACAGGGCTCAAATATGTTGACATGCAGACAATTATCACATTCAAGCAAGTGGATAGAATTTAGTATTCAAGATAGGAAAACAATGTACTAGCTACTCCTTCTACTTCTAGTACTACTACTGTTGGTGCTACTACTGCGGTTATGACTTTAGAACACTAATACAGTTGGTCATTGGTTGTTGAGGATGTCATGGATAGAGGATGGTAGCTCCTTGCTACATTTTTGTTTTTAATCATTTTTTTTCCGGCTTTATTGCTGAAACACGTATTACCTATGAGAGAAATGCACTCATTAGCATCGGAGAAGGAGGTGCAGGGTTTGGATTAAGAGCAGAGGCTTTTTGGGATGATCTCTGCACACGACACCTTTCGACTGTTCATCCAGACCAGGTTTCCAAGCCGACAGAGGGCGGGACGAGAGGAGGCAGACTCTGTGTTTACATCATTGATGCTTGGTGCACAAATGCAGTGAAAGTTGATGAACTTTAAATGTGCATTTGCTGACCATGCTGTTTACATTTTCCCAGACACCCAGAATTATTTTCTGGGTGTGTATAACGTGAAGGGGATAGTTGGGGCTGTCCAACTATCTACTAGTGAGATATCTCTGTCTGTCTGTATGTGCAGGTCTTCACCAAGTCAGGTGCTGAGCAGCAACTGTTACGGAGAGCTCTGGATCTGAAGAGGTCTTTAGAAGCTGCTCTGCAGAAACACAAAGAGCTTCATATTGATTACAAGACCAGAGTCCGCAAAGTGGTGAGTTTCATACAATACTACATTCTAACTCGTAGTTAGATCTCGTAGGTGCATCATGTAATCTTTCAGGGTATTTACCACACTAAGACATGACAAATGGAGGACAGTGTTCCCATTCTTAGTCTTTTGGAAAATAGGAGGGATGTCTAAACATTGTCTTTTGAAAATCCACAACAGGAGCTAAGAGTGGAGGACAGATTTGCTATTGTAGAAATGAAAAATGGCAACACGAGATTTTCTTGGAAACAAGTTAGTAAAGGCGCAGGGGTTTTCAAAGTCTGAGACTGTGGGCCTCCACTCAGCCCTCTCTTAGCTACGCTATGCCTATGGGCTCATGATTGTGTTATTTTATATATAAACAACCAAAAATTGAACCAAAATAGCCTAATATTGCTGTGACATAACTTCAGACGACACCAAATATATAAAAGGGTCTGTCCTGAGACATCTGTTAATTTCTGACTCTGGGAAAGTGTGAAAAACTGTAAGATTTCCCCAAACTACTGTATCTCTGAACTGTCTCTCATCAAATCACACACATTTAGGTTATTCTATGTGATCTCCTTGTGATAACTGATGTAATATTTTTTCCACTTCTGTTCACTGAGCCCCTCCTGAAACTGTCTGGAGCCCCCCTGAGGAGGCTCACCTCCCAGTTTGAAAACCTCTGGTCAACGAAAATGAACACTTTTTCTTTTACTTTTCTCTACTTTTCTTAGCACTGACACACTTCTGTTTTACCCATATTTACATTTACAAAATAAGAGTGCAGGCTAGAATAGCACATGGCCAGCAGATGGCAGCATCTTACTACAAATCAAGTAGGACAACAACATCACTATACACAATGGTAGGGATGTAGGAGGAGTGATTTAATTAGACAGAGCAGCTTCAAGGGATTTATGTGTTGATAACTAGCTCCCCCTCTCTCTGATTCCATCAGCCTGGATAAAGGTCTGAGCTACACTAACACATAGCACTACATCAGCTGACCTCTCATTCTCTGTGAACAGTGAAATAAATTAAATTACTATTAAAACTTTTCACTGCATTTGGAGAAAGATATGTGAACATTTCAAGTCCAAATTGGAACTTATTCTGGTACAGAGGAATCAAACAGATAAAGCCACGTTGGGGTACCTCCAACCACCTTCAAGTCCAAGTCTTGAATAGTACACAAACCCACATAGAGTATGAATCATTTCATAGCAGGTCAAAAACAACATATAGATATGTATAATACCACAAAGAAGACAGCCCAAAAGGAATTAAAGAATCAAATATTAAAACAATTCAACAATTTCATGTTGGTCCCAGTGGAGCTCTAGATTCCATTCACCCCATCTAGTGGCCATTGAAATAACTGCAGTTTCAGATGCTTGTCACCATTGAGCCCTGGTGCTTTCTGCTTGAGTGGAACCAGTCTCTTAATCTCTGGAAAACTGGAAGATGACAAGCCAGCTCCTATTGTCCACTTAAGACTATTACTGAGCTGCCACAAAACATACAGTATCAGCAATATAACATGTTCTGGCTGATTATTACTTATTGTTTGCTTTCTACCCAACTTAAGTAAAAAAAAAAAACCCCACAATGCTTGGAAGTTAAATGACCAACTGCCATTGTAAATTGATTTGCTCCTTTTTATGATGTGCTTTACAAGTCAACCTCATTGAAAGAGCTGATGATTGTTGTTGGGTGTTAGTTTGCATGGCTCTAAGTGTCCTCTTCTGGTGTTCTTCTTTAAATGTCTCTGTTTATTCCTGCATTTCCTTGGGCAGAGACAGCGAGAGGGAGGATGGAAATATTAATACTGTAGTAAAGACATTTGGGAGAGGTGAGATAGCAAGGCACAGCCATAATGCATAATGCAACAGAAACTGAGAGAAGACATTGGGGAGCAAGGGGGAGGATGTACCCATTCATTCACTTGCCTTCCACTAATGTGCCCCATGGCTTGACAGCTGATATGTGTAGCTGGCTGCCTCTATATCTAGCTTAGCATCGTCATTCTGCTGTTGTTTGAACCAGCCCAAAATGGAGGCACAAACTAATCAGACTGTTCTTGTCATAAAGCTTGTCATTTGGAAAGCCTTTCACTCAGACTAATTGCTTATTTTTTGGGAGGGTTAATTGCTGCTGAAATGTACTTGCAGTGCTGAGAGATGGAATAAAGAAAAGGTGAAGAAAATCCAAGAGCAATGGACAGCACCCTGCAGTTTCTGGTTTTAAAAAAACCAATGAATGCAAACTGCTGTATGCGTTTGTAAAAAAAGGCATAAAAGTTGTAGCGTGTGAATCCATCTTTAGCTGAACAGAACGGCAGGGTGACAGTGACAGAGCACCGGGCGTCTCGCTCTGCCTGGTTATCACTGTCAGGGACCAGTCTGTTGCACCAGCAGGCCCAGCACTGCGATAACCACACAACTTACAGCCCCTTTATCATAATTAGCTTTTCCTTTTTAGCCTTAAAAGGCCGTCCATTACAGGGTCCTTCTCTATCGGACCGCTGACACACCACGCGATTGGTTTCTTTCTCATCGGGCCTCTCAATATAGTCTCCCATACCGGGGGAGCTGGAGAGAGAGAAGAGAAGTGTTATTGAGGCAGATAGAGAGGCGTGTTCATTGAATGAGAGAATAAGACAGAGGGAGGGTTGAGTGAAGAAGCATCTACATGAAATTAGAAGACTATTGAAACTAGAACAAGGCACAAGGCAGTTTTTTTTTATGGCCGACTGTTGAGTGCATGGACTTGAATATTTGAATGTTAGCTAAATTTCACAAAACTATCACATAGCATGTGACTAAGGCTTAGTTTCAATCCAATGTTGTCATGTTAGTTTGACAAGCTCCAGCCTTGTGGTTGGTAGAAATAACTAGATAGAAAACTGCTACTTTACAGTGAGACTTTCTTAATTGGCCGTCACCCAAGAGAGGATGAGACCTATATAATGACAGGAGATTTCTTTAAATGACACCATGTAGTGGCTGAGCCAAGCATTAGCTGTAAGTGATGGCTGTACATAAATGGAGCTCACAATTCTGACACCCTGTGCTTGAGCTAACATCCTTGGGAAAATGAGATGATTCTGGAACCTCACACCAAACATTAGCTGTGTGATACAGGGAACAGGTAAAAGATTGTGCAGCTCTGGGCAACCTGTCAAAGGTCTGTGCAAAGGGCAGCTGGCCAACATCTATTTCAGAGTCTGAATGGTTTGGTTGCATTGAAAGAAGTGGTGTGAGGTAACAAGAGTTAATTCACTGAGGTTGCATGTTGTTTCTGTGCCTTGATCTTCTGCTGGACTTGATGATGGTGCAGAGGGCTATTAGGTTGTATATATCAACCATTTACATAAAAGATGGACGACACATCTCCACTTCCTCCCATTGTACAGAAATGAAGCCAAAATATCCCGGATACAGCCGTGGTATTGAGTTCCCGCCCATACACCCGTCCACCCAATTGCGAGCAGGGTTCAGCTGTCCGCATTAAATAACTAATTAAAATCAAACTGATCAGAAAAATGAACACTTGAACATACATCAGCCTGATAGGAACTACCTTAAACAACAAAAAACATCTTTGGGAAAAATGTATTTAAGGTGTACTTTGAGTTTAGTTTGTTAGTACTTAGTTTGGCCCATGTCCTACTTGATATTATTAAGGGGGAGGGGTTTATGACCTATATTGCAGCCAGCCACCAGGGGGCGATCCAGATGTTTTGGCTACACTTTTGAGGAGCTCTCATTTTGTCCATCTTTATATACAGTCAATGATATCAACAATGTCTCGTAAGCCATTCCTTGGTAAAATAAAAGGCATGAGGTGACAGCAGCCAGTGCTGGGTAGTACTGGGGATATTTTTTTCTATCTTGGTCTATGTCTTTTCCTTTCTCTGTTTTTACATCCAGGACATTTCAGGCCCATTTCTAGCAGTGCTGAGCTAATCTGACTTTCTCTCCTTATAATGACTCTCAACTCAGTGCACCTGTATAGTATAGAATAGTAAACCAATTCCAAATATAAAATGTTTGTAATGTTTTCTCTTTGTCGAACTCACTGGGATGGTTTTTATGTAAGATAACCCGCTATGACTGAAGAAATGTAGTCCAGCTAATAACTGACACAAATGGTGCATAAAACATATTTTTAATGGCATTTTAGGGTTGCAGCTATTGATTATTTTAGTAATTAAGTATTCTACAGATTATTCCAACGATTAATTGAGTAATCGGATAACAATTGACCTTACAATTTGCTTTATTAAAAAAGCAATAGTAAAAATATACAAAAGAGAAAATAAGACATGTCTTTTAAAATGGAAAACTAATTGTTTATTGATTGCAGTGAGTAGCGTCAGCAGGTGTAGTGAATAAATGTACATTAGCCTGTCTTCTGAACACAGTTACTGTTACATAGTATATAAAACAAAAGATTTATTTACTACGTTGAAGTGTTGCCCTACACCTGCTGACACTACTCACTGCAGTCAAAGTAAACTGAATATACCTGCTGTATTGACTGGTGCATTTTAGGCTCCCACTGCTACTTACACTACCTGATATTTTGCTTTCTGGGGTATTTTATTAATGTGTGTGTGTGTGTGTGTGTGACTATTATAATAATAACATGAATAAAGCTCAGGCTGCTAACTACCAGCTAACTAAGGACATCATAACTAGTCACCATAATGATTTACGTTGCCATTACATTAATACTATTAGTGTTAATAATATTAGTACTAGCCTTCATCTCAAACATTAGTCATATTGATTTACCGGCACGTTAAATGACGTTCTCGTTCCTTGTGTTGGGTCCGCTCTGTGTGGACTGGATGTGTAGACTGAAAGCATTGACATTGTGCTATGATGGCAGGCTAGTTCAGTTTTACAGCAGACACACTGTACGGAGGTTTTAATTAGTTTCAGCTTGAAATGACCCACACTTTGGACACTCTCTGTTGTTTTCTCTGGCCTGTCTCTCCTCGTTGTCCTGGCTATTTTCTCTCTTTCTCCATTTTGCTATCTGTGCCATCACTTTACATCCTCTGTCCACACCATTGTGTGTCAGTAATAATCATCTGTGTGAAACACAGTGCGCTGTGTATAATTATATGGATTAAACAAAGATTTGATGTAATGATTTTGCATCACTGATTTTGTTTGTAAGGGAGTTACTCGAGGAATTGTTTGTACCGTAGATCATTTTAATGTCTGCAGCGATACCAAGCCGACAGATTAGACTGTGTATGAGGACAGTTCTCACTGTTGGCACAGCCGACCAGTAGACCTGTGGATGCTGCTGAGCTGTGGTACATTGATGCTTTTGCATCCCAAACTCCTTCATCTGCTTTGTTTGGGTCATGACTATGCATCTCTGGCAGTTCAAATGTCAAGACCAACACATTTAATCAGCCTTCCCCTCCATTTCACATGCTGTACATTAGTGTTGTGGTTAACGTCGTAAAGCAATGTGTATCGTAAGGAAATATTTTCTGCAACAACATTTTTCACAGTATCAGGAAACAAGCAACTTTCACAGCATCTTCTCAAGCTCTTTCATACTTTTTGGAATGGTGAATTTGTCTGCAGGGAGTTTTCAGTAAGAGCTATGACCAGGAGAATCCCATATGAGTCTGTTGTGTGCTGCTAACTGTGTTTTGGAAAGGGATCACACATGCAGACTTATTTGAACATATCTGTTTGTAAGAGTGTATTCAGTCACTCCAGGTTCCATTCATACAGGCCCAGGCCTTGTTTACTGCTGATAACCCATCTTATCACAGTACAATGGATGTGGCCGCCTCTTTCTCACTGGAGATAAACAAAGAAAGACTATCGCTTTATTTCTCTCCTCTGACACTCCCTCCTTTTCATTTGTACTCTCATTCTCTGAATACAGGGCCATTTATAGCCTGCCATATTAGGGTGGGCTGGTAGAAATAATAGATGGGCAACTTAGTAGGTAGAATAATTTCTTCATGGGGAAGTAAGTAATATTCTAGCCTAATTTATAAAGAACAATTTGAAGCAGGGAAAATGGGACTTTATTTATTTATTTATTTATTTATTTATTTATTTAGTCACAGGAATAATGCACATTAATCAACATCACTGCAAATGTGCCAGTGTTAGCCAAAAGACTAATTTTCAACTGTTGTCCCTCGGCCAGGTGTTAGATTGGCCATTAAAAAACAAAACAAACAAAAAACACAACATATTAGGTTAGAGCCGGAGAAGGCAAAACACCAACAGCGAAACAGAATAAAAAGCTTAAAGGAGTAAAGCAGCATCATGCAAAGAACATAACAAGCAAACAATTAATACAAACAGTTTTAAGCAGACAAACAACACTAAAGCAGTAAAGCAGCATCATGCAAAGAACACGGAGCAAGCAAACAATTAATACAAACAGTTTTAAGCAGTTAAAACATGACAACATAAAAACATATTGCGGAAGACATAGCGCAGGGGAAAAAAAGGAAAAAAAAGAAGCATAGCATAAGTAGACAACAGCACAAGCAAGAATCACATTACATTACAAAAGACGTAGATAAAATCAGAAGGGATGCAGACACAGACAAAAGCAAAGCAGACGAAAGCAAGCAGGGCAGGCAGGTAGTTACTGGATATGATGGCAGGTCTGGTTGTTTTTTAGCCAAGTTCTGAGGTTATGTACAAAGGAACGATAAGAATCGTTGTGTCGTATATTTAATGGAAGGGTATTCCAAAACTGGGAAGCTCTTACTCTAAAAGCTGTCTGGCCGACGGAAGTTTTCCTCCTTGGGACAGCTATGTCTCCTCTTACTCTAGATCTTGTTAATTTGTCTCCCACATTTTTTTGGGAGATGAATGTGGTGAATGGAGGAGGTGCTAATCCATTGAGAATTTTGAATATTAAA
>JBBPCS010000880.1:137493-155174 GCA_037974645.1 Hollardia meadi | reverse complement strand
ACACACACACACACACACACACACACACACACACACACACACACACACACACACACACACACACACACACTGTGATATCACAGGCCCCTATAATTATTTTAATAGGATTTTCTCTCTATTCAGCCTGAGCGTGTTGCTTTAATAACACCATTACAACCTGAATATAACCTCAATATATTACTGCCTGATATCGCTTTGCAGCCCGCCGCAGCGCTCTGTGTGTGTGTGTGTGTGTGTGTGCATGTTGGGGTTAATAAGCTGCTGTGTGTTTTAGAAGAGGCACTTGGCCCTGCTGCTCTCTTTCTTTGTCTCTGTGCATTGTGCGGCCGAGGGGGAGAGAGCGCTGACAATGGCAGAATAGCCTCTTGAGAATAAAACACCGGTCATTGTTTTCTATTAGCTAACTCTCCTCTCTGCGCTCTCTAACCTCATCTCCTCATTTTACATTGAAATGAAATTGGATGGGGAAATGTGAATAAATGTATGTCCGTCACAGAGAAATACACTCCTCCTTTTATCTGGGCTACATATTAAAGCAGCCCCCACCAGCATGCTCTTTTCTCCAGGATAATGTTTAATTCTCTTAAACATGAGAATTAATTAGCGCAGATCTGCATCTGAATGGGGGTGGCCGCATGCTGTGGCCCATCGCTGCTGCCTCTCTGGGCCCTGTCAAAAACACCGCTGGCACATCAGAGCACAGTAAGTGCTACAAATGTGGGGAAAAGCCAGCCAGTTGTGCTGTTGTTGCAGCAGCAAGCTTCACTTTAGAAGAGAAGCAGTGAGGTTTCCACAGGACAGCTGAATAATAGCAGGAACTATTATGGAAGACTAACTCTGTGGAAATAGCTTTAGTTTCATCTCAGACACACTGTTGTGTAAGCAGTGGATCAGTAGTCTCTATAAGTTAATATACATTTTGTAAATGAACTGGTGTAGCTTACAGGATGTGTTTGATATGGTCAGGACAGTCAGGTGGTGTCAGATATAGAGCTTACACAATTGGTTTATTAACACAGCTGATCAAACGTAAATTTGTTGGTGATTACTTTGAGAATCGATTAATTGTTTTGATCACTTTTCATTTTTCAATATGAAAATTTTTGGGCTTTAAACAAAATGATCATCATCTGATTATCACGGCAGTCTGTGACATAGTGACTAAATGTTATGAAAGGATTGATGTAAATGGCCACAATGTGCCCAGTTTTTGCACAAGTTAAAGACGGGAGATTCCTGTTCATGCTGACGAATCCTAAACTTTAAATGTCATTAGTATTTCACAGACTTATTTTTTTAACATAGATCTTTCCCTAACCTTAATCAGTGAACCCGTAGATTACATTCGCAAACTGAAAATATGCCTAATCCTGACCACAGATGGGATTCAAACCCTAGATTTTGGTGTGGGAGTCCTGGACTTTGTACGTCCAACCACCTCTCTGTGGCTCCAACATGATTTATAAATGCTGTTAGTCAAAGAAACGTGGTGCAGGCACAAAAGATTTTTAAGGACTTTTTGGTCATTACATAATTATTTGGGTGTAAAGCCCAGGTTCCAGGTTGAAACAGGTTCCATTTTACTAAAGCAACAATAGATCAAATGTTTTTTTGTTTTTTTTTATTAAGTAATGGTGAGTATTTCAGTTACCAGTTACCATATCATTTGCTTATATTTAGGATGAACATGATTATTAGTACCCCCTAGCTGCTAAAAATGCTGTTAAATATATAGTGATAGTATATCAAACAATGCAACTCCTTTTCTCGATCTTAAAACAAGCTAAAAGACACATATTGTCACAAATTAAATGAACTCATCATTTTGAGAGAGAGGAGCTCCCAGAGAAATATAATTGAAATCCAGAATGAACGACTACATCCAGGAACATTCACTACATTTCCATCCAGATCTCCTTTACATAGTATTACAATATAATTCTAGCTGCTGGCTCTGCAGCCTTAATTTAACAGGCTGGCTGTCATTCTGAATCAGAATTTATTCTTAAATGCCTGCCTGCTTAAATAAGGGTTAGATTAAAGGAGACAAATTAGAGGAAAATGTTAAATTAAAGTAGAAAATAATAAAGGTATTCGTTGGTGAGTTGTCAGTGTTGATCATCTCCTTTAACTGCAGTTTCATTGTCCTGATTCATTATCGCTGCAATAATCCCACTATCACAGCCTAGTCAAAACACATTATCTACCTGGAATGACATTATCACTGTCTACTTCAATGACATTAGCATGCCAGTTTGACTGAGAGGCATGCAGCCAATCCAACGCATGGTTGCGTTCGGAGCAGCCTCAGACAGCCAATCAGCTGTCAGAGCTACAGATGTCTCCTCTTCTTAGGCTGATGAGCAGCCAGTCAGTCAGAATCTGAACACAGGATCGCTCAACACAGGCCAATAGAGTCCCTTTCACACATGCACTGCAACCCGAAACTTATAGACATCACCTGTTCATAGTGAACGAGTGTGCGTGTGGATGACGTTTCTATCACTCGACTGGCGTGTCTTTTTTCTGCTTGCTTGTATTAAGCTCTCCAGTCTTTCACTGTTATTGCAGATACATCCAAATACATGTGGTATTAATATCAATGCAATAACAGTCATAATCATGTTTGAGCTAGCCTCGTCCGGTTCTCAGTGAGAACGTGTCTGATGTGGACAATCTCCTGTATGTGTGAAAGGGCAACTCCGGACATTCATATTTCAGGGTTCATATGAGGAAACAGACATCTCATGTCCATCAAAGCAATGTTGATATGTAATATTTTCTTATGTCAGTCAGTTTGTTTTATACACAATACTCACATACATTGAAACAGTTCTTACTGTGATCATTCTTTCTGTTCATACTGGCCATTAAGAGGCTACCAATGAAAGAGATGGGAACAAAATCCACAGTCCTTCAAAATCCACAGCTTCAAGCAGTGTTCCTGGTTCTCCAACACTTCGCTCCCCTGATTCAAAATAGGCAGTCTCACTATGGGGGCGTCTGTGGCTCAGAGTGGTAGAGCGGTCGCCTAGTGATCGGAAGGTTGGTGGTTCACATGTGGTTACTGCTTCTGATGAGCAGGTGCAAGGTAGTCACTGCCACCAGTGTATGAATGGGTGTGAATGTTCATGTGAATGGGTGAATGCTGACTTGTGTAAAGTGTAAAGCGCTTTGAGTGGTCAAGCTGACTAGAAAGGTGCTATATAAATGCAGGACATTTACTATAACAACAAGACCCATTTGCAATCTTCAGAGATGTTATACATATTTTTCATTTAGGACAAAGCTGTTCTAGGACTAGCTGTTCTTCACTGTACCTGTCTTTATGCTAAGCTAGGCTAACCATGTCCTGACTCCAGGGTTTAATGAACAGACATAAGAATTAAGTAATCTCCTAATCTTTGGGAAAGCAAATATGCATCCAAAATGTTGAGCTTTTCTTCTGAGGAAATACATTTTTAATACTGGTTAATACTAAAAATGTTATTTCTAAAATGTCTCTTCTGGGAGCTTCTCCTTACTTTTCCTTAAGCTAGCATCTTTTCCAGTGTAATATGACTACTTTCAGGGAATGACACATGATGACTTACACTTGCTTTCTTGATGTTACATCTACAGGCCAAAAGTTACTGTAACAATAAGCTGTAGTTGTATCTTTTGTACTGTGCAATCTCCTACAGAATGATATGGATTTCACATCAAAAGATGCTCCTGAGGTAGACAGTATGAGATGAAATGGAAACAATCTTACACATATGCTGTAGAAGGAGATATAGGTGGATAGACAGATTGTTTTCTGGTTTAATTGTAATAAAAATTGTTCAAATCACAAAAATCTAATTATTGAAAGGTAAAATGTGTCCTGCTCTGTGAAAAGGTCCTATTAGTTGCCTGCTGACTTCCATCTCAGCACACTGATGGCGAACTAATGTCAAACTCAGCAGGGGCAGAAATCTGGAAAAGATGAACAAATTGTTGTGATCATAATTAATTTTTGGCGTACAATATCATCTCATGTAGTGTACTGCTGGTGGACTGCACATCTCTAAACCATTTAAGTTATTGATTTGTAGATTTTTCATGTCTGCTGAACATTGTATTTTGTTGGACAGACAGATGATGACAGATTTGGCTATATGTGGTCAAATTTGTTTACAGGGTGCTACTTTATTGATTTTTTAATCTGCAGCTCATTTTAAGAAATTAAAGGCAATGCAGTTAAATTCAACACAATGATTTATTCAGTTCAAAACAATGAATCATTTTCATTATACTATTTTGTGTGCCTCTCCAATGAAATACAATGTGTACCAGTACCCATGAAGAGAAGTAAAGAGGGGATATTTGGATTGTTGAGATTTTGGTTGACTGCACACTGCACATAGGAAGCCTGAGAGGAGCTGAGTTGGGTCAAGAAAGAGGCAACCACAATGACCAGCCCGTTGTCATCCCCAGCTCAACAGATATCGATGATTTGTCACGGCCCACTACATCCCATCCAGACACACAAGGTACCCCTTTAGCATAGATGCCACAGGGTTTATTGTACCTACAATGTAAAGCCGTCTGTGTCAGTTTCAGACGACTTGAACGGATGACGTGGTGCGACAAGTAGTTTACCAAGCGAGAAAGTCCCAAGAGTGGTGGAGACTAACTTTCACCCAACTCCCAGACAGGAGTTTTGCATTGAAACCAAATGTCACCGGTGTTTTCTTAAACCTAACATGTGTTTTTTGTGCCTAAAACTAGACCTGCGCAGGGCACTAGCCTTTGCACATTGCCTAGAGATGCTAAAGGCTTAACATGTTGACCACGGATACCAAAGGGATAAGACACAAGGATGTCCAAGGAAGGACAATGCATGACAAATCATCGGTATCTGATGACCTGGGATGAGAACATGTTGCAGCGACATAAGACCTCAGTGTAAATAAAATAGGTTGTAGGATGTCCAACCATGTCTCAAGACAAAGGTGTGTCTACCTGTTCACACTGAGGCAAAAAGCCTCCTTCCGGCTCCCTGATCTCTTTCCAAGTGTTTTGCAGGATTTTGTGGTGTTGATGTGATGAAACATTAAGGCGTATGATTCACAGACAGGCTCTCATCAGAGGCATTTACTGTATATAGTTACACTCAGTTGTAAACATGAAAGATGAATACAATAATTTTGTAAAGAATTGAGCTCAAACACTGTCTACACTCTCTCCTCCACACATGTGGCCAATCACTGTGTGAGCTGGGCTTTATTGTCTGATTGGGAAAGCCTCCCTCTGAATCTGCTGTTAGAAAGGTTGTTTTTTTTGTTCAATGTGACACATTGTCACACTGAAGCCTTAACTGTCATAGGCTAAAGCTGTGTCCGTCATGTCAGCGTTGTGCTCACCTGGCAACAGTGTTCACGCAACACTGAAGCGTCTGTCTGTACTGGTTCTGTCTCTGTCCGTGAATTTCAAACTGTCTGCAGTAATGGAGGAGTTCAACTCTCTGTGCAGTGTGCAGTTTTCCTCTGACGTGTGATTATGGGCATCAACCTCACATTTACCTCATGTATAGTCAAAAAATAAACTTATAAGCGTAAGTAAACACTTCAGGTCGCGGTTACGCCCATGAGACGCTGCGGAGACAGCTTCATAGATTTAAAAAGCGAATAAACCCTCTGACACGCTGGTAGCCCCTAAAGCACAAGTTGTTTTAAAAATTGTGTCACACTATTTTATTATTATTTTATGCATTTTTTTGCATAAAAAGGTTAGGCAATGACTGATGTACCCTCTCAAGCACACCAGGAACAGGACACCTTCCTCCAAGGGTTACATGGCTCTTTGCAACGGCTACTGGTATGAAATGAGCCTCGCTGCCGATACTGTGGCGTTTTAACCAGGCAAAGCTTCGGGTCAGGACCAGAGTGGGTTTGCAAGGGACACCAATTCACTCAAGTGAGCAAATCAATAGAGAGAGAGAAAAGATAATAATGGAACAAATGAAAGGGACTTCCCAGCGTGGCCATGGCTGCATCAGGATAGTGAATATCTGGAGGGGAGCATGATACTGGTGCTTTCGGTAATAGACTTAACCCTGATATGCTATTCCAGTTAATAGTCTAATCCAGTCCCATGCCTGCTTTCGCCAGGTTATAGCCCTATCCCTGCCACAGCCTATTCACAGAGATAATAAACGAGCATGGTGATGGGCTGTATATCCCTCCTCGGCCTGATAAGACGCCGGCAGGGAAATGAAATTCTGCTTTTGCTGAAACATTATGATTTATGGATTGGGAGCACAGCAGGGTGGCCTGCACTGTGTCCCTGAGCACTCATATCAGTGTGGAATGTGTGTGTGTGTGTGTGTGTGAGCGTAATGTAAAGCAGTGCAAGCGGTTAGTTAATTCAATCCCGGCCTGCTTACACTATCTGACTGTAACTGTAATTCCCCTTCTCCACTGAATCACAATAATAAACCCACTTTATAGTTTATTCCATTGAAGCACTTCAATAGATGACTAATCTCTTTACAACACACTGCTACGACCCAGACCTTCATTACTGCTACTATCAATAATAATAATAATAATAATAATAATTTAATTAAAAATACTTTAACCTTCCCCAGCATTTATAAGCACTACATATGGCCTAAAAAGAGTTCCTGTTTATGACTGCTCCTGTTTTATACAATCAGAAAGTCCAAGTTAGTCAAAGACAGAGGCACAAACACGTATACAAGGTTTTTCTCCTTTTTTAAGGAGTCAAATTGTAATCTTAAAATGGTTTACCCTTATACAATTTTGAGGTTTTGTGCTTTTTTTGTTGTTGTTGGTTTTTTTTACTACTTTATAGGCATTTTCAGGTCCCCAGCTGTACATGAACTGGGGATACTGCATTTGGTCACTATCTCAACCCCAGAGCCGTGGTGGCACCCCAGGCCTTGTGCTTTGAAGTAAATGTACAGTTTGTCAACTAGAGTAAGAATTTAACCAGATGATGAAACTTTAATAGAATGTTTATAACACACTATAATGTAGCTGTAAGCTGTAAAAGTGTTCATTATCAATAAACAGAACTCTCCATGCACAGTCAGTGTTTGTGATCAGGTGCTGGCCTGTTTACTGTGATTTTATTTGGAGTGAACAACACGTTCGGCCTGTAGCTTCTTCAGATCTGCTCAGCACAATCACACGACTGTCGGTCCAACAGCTGTCCCTCTACCGCTGCTGCAGCTGCAGGTCCGATCTGTCTCCAGATATTCAGCACATCCTCATACTCAATCAGTTGTATGAGTTACTTTTTAATAGGTTTAAATATGTGAAATTGTGTTAGTCCTGTAATTATTGTAACTTTACGTAATATTTATTTTATGTGACTTTGTGGTCATCTTTCTTGATAAATAGTCACCGTTTTTTCTGTACAAAATGAAGACTATGGTAATTAATGTGAGTGCTCATGTGATTCTGCTGAGTGGACCTGAAGAAGCTACAGGCTTCAAATAAAATCACAGTAAAGTCGTTTCAGTGTTCACTGGTTAATTTTGGTGCTTAGTCGCGTATTTGTCAAAAAATTATACCTTCTCCTGTGAAAACTTTGTATCTGGTGTGTGAACAGTTAAAGGGGTGTTCCAGCAATATAATTTAGTATACCACCTCCATGATGATTTAAGGAAGAGCAGAGGCTGAGATATCCTGACTGACCGTCCAGTTTGTCTCAAGTCCAAGACAATACATTACAAATACATTAAAACAAAACACTTACACTGCTTATACCTACATTATAGTGTGTTGTAAACCATTTATCAAGAGTTTACACACTGCCTGTAAATTAGGATGGGGTTAAAATAAAGTGTGAGCAAACATTGTGATTGTTAATGTTGTTTAAACGGTGACAGAAAAGGTGTCCCCAGCTGATGGAGACACAGTCACAGTAAGAAAAGCAGCAGCAGGGCGATTAGACCCTGGCACTATTTTCAACACATTTTCAGCTCTTCATATCCTATTACGGTGATGTGTCTGCGTGTGTGTGTGTGTGTGTGTGTGTGTGTGTGTAAAATGTTGTAGGAGTGAGGGGAGCGCCACTCAATTGACCTTCGGGTCAAACCACTTGAACTCTGACCTCCCTACGGCTCACCCTGCACCCACCCAGACGGAGAGAGGGGGGAGAGAGAGAGAAAACACGGTGACTGCGCTGTAGATGCTCTTTCAATCTTTCATACATCAAATGAACACTTTTTTTCCTCATGTGAAAGAAGTGTGTTAGAAAGTAACTGTGCACTGCCTCATAGAACTAGAGTGTGTGTTTGGATAATGACACCTGAGTGACAGCAACACAGACGTGTGCTGTCAGGCCTGTTTGTGTGGGGTGTTTTTTAGTAGGAAAATAAAATAGTAATAAATTGGAACACAGGAAGGATACACATAAGGATACATACCCTACATACAGTACAGAGATGAATAAATATGATGTGTGTGCCTCACGACAAGCATGTTACCGAGCGTGAGGAGGCACTGGAGTACACAGACTTTCTATACAGGTAAAATAAAAAGAAACAAAATCAAGTCCAAATGATCTGCATCCACTGAAAAGATGGTTACACAGTTTATGTCATGCTCCTTTTTACTACAGATGATCTTGATGTATTTTTTCTCTTCATATTTTGTGGTTTCTGTGCATTCATTCTAAAGATATTTTCCTCACAAATTTTCCATCACAAAAACTGGAACTTAAGCACAACCTTACAATCTATTGCATCTAATGACATGTTTGTTGGAGCCATGACACGGCTGAGCTGTGTCCAACGGGTTACAGTAATGTGACTGCACTGACGGTACTTCAGTTTTACCCCATCTAGTGCTAAGGAGAGGTAACACTCTGCTGTCTGAGTCAATACATGATGTTCCAAAATTCTTCAAAAGTCCAAAGTGTGTTGCAAAGCTGCATACCATATTACCATGTAACAGCAATGTTTCTGGCCAGCAACCTTTGTTGCATGTCATCTTTTCTTTTTCACTTTTAATGATCTCTGATTATCTTCACTGATCTCTGATTTTTTTAAAACATGTCTGTCCTTTTTTTAAAAAAAATAAATAAATTGGGGGTTGGGGGATTGTGCCTTTATTTGACAGAAAAGGGAAGAATACAGAGAGGAAATGCAGGCAGAGGGGGAGATATGCAACCCTGACCAGAATTGAAGTGGGGATGTCGTGGTTATACACATCTGTCTTAACCATTTGGCTACCGGATGACCCATCTGATTCACTTTCATGATCTATTCTACGTTACCGTCCACAGGTAGGCGGAGCAGCAACTAACATGGTGTCATGGAAGCAGTGATACCTGCATCAGGAATGTGTCAACCAACAGTCAACCAGTCATTTGGTGTTGTTAAAGGAGCACGGCCAATATTTTACGGGCCTCATCCACCACTAATTCTCTTAATCAAAGCAAATTTAGAGAATTTCTGAAGAAGAAAAAGTTGGATTCACACACAAAAATTTTTTAAATGTGTTTTCAGTTGTTCACAGATTTCAAAAGATTGGTCAGGTGTGACATCATCTTTCTGCAGAAATATATGATATAGTGTATATATGGTATAATTTTCTATTGCACAAGTTAGAATTAGGAATTGACCTGCTTCCACCAACCAAACATCATGCCTGTCGATGCCATGCGCACAGTTGATACAGTTTCCAATCGATCTGTATGAACTAGTATAAACAAGCGGATATCGTTTTATTTCATTTTGCTTCTGTGATACTGATACTTCTGTGATATACTGTCATATATCCAGCTGTTGTCTTGACTAAATTTACACTTATTATAAGCAGTTATTACGTAGTTCTGTGGATATTTAGCACTAAGTATTAACAACAATACTGAAGAATTAAGAGGTGAATTATTACTTCTGATAATCTTTAAAAAATACAGCCTCCTGTCAATACATTTTAGTATCTAACCTCAACCTTACTGTGTCTTTACAGTTTTTTTTAAACATACTGTACATGATGTCTCAGTTTATAATGTGTTTTGAAAATTGGAACAAATTACTGGGTAATTATCAGCATTCCCACTTTCAGACTAATTGTTTATTGATTACTATTTAGTTATGGATGAATTAGGGGAATTGTTAATTTCCAGCCAGTGTTTTGCAGAGTTATTATTATTATTAAATAATGTTAAATAAATGATGTTATTGCTAAATTGGGATTTTTGATGCGGGAAGACACAAGGTGGGTGGTGGTTAAAATATGTAGAGGTGAATGGAATATTGTTATGATTTGAGGCATCTAATTATTAAAAATACTGTAGTGAGAGAACAAGAAAGTAATGACAGATGTAGGCCTGTGTATGTCAACAAAGATAAATAAGAAAAAAATAGAAACTTTTCTGTTTTAAACAACCTTTTTGGTCATTTGAGTACAGATTTCTGAAAACATGAATGCACCATGTAGTCCCCGTCCCTGTGTGTTTGTCCAACTCTGACACAAACATCAGAGGACACACTAAAACGTGGTAGCGAGTCTCAGCATAGTTTATTTTTAATGTAATGACTATTTTGGCAGAAAAAAATGTACCAACCATTGTCCTTCTGAGATTGACTTAATAATCAAAGTGGGCTGAAGATGCATCTCGCTGGCTTGATCGCTGTTTTCCCTGAGCCCCTGCACAGCCCCGGCCCAGTCTAACCCCTGATTAAAACCAAACTATTAGTTCCACCTCTGCCCTCAGAACAGTGTTCCTCCCAAACATATTCCCTTATTAATGTCTTAATGAGAGAGAGCTGTGTGACACCAACACTCCCACAGGTGTTGGGATGACTGAAAGACATGGTTTGCTTCTCGTTGCTCTCTGCTCAGCTTTGCTTTCATGTGTCTGTTGTTTAGAATCACTGGATTCTTGGTGTTTTGGCTGTACTCCTGCTCCCTCTTCCTGTGCTCATTGACTTGCAGTCTCACCTCCTCGTTACTCCTCATGTTGAACTGCTGAACCTCCAGGTGTGCCACTGAACCACGGTGCTCACTGCACTCGTCACACACTCCCCTCTTCACCTCCCTCTTTCTCCTCCTCCTCCTCTTTCAGTTTACCCTCTCAGCTCCTTTTCCTTTCCACTTCCTCGTCTTTACATTTGTCTCGCCTCGCTTTCCCACTCTTCCCCGCTTTCCTCCCTCTCCCGCCTTCCCACATCACCTCCCTCCTCCTTCCTCCCTCGCTCCTCATCTCTGTCGCTGTTGGCAGCCTATTTAAATGCTCCATTGGAGAAGGATTAAGGTTTATGCAAGGTCAGTGTGGGATGTGATAATTATAATCACAGCTTTTTGCCTGGCCAATGACGGCCATTTGTTATTCTCAGCTCAGTGGCTTCAGAAGCCCCTGGGGGGGAGCTGGTGGGAGGTGTTGACAAGAGGCTGGCTGATTTACTGGGCCTCCTCCTCCCCCTCCTCTCCCAACACAGAGCTGGCTTTGGGCTTTGCATGTTTCCACCCCTCTGTCTCCTTCTCCTCCTCTCTTTATTCCTCCCTTCTCTCCCGCTTCTTTCTCTTTGGACAGTATGTCCACCCCTCTGTCTCCTCTAATCTACACCTCTACTTTTTACCCACCTTTACTCTTTTCTCCACTCCATTTTATTCTCTTTATTCAAGGGCATCTCTGCTGTATGGAAGCTGTTGTACCTCTGGGGAAAGACAATGATAGAGGTATGAATGAACTAAAGCCAAAGAAAGTCCTACACTGAAGTGTCTTGAGTGTTATTGACACACAGCTTATGGAGGCAATTCAAGAACTTTAAAGGCAAGCCAGATTTATTTGTATAGCACATTTCAACAACAAGGAGTGCTTTACATAAAACATAGAAGGCATCAAGACATAATGTAAAAGCAACATAAGACAAAAAAGCATTTAGTTAGAAATTAAGAAAAGTTAAAATAGAAAAAAATAATCGAATAAAAAGATATGAAATACAAGAGTAAAAGTTAGTGCAGTGTAAGAAATGGGTAATTATTTGATTGAATAAAAGGCAGTGGCAAACAGAAAAGTCTTCAGGCTGGATTTAAAAGAACTGAGAGCAGCAACCCAATAGCCTTCTAAATATGTAATTTAGGGTCTTACGTACATCTAAAAGCATCTGAAAATTATTAGAAATCTATTTCAATCCTACTTAGAAATATTGTCCTCTAAGTTTTTGTAAACTTTCCTGATACTGGGTTTAAATTGGGTGTGGTTATGCTCAGACATTTATTAGAAAGATTATGCAATAATTCCGCAAACCAATTCTAAAACTAGAAGGGCACTCAGAGAGTGCAATCCTCCACCAAGGCCAATACTCCGCTCTTCTATGACATGCAAATCTGCAAGCACATCCACTATATGTCTGGATTAGTGTTGCGAGTTCATCTGAATCTGCATGTACGCATAATAAACTGGCCACCCAGCTGAACTGGATTATTTTCTCCGTTTTAGAGACCCAACCCCACATGGACATTTCACTCCACCTCTACCGGTCCCTGTCACTACAACAAATATGGGAAATCAGCAAAACTGAAAGCTCTAACTGACTGCTGTGATGGAGCTCAGGATTTATCAGGAGGACAGCTGCTTTACTCCAAACACTCCTGTGTGTACTTTTTGCATGTGTACCAGAATAAAGAACATTAATTAACATGAGGTTGGATCCTGTAGGCATGTTGGGAGATGATTTAAGATAAATAATCATTGAGATAAATAATCAATGAAGTTAAGTTGCTGTGCCTTGTACATACAGTATACACACAGTGTCTATCTTAATAAGGAGACCCTTCACCCTATTTCATCCACTTGCAACCCATCCGCTGCCCACAGATAAAACTGTGATTCATACATCACTGGGCCAATAAATCATAAAAATAATAAAAAGGTCCTCTGTACTGTATCGCTTGTTGTTCACCGGTCTTGAAGGCTGTGTTTGGTTCCAGCCGGTGTACAGCTTGTGGGATGCTGCGGAGCCCAGTTGAACTGAGCCCTGTTGCCTGCGGTGACTCCCTCTATAATCTGAGATCGCGACAGACTTCATTCAGCTGTAGGGCCACTAGCTCCACCGCTAACTAAACTAATGATAGCTATAGCTACAGTCAAACATAACTACAGCAGACAGTATAGTGACAGCAGTCGGCGGTTACTCTGGGGATATGCTGCCCCCTAAATATTTGGAGCCATCTTCTAATTCTGGACGTATTTTACAAGTTGCTTCTTTAAGACCCAACCAGAACCTTACCCAAGACCTGAAATGATACATGAGCTTTATTTTCTACTGATTGTTAGCTCAACAGGCTAATGCAATGCATTGGCCACAACACTGATTCATAATGCCCAACTCTCATCATTGGGCATTATGAATCTATGTGAAACACACAACATGGGTAAAACAAACAACAACAAAATGGGCCAATACTGATACTGATGATAAAAAGTCTGATACTTTGTCAGGACCCGTTATATTCGGGCCATGCAGCAGACTTCTTACTAATCAGGGCAAAACATGACGTTCAAATGCAATGAACTTAGTGAAAGTTGAGTCAGTAAGAGATTTCTGGCTTAATATCAATTCATATATTCCTGCTGTCCTCTCTCGTCAGTCACAGGTGTAACTAATCACATTAACAAAGGCTGCATTCCATTGACTGTAGGAGTACAATTGTAGAGCTCTGGTATTGTGCACACTGTCCTGTCACTGTGTCCCCACTCTGGAAGGTCTTTTTAACAATATCCTCAGCTTGTGTAAGTATACAAGTGTCAATAATAAAACAAGACTGTCTATTTTTGTTGTGGCCTCCATTGCTGGCATTAACATTTGAAAACAATCCAATATTAACTCTAATCTAATTGATTCAGCTAATTTACAGAAAGCTATACACAGTTTGTTTGTATCTGGTTTAACAGACTGCTACAAATGTGTCACAAAACAAAAGTGGCTAATTTAGGATATTCAAATCACGTGACTACAAGGCTAGGCAAGCACTAACATTTTGAAATAATGTTTTCCTGTTCTTGTCTCACTTGAAGTTTTATTTTAGATTTTTTTTTTTTAAACCAATGAACCAAATACTTTTTTAGCACATGCCTTGAACACGATCCAAGTGACAGTCACCTAACATTGTCTAGACATACAATGTTAATGTGACATCAAAGAGATTAAATAAAGATTTTTTCACTAAACCTTTGTAAACTTGAGAAATATAATAGAATGGTACAAAATGCCAGCATTATGTTGCACTGGCCAGTACAATCCCAGTCTGTTGCCTTGTCTACTGGGAGATGCCTCTTACATCCTGAGTCTATACTGCTGCCTATTGGGAGCTGGCCAGAACAACCCCAGCTTAAACCTCTGCACACTGGGATTTGCCCAGTACAAGTCCAGTCTATGCTTCTGCCCACTGGGAGCTAACCAATACAACCTTCTTTGCTTCAGCCTGCTTGTGTGTTACTGGGGGTTGCTGCTGTGTTTTTGCCTCACCTTCAGGTTTTCTTGGTGATCTCTGGGTTCCAACTCATGCTTTTGTAACCACAGGCCTGTTTCAGACTGCCATGTGCACTCTTGGTGTTCAGTACATGATGCAGAGCTAACCAAGCCTCCATCCATCATCCCTCCAGTCAGCCCAGAACTACAGCCATGTTTGACTGCTCAGGACTGCTGCTGGGGAATAGATTGGTAGATTTGTCCAGCTCGCACACACAGGGGACTAGTCATGGCCAGGGATCAGGTTGTTTTCTAGTTGACTGGTATTAGAGCCTGAACTAAGCGAGAGCAAAAGGCCAGGGTCAGACAGGGATTTGGGTGAGTGACTCCTTTAAAGCCCCCGCTGAGCCGTCAGTCTGTGTGTCATTCACAGGGTTGCTTAGAGGTTAGAGATGCTGCTGAGGGGAGAGGTTGCAGGTTTGAATCCTTGAAACATCTAGAAGCATATAGCAGGGGAAGGTGATATGGACACCAAGAAGGGCTGGCTTGTAATAGTGGTGCACTCATAGACTGTATATGAAGATGGACGACATGAGAGCTCCCCAAAAGCGGAGCCAAATCATGATAGATGGATAGATGGATAGATAGATAGATAGATAGATAGATAGATAGATAGATAGATAGATAGATAGATAGATAGATAGATAGATAGATAGACGTTATTCATCTTGATGGCCCCCGGGTGGCTGTCTGCAATATAGGTCATAAACTCCTCCCCTGCAATGATATCAGATAGGACATGGGCCACACTAAGTACACCTCAAATAAATTTTTCCTAAAGATGGTTTCTATCGTTTTGGCTAGTTCTTATCAAACTGATGTATGTTCAAGTGTTCATTTTTCTGATCAGTTTGGTTTTAATTAGTTATTTGATGCTATAAAAATGGGGTGAAACTTTATGATTGGCAGCTGGGAAGTCGATACTGTGGCTCCGCCGCCAGGTTATTATACTGTGCAGGCTTCAAATGATGTCACCAACGCTCATATTCAGGATATTTTGGCTTCATTTTTGTACAGTGGGAGGAAGTGGAGTAGTCCAATTTTATTTATGTCAACGGTCATACTGCACAGGTCCACAGTGACATCACAGGTCAGGTGGGTAGGCCAAAAAGGCTCACTCCTTTCTTGATGTAATGTCACAGGACAGGCATTTATTAAGTTGAATCATCTTGAATGTTTAAATCCATTTGCATTGTATTCACCGGTATGTTGTTTTGGGTTGATTTTGCTGTCATGTTTGTGCACTTTGCATTTGTGTGTACACCACTTCGGGTGTGGCAACCCCAGCGTGGCTTTAACTACATCTGGCAACATGATGTGACAAACAACTGCCAGGCATATGTCTGCTTTCTGGAGAGCCACTGGACAGGATTCACAAACTGATTACTGACAATCATACCAAAATCCCTGTTAAGTAACTATGATGGAAAGTATGTTTTCTTCACTTCCATATGAGTTTGCCATTATTTTTCTTTGGCATATATTTGAGTAATTACTCTGTCCTGCTTTCATACTTTACCCTTAATTAACTAGATAGTTTCCATCTGAGCTGCCCTGAATGCAGAGATGGCAGCCACATTTACACTGAGTCACTTCATGGGTGTTGGGCTGATCGGATAGCTATCTGATCTCAGGAAGCAGTGTGAATGAGTGGCTGTGAAAATGATCAAACTCTTCCATAATTAGTCAGTTAACCAATTAGGTGATCAAAAGAGAATCAGTTGCCAACCATTATGATAATCGTTTAATAATTTTAGTCATTTTTCAAGCAAAAATGTTCAACATTTGCTGGTTCTTCCATTTAAGGATTTGCTGCTTTTTTGTCATTTATGATAGAAAATGAAGAGTCTTTGGGTTTTGGACTGTTCCCACTAAGCAAAGACAGGTCCAAAAGACGTCAATTTAACATCTTTGTCGAACATTCAAAAGACGTCCACTCAGGAGCCAGAATGAAAGTTTTTGCAATGTCTTTTTAAACATCTTTTAAACGTTCAAGGGCCAAGGGCGGGAATCAAATCGGGGTCGACTGTGAAGTTTCAGTACATGAAGCATTACTGCACCAGGTGAGCTAACTATTCTTAAACTTGTACAGTGGAATACCATCTTTTCCTCATCAAACCTTCATAGACTTGTGACTCCAGACTATTGAAATGACTAGGTGGTCATGGCTGGGTGGTTCTATTATTTTCTATCTCTCTTTTTAATTTGCTTAACCACAATTAATCGTCAACACCGACTACTTCGACCGTCATCACTTCGTGGCTGTGAGGCTGGATGGCAAAGTTCCCAATTTAGTTCACAGTCCAAAACATTAAAAGAAGTAATGAAATCTGTCCAGATGGTCTTAGCATGGCACAAATCAACATCTCTTCTTTTCTTCACAGCTCAACCCTCAACCATACAATACATACATGATTCACTGGTGTCAAAGTGACATGGTAGCACTCAACAATGGCACTGCTGCTGTAGAATTTGTAATGAGAACAAGAGCTGATTTTGATGGAAACTTTGGAATCTTAATGGTCTGAGCTGCTAATTGTGTGGCCTTTTGAGAGTGGACTCATATACTGTATGCATTTAAATCCATGATGAGAACCTTTACATTGGATTCTTTACAGCACATTAAGGACTCTTTTGTTCAGTGTAGACATAAGAGGCTCATGAAGTATCAATGTTAAAGCACCATTTAAACCCATGGATTTTGGTGAATGGAACTTGCCTGTGAATCCAATATGGTGTAAAGGCAGCTCGAGGAGTGGAGCCCTGCAAAGAAACAGGAATGGCTCTTTTTTTCCCCTGCCGCCTCTCTAATTGTCTCTGCCTGTGTTCGACAGAGTCTTCTTGAAGGACAGGGTCTCTCATTAGGCATTCACACCCAGGGCTTGCTCCAATTGGGCTGCCTAAGGAATCTGAAGGCAATGCAATTGTGTAATTTGCACACAAAGTGGTCTGGATTGATCCAAAATAAACCTCTCAACTTTAAATGTGGTGGGGGGGAGAGGGAGGGCGTATAATTGCATCATTTAGTGAATTGATTGGCTGAGAGTCGATGGAAGGGAATCAGGAAGCAGCAGATAAACGGTGACAGCAGCGCCTTTTAGAGTGGGGACCCATCGACGCAGAGACGGGCACACACACACACACACACACACACACACACACACACACACACACACACACACACACACACACACACACACAC
>JBBPCS010000880.1:89672-100506 GCA_037974645.1 Hollardia meadi | reverse complement strand
CACACACACACACACACACACACACACACACACACACACACACACACACACACACACACACACACACACACGTACTACCACCCCCTCCAATCTCTAATTATTAATTAGTGAAAGTGAAATCTATGAATTACTTGCTCCATTATGTACTTTAGCGGCTTCAATTTGCATTGTAGCCTGTTTCCCCTGGCCAGCAGATTAAAGTGGCTATTTGAAATCAATTTCTCTAATAACAGATCTTAACGAGCTCATCAATTAAGGCTTTGTTAATGGCTTGTTACCACCCAGTGTGTGTGCGCGCGTGTAAATATGTGTGTGTGTGTGTGTGTGTGTGTGTGTGTGTGTCCCTGTCTGCCTGTGTTACTCCTGACAAAGACACACCTCGTACATACAGTATATGTGAATAGTTTACATATACACTGTGGTTATTCTAAGTGGGCTGGGCTGCTGGGAATCGATAGGAGGAGGCGAAGTGGGGGTTAGGCTTAACTTTTTGTCTAACCTAAATGGAACCTTAAAGGAATATTGAACACACACAAACACATCACACACACACACATGTTTGGGGGTGGGGGTAAGGGTGTGTGTCCTGGCCTTCGAGAACCTATTTGGAAGAGTCTTTATGCAAATCAGTCTGATAATGACTTCCAGCGTAGAGGTTGTGATTTCCATAAGTTAGGCTGCTCACTGGGGCATTTCCCAGGCTGGAAAGACCATTAGCACGCCTTTCACACACGACACACACATACACACAAACAGTTATGAGCCTGTGACCTCTTCCCTGACCCTACTTCTCTTTGACACACACACAGTCACGCCCCCTCTAAATGTAAGTGTTATATATGCATGAGTTAACTTAACTCCTCAGAGCGAGGCCTGTAATAAGCAGTTCATTTATTTAACCTCTGCCTTGGCACTTTGTGATGAAGGAGGCTAGCATATATATCCACTTCAGAGGCAAACTGTGCATTGACGACTCACTGTTATACTAGATTAAATTAGATCAGCAACACCACCGGAGGGCTTCAGTCCAGGCTTAAAAGTGCTATTTGGAAGATATAGAATTTGAAGGTACCTCCACAAATATAAGGAGAACCATATCACCAGAGTAACTGCCAACTGCTGTCACTATACAGCCTGCTGTAGTTATCTTGGGCTGTGTAGTTGTCTTTGGTTGTAGTAATGACTGTTAGCTCAGTTAGTGGAGGAGCTAGTGGCCCTACAGCTGACTGAAGTCTGCCTTGATTGCGACCATATCACAGGGGGAGTCACCGCAGGCAGCAGGGATCAGCTCAACCAGGCTCCGGCCTGAACACGTCTTCATAGTTCAGTAAAAGAGAGAAAGTTGAACTATTGTTTCTAGAGGTACAAAGTATAATGTGTTATTGTATTATGGGACAGGACAGGCCAGGACTAGCTGGTTAGCATGCTAACTATAGTAGATATGTGGGACATGTGACATGTGGGATGCTGTTTCTTTTGATGCTGCTGTTTTTTAATCTACGGCCACATGGAACTCTTTGCTCTTGAATTGTAATGTTTATCTCCCATTTTTAGTGTAAATACAAATGAATAAAAACTAAATTTTCATCATTAAAAAACAATTAGTATTTTAAAATACAGTAGAAATAGACAAATACAAAATACAGTAAAGAATACAGTAAAATACAGTTGTGTAGTCATACAGTATTGCTCTATATACTGTAAAATGCATTACAGTAGAATTACAGTAGTTTATTGTAAATCAAAATGTGAAAATCTTTTACAGTGCAGGATATACAGTTACATTGTGGCACTTTATTACAATAGTATAACAGTATTATAACAGTATTACAAAATGATCTAAATACATAGCACTGACATCACAAGGAACCTAATGTTAATCCAAGTGTCAGTGAAAGTGATACAGTATACTCCTAAATCAAGTGTGATCTGCTCTGGGTTAAAGTTCTCCATGCTGAGACAGAAATACAATTGTTGAGATGTACCTGAAGCATAGCAAAACTAAAATAGTGTAAACCCCAGCTCATTAATGCACATTTAGTGCTCTTATCATGTGATTTCCCAGCAGTAACCGCAGGAGACTCCCAGCCATGTCTCTGCTCTCATCAGTTGCCTGTTTATCAGCAAACTTGCACCTTAATGATTGATACTGGGAGAACTAATTATGACACCTCAGTTCACTCATTAAGCTACACAGCTACAAATGATTAATTGATTTATCACATTTTCCCAAGGCTCCATTTATAATCTCATGCTGAAATGAGTTTGGTGAAGGAGGGGGAAGGAAAGAGGGAGACGATACGGAGGGAGGTGAGTGGAAGAAAGGATAAGGTTGTGGGAGAGACAGAAGGAAGGGTGAAAGCAGGGGATGATGGAGGGAGGGAAGGTTAAAAGGTGGTGGTGGTGGGATTTTAAGGGTGGTGTGGAGGTTAAGGAATATTAATATACTCCAACTGGTGCCATTAAACTATGATAATACACTGCAAGCTCAGAGATAACTGTTCCGATTATTACAGTGGTGATGGGGCCAAATGGAAAAACAAGCAGACTGACATTACTGATAAGACACTGCAGGCTAAATTTGACTTTTAAGTTTTTAAATTTGTATGTAATTAGTTTATGGGAAAAGATTTTAAGGACTTAAAAAGAATGAATGTCAACTATCTACATCTTATCATTTATTTTATTAAAAATGTTGTTATATATACTGACATGGTAGAATATACTGTAGCAGCAGCACAGTCTTAATGAAAAAAAATACAATTTTTATTTTCTTAGGTTTCATGGCCCATGAAGGTTAATGAAGAACTAGAGGCTAGCATTCAATCCAGGAAGGGAAATGGAAATCATGAAACTTGGAGCTAGGATCAGTTGAGTGTGCAATAAAACAGCAGAATATTTAGACTTCAACAGTTTTTCATTGCCTGAACATAATAGGTGACTTTCTTTTGTTGTTTCATTTTCTTCCAGCCTGAATTTACTTTGGCTTTCCTCAGGTAAGAGAGCCAGGGGTTTAACAGTGGTGACACAATCATTATTGTGGCAATTAAGCAGCTTTACCAATGGCATTAACTCTTAGTGCAAAACTTGAAAATGTTACACTTAACAAGTTGATGAGGGCCATCTCCATGCATGTTAAGATTTTAGACTGGGAGGTTGGACTGACTCATCTGGGGAGGAGGCTTAGCTATAAACTGATGGACAGATCTTTATGGGTTGAGGCCATTGAAGGATCCATTAGGAGTTTTTCAGGAGAGGAGGCCAGTCCGTCAGGAGGAGGCGGTCTATCAGGAGGAGGTGTAATGAGATGCTGAGGCTCGGCTGCCTAACAATAGCTGCTGTGTGTCGCTGCTTAGCCTGCTGCTCTCCACCTATTTGTCATAATCACAGGCAGTTTTCTCATTAGTGGAAGCCATTAGTCCTTAAAGCTTATCTGCCTCTTATCAGCCCCGCCACTACCACATCACCAGGCTCTGCGCTTACACACAAACACACACACATCATAAAATCTAAAAACAATCATAAGAACACAGCGTATGCAGGGCAGCCACAGAAGCAACACACACAGTGCCATCGTGCTGGCCCACAATGCCTTGCTCAGGTATCTCATAAAGAAGTGACTGACCCCACACATCTAACTGAGCAACTCCGGCAGTGCCAGTATGAGTTACAAAGCACACCCATTCTAATCTGGCTCCATTAGCAGCATCTGTCCCTTCCCACTTGCTGGGCTTTGTTCAGCTGTCAGGATGACCAATGACGTCGCACCGCTGCCTGATTCATGGCGGTGACCCTGAGATCACATCTGATGGGAGCGTCAGGCCAAATGACCAAACGCACCCCCAACAACCCATTATAGTCTATTTATCTAGCTGGACATCTAATGGGAGCGCTTCTTTTCCACTCCGACACTGTGATGCTATCACTGAAGGCTTGGTTAAGACTTGGACTGCTTGGCTGGGGCTCTCTGGAGTGGTGCAGGTTAATAACTGGAATTGCTGCTAACTTCTGAAACCTCTAAAAGGGAATTAGACATGACTGAGGCCTGTGGAAGCTCCTCTGTTTTTAAGCAACAAGTTGTCAGTGTTTAATCATACCGTCAATCACCCTCAAGCTGGGTTTAAAGATCCCATTCAGACACATTCTAAAGAACATAAAAGCACTCTGCTATATTTATACATGGTTTTCCTCTCCAAAAAGTGAAAAAAAAGAAAAAAAGGGGGTTGGTACATTTGGTGGCTTGCATAATGTACCAAAGGCTGGTCGTCACCTCACTAAAGTGAAACTAAATCTAGGATTCAGTCAGATTACAGGCTAGAATAAATTTCTTGTAATTGGTTTCACATATGTTGAAGGAGGCAAGAACTGTTTCATCATGTTCATGTTCTTTCTCTTCATTGTTCAAAATCAATTCAATTATGTAACATGTCACTTTTTTTGCCGTAATTTTGTATCAGCTACCTATTGGCAGTTTTTCAATATTAGACTAATTATATATCCTGTTGGAGGCTCTCCATCTCAAGCTGTGACAGGAGCTTTCTGTTTATGTTTGGAGATTGAGCCACCAGCTGCTTGTGTGAGTAGGTTTCATACTGATCCACAGTTTCCACAATAGCCCATTTTCTCAACAAGTTTCCCAACAACTGATGCTGGCCTTCTTACCCCACGCATTGTCTGAGGAGGTATGACTGTCTTTATGTGACTCTAAATCATGTCCGAGGTGAGCACAACCATCCTCGTCCCAGCCGGAGCTTCGCTCCTTTGACATCTGCACTGAGCATAAGAGGTAAATCAGTATGAAACATGGTTCAGTGCTTCGCACCAAGTCATGGAGCACCCTGGTGGTTCAGTTAGGCCTATCATAATATTACACACCTCTTCTCTTCATTTACTCTTTGTCCTCTTGTTATCCTCATTGTTTTTTAAATTTCCTCATCCTCATGTGTTTCTGCTCTTCATTCTCTTTCTCCTGCGGTCCCTCGTCATCCATCTCCTCCCAGTGCTTGTCCTCCTTTCCATCCACTAGATTATCTCCAAGCTCCTTCATTGACTCTCAATAATCGCATTCTTCTCTTCCTCTTATTACTACTATTCCATCTTACTTTCTTTTTTTTATTTTTATATTCATCTTCTTCCTCCTCTTTCATCTTCCTCTCTATCCTCCCCTCCTCTTCCAGCTCCTCTTTCCCTCTATCTTCCTCCTCTCTCCATGTCATTAAGCCCTCAGCCCACCCGTGCACTAAAACATGTAAAAGAGTTTCCATTTTTCGAGAGATTTGTTTGTGGCATTAATAGTCTTTAGTTTTCCACATGGTTTCCCAACAGCCAGAGACATTAGAAAGAGAAGTGAGGTGCAACACATCTCCCCTCTCATCCTCTCATCCCTGCCTCATCTGTCAAACACAGAGGCGGAGGGAGGGAGAGAATGAGAAAAAGGGAAGAGGGAAAGATAGCAAGTGAAAGCCAGAAATAAAGACGGGAAACACTGAAGAAGAGAAAGACAAGAGTTAGGTGGATTTTACTCATATTTTAGCCAGTGAAGTATTCAGATCCTTTCCTTCAGTAAAAGTACTGATACCACACTGTAAAAGTACTCCACTACAATTTTAAGTTCTGGATCAAAAACTTTACTTAGGTAAAACTATTTAAGGATAATCAGGAAAGTGTACTCAAAGCAGAAAAATGTCACCTGTCCAAACCGCAAAAGTAATTTAAGATTTTCTCATTAATTATGTAATCACTAAAAATAATTGAAAGGAAAAGCAACAGATCTTCACGTGTGAAGCGTGATCCATGAAAAGTTTTAACATGAAAATTGACTTATCAAAATAGAATATTTTATTATGTTAATTGATTACACAATTACCCAACTACAGTTCAATTTATGCAGACGTGGGAAGTGAAGTAGATTTTTCAGGTATCTGTACTTTACTGGAGTTTTTATTTTTCTGATAACTTTTGACTTTTACTTCCTACATTTTAACTGAAATATCTGTACTTTCTACTCCTTACATTTTCAAAACAGGCTCGTTATTTTAGTTTTAATGCATTTGATTATTTTTATCATTGCGCGCCTTCCCGACATAAAGACCGATCTCAAATGAAATGGATGGGACAATAACACGTAGAAAAGACGATCCCTTGGTGTGCATATCACGCACGACACACGTAACAAGACGAAAACAACGTAAAAGACGTAACAAGAGATGTTATATGTGGAGGCGAAGTCACCCATCTACAATGTAGGCGACAGCAAATAGAGATCGTTTTTTGTTTTGTTGTTGTCTGAATACATTCAGAATGGCAGAAATAGAAGTTGAAATAAAGTTTCTATTCCCTTATATTAATATTATATTATATTAATATGACGTGAAGTTCATTTAGTTTTGCACAAAAACAGCTGTTTTAAAAGTTACTTTTTACTTTTATACTTTGAGTACATTTCAGAGCCTGTACTTTTTTACTTTTACTTGAGTAAAGAAGTTGAATCAGTACACAAGTATC
This sequence comes from Hollardia meadi, assembly GCA_037974645.1. Lineage (NCBI taxonomy): Eukaryota > Metazoa > Chordata > Actinopteri > Tetraodontiformes > Triacanthodidae > Hollardia > Hollardia meadi. The sequence continues at coordinate 94,002 of JBBPCS010000880.1, read as the reverse complement.
TGTACTTCTACTTTTGCCACCTCTGACTTTATGACAAAACAACATATTTTAGAAGCTTTTTATATGTTTCTAGTAAGTAGTAAATAAAGCTGTCAGATAAATATTGTAGTGGAGTGAAAAATACTTGCCTCTGAAATGTAGTGGAGTAGAAGTGGCATCAAAAGAAAAGACTCAAGTAAAAGTACCTCTTATATGAAATAAACTTCCTCCCACCACTGGTTTTAACACCTTTTTAGGGAGACAGAACTCTAAATGAGAGTAGGACTTTTATTCAATGAATATAGCGAACAGCAAAAAATTTAAATAAAACCATTTTATTAATTTTTCTTTTACACTGATTTATTTTTTCTTTGCATGCAATGAGGCCTTCAAGGCCTTCTTATGCTTGTTGGATCTTCCAGCGTTTGAGACCCCCTTTCCAGTCACAGAACTGGGTGTGCGCCTGACAATGTTTCTTTTTCCAAAAGTGACAGTTCCATAATCACATCCTCTTTCTTTATGATGCAATTAGCCATGTATGCTAAGGTGAGAAAGTAAGCAGGAACTTCTCTCTGAAGCTGTCCTTTTTCATTCTTCACACATCTAATCATGTTTTGTGTGCACAACAATGGAATGCAACTCCGTGAACATCTTCATGGAAAGACTGTCAGCAAGTGTGTGGAGATTTCTTTGTTTGAACCTTGTTTGTTTGGATCGTGCTGAGGCCCTAAGTGTGAGACAGAGACAAAATGGGTTCACCGTCAACTTGTTACGGCCTGCAGTGTGAATGTTAAAATTAAACATTAGAGATAAGAGAGTGGACAAGACAAGTGATGAAATAAGAACATAAGACCTGTAACTAACCTTCAAGTCAAACAAGCTCACCTGTCAGGTCAGACGCTGTTCTTCACCACATCTCATAATTCAGACATGGTTGCACTAAAAAGAAAATAGACAATAACAAATGTATGTGTATTGACAAATTCAGTCTCTCCAAAGAAGGCCTTTTGTGGAAAAAATGCAGAAAACTATTTTTCTGAAAAATTTTAACACTGACAAAATGACTGTAGAATTTAATGTCAGATATCCAGTTTAGTGGGTTATAGTAAACTTGTGGGAGTTCAAAACTAACATATGGTATTTCAAGGAGGATGCCAGTAGTTTTACATTTAGTATATTTAAATTTTACTACTTTTACAACAACAATAAAAAAGATTCACTGTTCCTCCACCAGAATGTTGATAAGGGCCTTGATGACTTAATATTTTATGGGTCTGTAGTTTTGTAATCATTTAGGTTATTAAGTGTATTCAGGTATAAATGATATGGAAAATAGAGACAGCAGTATTTGAATCGAGGGATTTCATAGTAATTATGGGGTAAATATACAGTTAGGGTACTCCTTTATTTCTCGGCTCAGCTAAAAAATGCATCAAATCAGTTTTTTCTTAGTTTTGTCTCGTTTTACATTTCGGTTCAGGACATAAATTATTGACATTTATGTATCTTATATTGTCACCATTCCCAGCATTTTCTTTGAACAGCTACACTCTTTTTTGTCCCCCTCATCTCCCTCCCTCCCTCCATCCTTCCTCTCATCTTTCCGTCCTCTTGTCTTCAGCTCAGCGCTCACTGTGTCATCAGTTGGTTGTGTCACCTGCAGCCGACCCGTCTGTCTGTAATTAATACAACCAGAGTGTGAACATTTTCAGGCTAGCTCCCCCTCCTTCTTTCTTCTCCTCCACCCGACCCCCCCCCCCCTCAGTTAATCACAGTTGCTCCCGGCAAAAGGAGCTGTTAACGGCTTGGTGCGCCAGGAATGGTCCTGGCGCTCCCCGCCGCTAATCGGACCGTTACGACTGAGAAGCTTTGCATTATGCAAATCACTGGCCGGGAACAGGTGACATTTGTAGGGGAGCGGGGCGACAGGGCGATGGAGTCTGGTTGATTTAGACATTAGTCCCTGTCACAACGCAACACACACACACACACACACACACACACACACACACACACACACACACTGCTCATCTGCATATGCATACAACACAAGCACACTTTAATACAAGCAGAAAGAATGGAAGTAACAAATTACATGTATAAACTGCTTTGGGTACTGTGATTGAGGGAACAATTTGTACCGGCACTCTTTCTGAAGTCAGTATTTTACTTTGACTTGAACTGATAATCCACAAACTCTTTGTTTTTGAAAATGTAGCCAACTTACATTTTCTCCCAGCTCACTGCTGTGGTTTCATGGGGTCTCCTTTTCTTCAACTTGCCAAGCACATATTGCTATGGTGTGACAGATCAAACACAGCCGTCCGTGTTTGGTAAAGTTTACCTTCTCTTTCATTTGTATTGTTAGCCATGGTAGTTATCACTGTTAAGCATTCACGGCATTGTTTCCCAAAAGCCTTTTACTACGAAATGAAGATTGTAAAATTTATCTTACAAATCTTCTTAAGGAGTACCTCCTACCCGCTCATAGGATTCTAAGAACATCTTCCAGAGCTCCAGAACATGCAGGAGCATCCTTAAACTACACCTTTTAATAAAGTTTTTAATGTTTTCGTTCATTATTAAGTCCATTCTCGTGAACAGTGATGTTCTTTAAGTGACACGTCATTTAACATGAGCTAATTATGTTTAAATTAGAAAACAAATGAATCTGCCATTTCTATCATCATAGTCCTCCTTTCCCTCTTCTCATGTAGTACCTTCATCTCTTCCAGCTGAAATATCACTTTCTTCATGGTATTTTTTAGATTCTGTATCTTCTCCTTTTTTATTTTGGTGCGTATGTTGTTGCCACATCCTTATACATAGACGGTCTAATACAGAAATGATGACAGAATGACATTCACATTAGATTAATTTTCATAAAGCTTATAGGACCAGCCATTGCTTCATTTTCAGTTTATTGTGAGTTTAGTGAGAGTAAACTGCCTCTAGATGGCAACAAAATCAATCAAAGTTTACTTTGTTAAACTTATACTTCCACCCAGGAACATAAATTATGAGGGGCAGCAAGCTGACAGATGTAAACTGTTAACATTTACTGTTAACTGAACATTTCTTTGTTATTCACAACGTGTGTGCTCTGTGATTTATGTTGATTTGACTTTGACTTACAGAAAGTTCAAAATGCAAAGTTATTTTAAAGGCTATTCAGCATTATCTTCAGCGCTACAGACAGCCGATATTAAGAAGATGGGTACATGCGGAGGATTGTGTTTGTGCTTCATATGTACATTTCCTCATATAAGTTTACCTGCAAAGAGAGAAGAGAAGTGTGTGGAAAGAGGAGCGGCATAGAAACAAAGGGTTAAAAACAAATATGCAATCCAATAGACACAAATTAAGTTTCACTGTTAGGAAATATGCAAAGCTATGAGGTGGGTGGTGGTGTTGAGGCCAGCTGTATTTACATTTTCACCAATGTTATTGCTCTGTACAAATCTGTTCTTGTTGTTGGGGAGTGAGAGCTCTTCTTTTCTTTGTAGGATCTCTGTTAATTGACAGATTCTGATTCCAGCTAGGACTGGCTGAAATCTGGGGACCCTGCCGCAGCAGATTGGCTGATCTGGGGACGTGGACTGGGTGTTTGGCCTACACAGTTCCTGTTCCCAGACGAGAGACGAAGCTGGCACCAGTGCTCGATTCTCCTCGTCCTCTGATTTGGAGGCAACTGTGTTTTGCAATCGATTAACACGTTACAATCTGTGAGCGTTGTATCTGTTAGCTTTCTTTTTCATTTTGGTGCCCAGTTCTTGTGCTTGTGTTAGCTCTAGCTCGAGCATAGCGCTAATCACTTTTGTAAATAATTGTAAATAGAAATCACTGTATTTACCAGCACTTAGCACAAAGCATGGGGTGAACTGCCATTCTCTTTGCACCGGTTACTCCTGTTTTTTTTAACCTAGATTAGGGAGCTAGTTTTAGTGAATGTCTTTTGTTTTCTTTCTTTTGCACTCAGGGTTTCATAAGCTTTTTATGGGGAAGTAAGCTTGGGTTTTGTTTATTGATTTAGCCTTAGTTCACCCTAAAGTTCAGTTTCAATCATTGTAAATACTATGTTCACTATGTATAACAATACAGTTTTCCCTTTTTGCCTTGATTTCCATGTTGGTGTCTCATCCTTATGTTGCGCCCCCCCACCCCCCAACCCTAGACTGGGCCGTAACAAATAAGTCAGACACACGCAGACTTTCACCCAGGAGGACGCTGTTTGCATCGGTGCATTTGCATCTGTTTGTGGTGTTGAAGGAATAAGAAGTTTATGCAATTGTTTTATTTGTTTCACTGCCACCGGTTCTCTGGAACCATGTGGTTATTTTACTTATGTATT
>JBBPCS010000880.1:56953-72673 GCA_037974645.1 Hollardia meadi | reverse complement strand
TTCTGTGAGTCAGCAAATTCCCTTTTATTTTCTCTGTAAAGTTACTGGAACTCTTTCTACCAAAGAAACATCTTTAACTTTTGAGACAATGTTTCTGGAAAGACGGGGCAAAATGATTAGAGCATCAAACACGAACATCATTATTCAACGTGTTATTGATGGCGGCAGGAGTGTCTGAGGTCGACAGAAACTTCAAATAACTGAAGATATCTATAATATCTGCTGATACAATACCATTCAATCTTTCAAGACTGACATGGAATAGTTCCTTGCATGGACAGCAGGTGGCGGTAATGTGCCATTAAAGGCAGTAAGCCGTTAAATGGAATAAACAAAGAAGGAGAACCATAACGATTTTTTAAAAAGATGACGGACTCAGCTATTGTTGTTACTTTGTTCTGTTTTAGCTCTAAAGTTGCTTGGCATTGGTCTTGTTCAGACATGGAGGAGATGTGTAACAGTGTTTGTCTCATACTCCTCTGACTCTTTCTGCCTTTTTATCCTTGTCTTTGGTTACTGCGCTCCCTCAGTTTATTGTGCACACATACCACTCTAAATTTTTAAATGTATAATTTTGAATTTTTTAAGATCTATTTGTACTTTTGATTTACTGATTGTTAATTTGGTATCATAAATCTGTGTGACTTTAGGCGTTAACGGAGCAAACAATTCCAGGGACTCTAAGAGGAACTGCACACTGGGCAGCTCCCTCAAGAACTAAACACCTCAAAGGGCCTTTTTTCTGTTTGCGTTTGCACCGCCAATAGGAAAGCTGAAGGGATGTTGGCCAGCTGGCTGTTAAAGCAACAGCACTTCTGCTTAACACAACAAAAACAATTTGACAGACCTTTGTGTGTGTTTTGTTCCATTTTTAAGGCTCCCATTACATGCTGTTGTTTCCATGACTGACATTTTATACAGGTTTTTAAAAATTCTGATTGATGGTGCAGCAATGACTCATGTTCAACCAATCAATGTAAGTCTGGACCAACCACTGGACACTTAAGTCACTCAAGGTTCCTCTTGTGCTAGGAGAGTACCTACCCTGAAGTAGGCGATTTTTTTTAAAAAGTCCCTCAAAACCGCTTTCTATAGAACTATGATTGTTCCCAGTTCTTGCAGTGCCAAGTCTTGTAACTACTCAAGACCAGTCTCAAGACCACTTTTTGAAGGTCTCTGCCTTGTCTCGGAACCGACCCCATTTTTACTCGGCCTTGTCTCAGCCTCAGACAAAAGAAGACCCAGGATTTTATTTCAAGGCCAGTCAAGACCACAACTACAGGGATATCACAAAATTCCTGTGCAGTATCTGATTGTCTGTTAGCATCATTATTGTGATTGGATGTGAAACGTCCTGCTTTCTACACGTAGAAAGAAATGGAAGATGAGTGTAAGAAACTTTAGGAAAGAGAGCTAGCTAACGTTAGCAATCTGCTTCTGTACTGTTAACTTTACAGACACTGCAGAACAATGTTTTTTTTAAAAACTCTTCGCCAACTGGCTAATGTTAAACCATATACCATTTAATCATATTCTTGTGTAACTACTTCAAAAATGTAGTTGCCATAATGCCTTTGCTGTATATGCGTTGTGTTGATCCACACGTGTTCTAATGCATATATTTTGAAACTGTGGCCGCACCGCACCAGCCTGGTTTTGGTCTTGACTCTGTCTTGCCCTGCCTTGGTCTTGGCCTTAACTTCGGGCACTGTACATCCGAATCCAAAAATTACATCCACGTTTTCCTCATTTGCATCTTTTCCTTGGGTTTAGTCCCTCCTACCCAGGATGCATGGAGAGATGCAAGGAAACCAAGCAAGGCAAGAGGGAGTGTGGAAATATGTTTTAAGAGAAATAAGAGAAATGAGACGTCCTTTCCTCTGAAGTGTCATGGATCAGCTCAGTCGGCTGTCGAGACTTTTGATGGAGTTTGTGTGTGTTTGTGTCTGCACATATGCACCATGCTAATACAAATGAAGGCACACATTTATCAGTGCAGACCAGCAGTGTTTCCTCATTACCTGTTTAACGAACACCTACACATGCAAAACAAGTTGAAGTCTGTTTTATACTGTGTGGTGTGACATTCTGAGGCACAGGAACCATTTCTACTGGCAGAATGCCTTTATATTATTTATTCATTATTTGTATCTGTGGGCCTATTTATTGATTAACTGAAATCATTTTATTTAATAACCCAGAATATGATTATGGTGTCTTGTGAATACTGGAAATGATTTATTCTGCTAAATGTTTCAGGGAAGATTATGTAACATATCATAGCAGCTGCTCAGGAATTATCAGCCTTGCATGTGACTGAATGGAAATAATGATAAATGATGTAAAAAGTGTTTCTTGCTGACAGACAGGCTCTCCTACTCTCTCTGACTTTAACTGGATCCAGAATAAAAGTTAATGTGAGAAATAACAGATCATGAAAAGAAAAGCCTGTAATAAACAAAGGAAGTTGTTTGTGGTCCTTTTGTTGTTCAGAACCGCAATTAACACAGATTTTTTAACACGATTGTGAATCAGGAAACAAAATATAAAACTTGGTAATGATATACTTCAGTTTAATCTGTTATCTGTCTTCTGTGATGTATCAGATCGCTCCAATCAGCTGCAGCATCCAATCAATAAGTAATATCCAATAAGGGAGCATGTCGGTGAGGAATAGACTTCTGTGAAGGCTGTTCTCGATCCTCGCTCCTCACTCCTCGGAGCAGAAATAAGAGCTTTGGGACAGCTTGCAAGATGGCAGACCAGAACGACGTCCGGTTCAAGCGAGTATGAAGGAGTGAGGAAATATCAAACAGGGGAATTAAGGTGTACCCCAGGTCTCAACCCCTCATAGTCTTGGTCTTGTCTCGGTTTTGATATACTCTGAACTTGGCCATGAATTGGTCTTGGTTTAGGTGGTCTATAACACTAAGTAGCCCAGTACCATACCATGGTGGGCCTTAAAAGTCAAGATTAAAATTTAAAAACTCATCTTTAAAATGGATGGGCAGCCAGTGAAGATGTGCAGAATTCCCTCAGAAGCGTCATGCACTGCCCTCTGTGTCGCCAGTAGGGGGAGCTGCTGACTGTGGAATTTCTCAGTACCACATGGTGATCGCCTGCTAGTGGTTAGTGCTTAGTAGTGTTAGTTAGAGTGGTTGCTAGTTGCTGCAGGCAGTAAAGGAGTGAGGACATTCTGTGTGCATTCGTGACGAATATACCACATCAGTATACTTTGTACCTCTCTCCAAATGCCTAGATAAAGTTTGCAAAACTATTATCTGCTTCTGTGTCCACTCCTTAATCAGAGTCTCACTGTGGATGGATAGCCAGCTACGACATTAGGTGCTTGCACCCGGTCAGCAGTATATTTCGAATAGAAGGGAAACTAAAATGCTTTGGTGATTTCGTTAAAAGTCTGGCGACTGCATGGTGGACACTTTGAAGCTCACTCAGGCTGAGCTGAAGGCTTCACTGACCAAAAATGATGACAACATCTAGGTGGTTTTTCGGCCAACTCAGTGCCACGCGGAAGTACTACGCCGACCTCGGTTCACCGAGCGGCAGGCCATGTTGGGCTCCCGCCACCCCAACCGCTCATCCCCAAGCTGATGAACCATCTTCAGGAAGGGTTTTACAGCCTGTCAAATCCACCGTAAGGGGCTTTCATGTCACCCATATCACGCCCTGATATTTGACAGTGCATTAAGGCAACAAAATAATTTTTTGGATCGCAGTGTTGGCCAAATGAAGAATCTGATTCAGGGTGTTGCTACTGCCGTGCAATGAGTTATGGCCCTGGCCACAGTGGGTCCCATCACATGTGACTGGGTCTGACTGCTGTCCACAAACCAGACCAAGCTGATCTCTTGGGAGCCCCTGTCTCAGTGCAGGGACTCTTTGGGATGATTTCATTGGTTGCCCAGCGCCTTAAGAGGCTAGAGGAGGAGTCCTTGCAGCTCAGCCGCCATTTGCCGCTGTCCCAGCTGCAACACCTCAGCATACATCCCCCCATGAGGCTGCGAGGGTGCCAAATAGAGACAGAGCTCCGTGCCAGACGAGGGCCTGGAGTGCACCTGCAGTTCACGGACTGCATTACTGGCTCGGCCCTTTCTGTGGTCCCCCATGAACCATCCTTCCGTTTATGGAGTGGCTGGTGGCGGAGTGGGCCGCAGGGACGTATCTGACCTTTTATGGGCCGCTCCGCGCACCATTTAATACAGTTTTATGGGAAATGGCCCCACGTTTTCACGCTGACAGAATGCATGGACAGGACACTGAGGCTGAGCTTCTCGCTCCAGTTCCACAGTTCAGCTTATCCAGTGGTGGCTCTGGGGCTGCTGCACATTCGTAGCCTGCAAAGTTGGTTTGCCAGCCTGCACTTCGATACCAGGAGGCACAAGCGACGTCTGGTCACCATTCCCCCCTCGGTTCAGGTCAGTTTCTGGGGGTCTCACCAAAATCTGTTGGCGGGGACCCCACTAGGATGGGTCACATTGTATGTAATGGTATTCATTGACATGTCACTGTTGGTCAGTGGTCATGGGGAGGGGGGGCTGCTTGTGGAGAGGGGTAGTAGGAGGTACATGGTCGCCCTCGGAGACACAACCCATCGAGCTTCACACTGTTCCTGCTTCTCCAACACTTTGCTCCCCTGATACGGGGCAGGCACGTGTTGGTGAGAACAGACAACCTCACCATGATGACTTACATCAACAGGCAGGGATTCCATTCCGTCGCTGGCAGAGAACCAGCTTGGGGCCTCGGAGCACCTGTTGTCTCTGAGGGCTCTCCACATGCCAGGTCTGGACAGCAGGGGTGCCGCCATTCAGCGCGATGGGACGCAGAGTTATATGTTAAGTAAGTATTACTATAAGTATTAAGTTATAAGTATGATTTTACTCAAATTCATAAATCATTTTGGCATTATTTGTGATTTGATGAAAGAAGTGGGGAAAACCAACAACTGCTTAGAGTTACATTAACGTAAGTCATTTGTACCAACTCAAGCTCAACTAGTGTGGGCTAAACCCAGCTAACTGATTCCAGCTAGCTTAGCTAACTAAGCAATTCAACATCCATTGATGCAAAAGTAATGCTGATAGCAAAATGTTTTGTGTAACTTTGAACTGTTTCAAAAGAAATTCTCTTTTTTCTTAGCTTTAGCCTGACTTTCTCTGAATGCAGGACCAGCCTTCATGCATCTTTAAATATGAAATATGTATGCCTACAATTAACTCATTTCCTCACTCACCTGCACAAGATAACTATTGACTGTATCATAACATAAGAATAAAGCTCCTATTGTCTACAGTCATTTTTTGTCCTAATGATGAAGTAATAACTAACAGTTGAATGACCCAGAACCAGTTGTGCATTGATGTTATTAGTATTTGAGCAGATTCATCTAAACAGATTCATCTAAACAGTGCTCTAAATAATGATAAAATATGGTGTAGTGGAAACATAAAGTCTTGGGAAAAATGTAGCCTTGAAGAGCGGCCTTGGAGAGTCACACTCACCATTAGAGCTGGTCTGAACAAAGAAGAGCAAACTTTCTGCATGACTGAACCCCTTTGCAAAGGTTTACAATAAAAACTTATAAAGACAAGTTGTTTGATGATCTTTATTTTCAGGTTTTCACCACAATGGAAATACTGTACATGTATTGAAGCTGATGAGTACGGTTAAACATTGAAATTGAAAAAAAGAGGTTGCGCTTCAAAATTTAGATTCTAGTGGAGGGCTTTCTTGATGTGAGCCAAATAAACAAGTGAGATGTGAGTATTCTGTCCACCTTGATTTTATACTTATACTTAGGCTACTGTAAAAAGTTTCACTTAATATGTATGCGCTAGTACAGACCTGTATGTGCTACATTCTACATAGTGCCCTCAAGTTTTCTAATTTAACTTCAATCATTAAATGAACTTCTGTATTGTGTCAACATTAAACATAGTTACGATGTAAATAAACATAATTCTTGGGGTTTTTATATATTTAACTTTTATTAGAAAACCACCAATATTTCTACATTGTTTTTATGTGCCCCAAATGGGTGTGTAAAGAATCATTTTAAGGTTACTATAACGACCAAGTTTTGAAAATCAAAAATAGGATCTATATAACTTATTTATCTTTTGAAATAAACGAGAAAAAAGTCGTTTCAGGGGATAACGGCCGCTAGATGGCCAAAACGGATGCAAAGAAGAAAACGTGGGCGTTCTTGTTTCTCCAGGAACCAATCATAACAGTAGGCGTTCCTATGTTCTATGAACCAATCGTTGCAGTGGACTCGACAAGAACGCCCTCCAAGGCTGCAATCAGTCTCTACCGGAGATTACGCGGAAGTTGAACTTTTTTGTATCCGCTTTACGCCACCATAGTGTTGACAGCTGCAGGGTTGCCGGCGGAGGTGTGAGTTGCGGTGAATTACATCAATGAAAAGCCATGGAAGACAAAGCACAGATTCAAGATGCTATTAAAATCCAGGGTGAAGTCGTTCGGAAATTAAAGTCAGAGAAGGCGAGCAAAGAGCAGGTCAGTATTTAGCAGTGAGCTTGGTGATGTCAAGGCAAGCTTTTTACCATGCGGTGAGCAGCATGTCCATTTGGCATTTAATAAAACAGGGTGGCTAGCTAGCCAGCCCAAATCCACAGAGAACTTAATTGATTATGCCACCGTGTTGCCCACAACTGACTCAGTACCGTCCGATTTAGCGTTAACACGAGTCACTACTTTGTTCGGCATACCGTTACATCTACTAACAGTTACCTATATAGTTGAGTTAATGAAGCACCCATTAAGCATTTCGGTTTTTGTAGATTAACAACTTCTTCCTCTGTTTCTATTTGCCGAGTTAACTGGAAGACACCAATAATTCACAAAATGCCACCCTATACATTATATTTGTCCATTAATAAATGAGAGGACATTAAATTGCTGTTGACATAAGTGATGTTTGGAGTAACCTTTGGTCTAAAAACGACATACAGCTAGCTCCACGCGCTGGGGCTACTAGCCATTTGGCCTGTTATTACATCAGCTGCTTCATAATTCATATTTCAGGCAGAAGGGGGTGTCACTGTGTTGCTATCAGTGTTTTCATTTTAACTGAACCTGCTAACTGCTAACTTTAAGTGAACTTAGCGTTACCTCAGATTGAACGGCTAACAAGCCATGTCCGCTAACCAACTTCCTAGCATGAACGTAACGTTATGGAGTCGAAATACAAGTAGCCAATCGACTCAACGATCTACAGGGCCACGTTGTACGATATATAGTAGCTAAATTGTATTTGCAAAGGGGTGTTTGTGGACAACACTGTCACGATGCATTTAAACATTATGTGTCTATCCAAAATATGTAAGGACAGCTGATGCAATAACTTGGCTTGTTGGCATAGGCAGACGTTATCAGACATTTGCTCATAGCTAATATGTTTTTTCAGGTGCCATCGTTGATGACCATCAGACTAGATGCTATTAGAAGATCTGTGGTGTGATAGAGACAGAATGCCTTATCAAACGCCACATTCAGTACACTATCAGCTGTACAGTTAGCTAGTCGTACTATTGCTATTCTGAGCTACAATAAGTGCAATTTATTTCATTTAAAATTCGAAATAATTCATTGATTTTCTGTGATATTCAAAATCTAATTATCGCCATGTACCATAGAGGATGTAGCAACAATGCTGCAGGGTCTTTCTCAAACCGGTCCCCACCCATTCACGTAATGAACTCTGGAGTCACAGTCACAGCTGAATGAAGCAGTCTTATTAAGGTGTAGGGCAGCAGCAATCTTTGGGATGAACTTCCCTCTCTCCAGTGGAAACAGCAACTGTCCCATCTTTTGTTAACCATGGTTTAGGATCATTTTTCACTCTGATGTTTATAAGCTGCTTAGTTATTGCAACAGGCCCTGTAAATATACAACACCACACACACTATACAACACTCTACTGTTTTCTAGACTAAAGAAGTGTATTTTTAATTTTAAATACAAAGTAACCTGGAAATTTTTAATTTCTGCATGACAGTATTTGAGCAGTTAACATTTGTATGCGTAACCGCATGGAACCTTTGTACGGAGCATCTTTCATGACAAATACAACACTGTTTAGCACTTCAAGTCAAGAATCCTTCCTTGGTAGGACGGTCCTTGGAAGTCAGGTCCTACAGAGGCTAGGCAAGACTCCTTCCTAGTATTCTGAGAAAACATAATGGAACAAGCTACTGAGTGTGTGTCATTGAAAAAGCATTGTGCACATAGGATTTTGGGTACTTCATGCGTGCTGAGGATACACACGGGCATCCTTGACAATTTTCTGTGCGAAGGACTCTGTCCTTTGTAGAATTCGGAGGATCCTGGACATTGGAACAGTCCTTCGGCGGCATTCGATAATATATAATCCTTCAAATTCAACCATTTGAGGATCTTCCTTGAGAAGCACCCAGCATTGATGCACACTCGCTGTGGGAGGGTTTTGTAAGCCACTTCCACTCCAGGGTAATTGGTTTGTGATGGCACTTAATGTGGCATACCCTCTGTCAGGACACGGAAATGGAGTCAAAGTGGATAGGAAGAGAGTCTAGGGGGTAGTTTGAGAAAGGCCCAAAGTTTCCAATTCGCAGCTTCCAGTATGACAGTTGAGGTAAATTTGCTGAGCAACCGATATAAAGTTTTTTTGCAGACTTTCTTGTTGTCCATCATTTTGACAGACAGGGTCATAAAAATTTCGTCGAATTCTATTATTAACGGTCATTTTAATTTTCATCTTTTAATGATGCAGAGAGATAGCCTATTCAATAGCATTTAATTTTCAAAAACAACTTGATCACTAAGTATTAGTATACAGAACACACTCAAAGATGTATTTATTTGTATTTTAGGACATGGAGACAAAGATGAACAAAGACACTGACTGTGCGTCACTTTTCATGTCAGCGCCACATGAAGCAGATGAATTATTTTTTTTCCTGCAGTGACAGTGGAGTGCACTAAAACACTGCAGCCACTGTGCCTAAAACAGGCAATTATAAACAATGCTATTTTACAGAATTAGACAATTACAATTGAAAGCTGTGGCATTTCCCGATCCTACAAGCACTCGCTTCACTGTGAGGAAATCCTGCTGTATGCACTCCTTCTGACTCAGGTGCTGCGCCGCTCTGTGACCACTACAGGTCAAAGGTCTCCAGTCTGTAGCTCCTCAACGTGCTGTCAGCACCTGTAGAGTGATACGCACTGAGTACGGTGTCGAGGTCAGATGAGATGGCCACATGCTCCGAGGGGAATCCTTTTTTTTTAAATGATAGATTTAGTTACCTCTGCGATGTACAGCTGGTCTACATGAGGTTGCTGGCAGTATTATTTAAGGTTACAGTAGATTACCCTCATTGTTCTAATCTGTGATGATGGATGGCCTTCAGATTTTTCTGTCATTGTTAAAAAAAATTCAGTCAGTGATTGAGAACATTCAGTTAACGCGACCCCTGCTCTATACCAGTGTGAAGGTATGTTGGTGCCCACCTATAGAGCCGGGCCTGCTCCGAGGTTTCTGCCTTCTAAAAGACTGTTTGTCCTCACCACTGTCACCAAGTGCTTGCTCATGGGGGAATGTTGGGTCTCTGTAAATTAAATAGTCTAGACCTACTCTACATGTTAAGTGTCATGAGATAACTTTTGTTGTAAATTGGCGCTATATAATTAAAATTTGACTTGACTTGACCTGGTCCAATGTGGTCTACATGTCAAAAAAAAATCCATCTAATTTTCCCTTTGTTGCATTTTCACAAATTGAATTTAGGTTTTGCAAATTTGAAAGTGGGTCTCATTAGAAGTAAGGCTTTACCTGATATCCATCATGCCTTCACAACTGTAAGAGGTGCAACAAACATAGGATCAGTTGCTCAGCATGACAAATTAAGTTTCCCTTAACTGCAGAATCAGAAGATGTGAATTGGAAACTAACTTCAGTGCAGTGACTTAGCAGGTGGAGAAACTCCCAGCCTGGAGGTATTTTTATATTTTAAGTTTCGTGTGAGACAAACGTTCACAATCTAGCAATGCCTGTTGAATTTGGACGTCTTTGACACGTAGTGCAAGGCCATATTTTGTGCGTTGCATCCAGTAACTGCACATTTGCTTTTATCAGTGTCTATATACTGTATGTCAGCATTAGAAACAACACACGCTAGCCACATGGTAGATCGTTGTGCCATTTCATACTCTTGCACCAGACTCCAGGCACAGCATTCAGACAGACAGAAGTAGTCAAGGAACAGTAGCCAGTGTTCCAGTCTGAGAAGCAAATGTGATAAAATTGCAGCTTTTCTGAAGAGTTAACACACGTTATCACTGAGAGAGAGCACAGGGTCACAACACCGACGGTGGGTGGTCTTACGTAGATAACTACTATACTGGTGTTTTGACATGGGTCATGGGTGTGTTTACAGCAGATACTTGAACGGGAGGTTATATTCTCAAAAAACAATTGATGCTATTGCCAGTGTGTTTTCTGAGTTTGTGCACCATAGACCCTATTTAGATACCTTAAAGTGGCCATATTATGCTTATTTTCAAGTTAATATTTTTATTATAGGTTTATACTAGAATACGTTTACAGGCTATAATGTTCAGAAAACACATTATCTTTCCCATACTGTCCATTACAGCAGCACCCTATTCACCCTCTGTCTAAAACACCCTCTTTTAGCTCCTGTCTCTTTAAGGCCCCCCTCCTGAAAAGCCCAGTCTGCTCTGATTGGTCAGCTGGCCCACTCTATTGTGATTGGTCAACCGCTTGGTGTGTGTGACAGTTAACAGAGGCTACCTGAGCAGCTGAAAACACAGCTGTAGCTATGGCAACAATGGCGTCGGTTGTACAAAGGTAATTGACATGGTGATGCCAGAAAACAGATACCAGTGATTTCAGGTACTTCAAGGGCAGTGTTTTCTGTGGGAGTAAAGAGTTCCCTTTGCCATGGACTTTGGTCTTTTCAACTTGGCAGTTTTGTACAAGCACAAAAAGATATGTAACATACTAAAGCTAATGGAAAACTCCAAAATGCATAATATGGCCTCTTTAATTAGTGAAATATTAAAATGTTTTTTTTCATTTAACAAAAGACAGATTAAGTCACTTTTCAACTGTTTAACATTCTGTAAACTCAAGCTGCATGTCTGTAAGAACTTTGTCTCAGAAGAATACAGTCATAAACTCACACAAATTAAGTTATCAGTGAACATCACTATGGCCCACATGGAATCTGCACCCACAGAATTCCAATGACGTCTCAGCATCTTTTCCACAAATTTTAGATGCTGATGCTGCTTGTAAAACTGAGAACGTTAACACATCTCCACCCCCTTGTGCAGGTGTGGGACAGTCCTGTGGGTTTTTTTTTTAAAGCTAGCAGATCAATGTTGGTGGTGCAGTGTGACAAAATGTCTATGATTCCTGCTAAGGAACTGAGGAGACACCTTAGTTTTGACAATTTTGAATTATCATTTTGCTCACTTATGTTTTAGGAGAAATTACACACTCCGAGCTGTTAAACTACTGGACACACTCGTAACACTAAATACACCGGACACATAGATTTGATACTAGGGTCAGAGCAGGACTATGTCTGTGTGTGTTTGGGCTGCGTTGGGCTCGCTGCTTTGATTGACTTGGTACATCTCATGTTCTGTCCTCCACGCTGTGATGATGGTGATGCATCATGCCCCGCCCTTCCCTAGTGATAGGGTTGCTTACTACTTTTCTCCTGTTCTTCCTGCCTGACCCTTCATCATCACCATCATCTACCTCACTGTCTGGGGAATCCAACCCTCTGGGACATCTTTGCTCAACTCACTTCCTGGCTCTCCGTCTACTGACCATTGTGATTGGCTGCTGTGGCTGGCCCTGGACAATACCACTGGAACGTGCTGTACCCATGATGCACTCCTGAACTTTCGCTTGTCCAATTCTGGACTTTTTTTTTTCCCTTATATTTTTCTATCCCCCGTGCTGTGGAACGAACATGCTGGCCATGTTTTGTATTCGTGCTTGCTCTGGTCTGGTGGGCTGTCGGACTGCAACACGTGCCCTATCTCTGCATTCTTTCCCTGGGATCACTGTGGCTCAGGTAGGCCTCTGTTTCTGTTTGCATGTGTGTGTTTGGCAAAAATTTCCTGTAATTAAATGTTGTCTGTAGTTTTTCCAAGTTTCTTTTGCTGCTGTTGACCAATGCGCTATGCAAGTTATGTTAGAAAACCTCTACTGTAAGTTTTCACAAAGTTATTGTCACCTTGTTTATATCATGTATGTGTTCGTGTGTTTTACAGATTGATGAAGAGGTAGCCAAACTGCTGGAGCTGAAGGCTCGGTTAGGAGGAGATGATGGAAAACATCAGTTTGTCCTCAAAACAGCAAAGGTAAGACCACAGTGCTGCTGTATTCAAACACACACATGCATTTACTGTGAACATAGGTCACTGTTGGAATAGAGGAAAAGGAATCTGTTACCAAGACCCACCTGGTACTGAAATACAATCTGTATCTGGGTCTTATATGGAAAACACATACAAACAATGTAGGAATGTGCAATTTGCAATGTGGCTGGATCAGATTTCAGCCTGGTTTAAATGACATCTGTACAGTTTGAACACAGTATTAGGAAAAAGTTCACCCAACATGTTGAAAGGTCATCTGAATTCACATTATTGACCTTATTCCTAGCCCCCATGATACCTTTCGTGAATAATGGACGCGACTTCCGGCGCATCCTGTGACTGAGCATGAACCTGCATTTTCCATGGTAACGGTACACAAATCCTTTGGAATTGGACATTTGGAAAAAATGTGGGAACACCACCTGTTCCATCTCAGACGAGATATTGTGATCATACTTCTGCCTTCTGCTATCGAGGGATGGGAGGATGACCTGAAGAAGTGGCCTCAGATAACGTGCACTAGCATATTTAGTTACTTCATTGACTCCGTTGCTTCAGATGGTGAAGCGATGAAAAGCTCTCAGGCGTATCAGTAACGTTACTTCCACAGTAATAAGGTGTTTTTTAAAGGAGGTGGGACACAACCTTCTCTACCTTAAAGCAGACATAGAGCCTAGTCAGAGCCTTAAAGTCCAACATCACTGGGTCTGGGTTTTAGTTTCGACGTCAGGTGTAATACAAATGGCTTGGTGCTCATGTGTTGCAGGGCAGGATGATCTGCAGCCACGCAGCTGCAACACTGTGGAAAATAAAATGTTCTGATAGTTTTATTCACTTTATTAAATGCGTTCAGTTAAATATCTGTTAAATATGTTGCTAAACTGAAGGTGAATTACTTTAGAAAAGACTTGTTGTCAGCCAGCCACCATGGTTAGCCACTACTTCAGCTATCACACCTGAAGTTACTGCCATAATCATTTGTACTGTAGGGCCGCCAAGAATAATGTGGATACCACTATCTTGACCTACCTGTCAAAAAACTATACCCGGCGGGGTCATGGGACATGTGAGATCACAATACAGAAGAGATCTCTCACTCTTTCTATCTCTCTGAGACTGTGTGAAAAAGCCCAAAGTCTTTGACTGCTTAGCTCATAGTTCATCTCTCGTTGCCCCATCCACCTCAGGTATGCTATGTATGCAAGCTTCTCACAAAGGTAACTAAATTATGGGTTCCTGATTAACTATTAGCCTGCTGATTGTTTAGCTATAATTATGGGTGTGTTCATAAGTTAAATCTGAAATGGTCAGAGCATCCTCAGGACTCTGTCCGGGCCGATGGAGAGGTCACATCACATTGTTAGCTAATGTTACAGGCTAGCAATAACATTTAGCTTATTTTCTTTATTTTACATTTCAATGATCACATCATAGCCTGTAATACTGATTTGTTCAAAACCATGTTATTGCAGTTGAAACTCCTGAATTTTACTTTTTATACAATATGAGGAAATAAAGCAATGTTAATTGTGATATTAATTAATATTGTATTAATTAACTTTAAACAATATATGAATATGAATTATTATATCTATATTAATTAGCTTCAAATGTAAGGAAAAGAACCAATAAGAGTACCGTTAAAGTACCGGATGGATAACTTATATTGGTAAGAGTAGTAGTACCGTTAAAATCTTAACAATAACCATCCCTAGTTACATGTGATATGTACGTACGAACCTATCCTCTCAGCAGTATGCTGCGTTTCTGTTTTTATTATTATATAACTGGGTGTAAATGTGAAGACCTGTGATCACATGGCCTTGTCCAGACAAGACCAAGTGAAAATGGGGCTCTAAGGCTGTGATCACAATTCCACTTCAGTTGAGTTGTTTTTAAAATGTTCTATGACAATAAATTGGCGCACCTGAATACTTCCAAACACATTTTTGGATTTTCATCTTCAGTAAACGACAAAAATAGTAACTAAAACCAAGGAACATTACCTTTAGCAGAAATAAATTCTTAAAGCTCATTTGTGACATTCAGCAGTCCAACCCTGCTGGTGGATGAATACCTAATTTGCATCTTGTTGTTTTTTTTTAAACTTTTCAAAGTTTGGGTAAAATTCACTTGACAGTCAGACTGAAACACAGCAAATGTCTGTCTGCCTCAGGGAACAAGGGACTACAACCCCAAGCAGATGGCCATCAGAGAGAAAGTCTTCAACACCATCATTGGCTGCTTCAAACGCCACGGAGCCGAGACCATCGACACACCTGTTTTTGAACTAAAGGTGGATTTTTCACACACACTTGAACACAATTTAAATATGGTGGCCACTCCATTCTTGCCCATGCACCGAGTAGAAAACATAAACATGATAATTTAAACATTCAGACATGAAGGTTTGTTATCTCTGTGTGGTGTGTAGGAAACACTGACAGGGAAGTATGGAGAAGATTCCAAGCTCATCTACGACCTCAAAGACCAAGGAGGAGAGCTGCTGTCTCTCAGATATGACCTCACTGTATCCTCCTGAGCTGACTGAACATTATCATCAAGTAGACACACTGTTCTCTGCTGCTGCAGCCTCAGATTCAGTCTCAACCTGGTGCTAATAGGGCTTCACCAGATACAGCTTTCTGAAGATGGTTAATTATGTTTATCATTTACATGATTAGCATTTTTTCTACCTTTTGCTTTTTTTTTTAAACTCAAGGGTCCACTATTAATAGTGACAGTAAAAATAAATGGGAAATCTAGGCAGAGAGAGGGGTATTACATTCAGCAAAGGTCCCTGGCCAGAATCAATTCAGGGGCGTTGAAGTTATATGGTACTCTATGCACTGTATCTTAACTGCAAGGCCACCAGGATGCCACACCAAGACAGAATTCACCCATGTTTTTAGTTGATTACCTTTTGAGGGGTTTTTTAAAAAAAAATCTCATTGGTTTTCTTTTTTTTTTTTTTCTTTGTTTGTTTTTACCTATCCTGTCAAGCAACATAGACATGCAGAATGATAGATCTAGATGCCCTATAGTGCCAGGCAGATTTGCTCTGCAAGGGAGGAGTTTAGTATACTCCACCTGTTGCATAAACTTTTTTTTTTTTATTATTATTTATTAATTGTGGAATTGGGCAAGGGGACTGGACCGGACCGGACAGGGGGATAGAGAGAGTGAGAGAGAAAAAAAAGAATCCATAGCCATGATCTGATCATTATTTAATTTTGGTAAATCTAGAGTGTTAAGAAATTCCTCTATGGCAGAGCC
>JBBPCS010000880.1:20504-37718 GCA_037974645.1 Hollardia meadi | reverse complement strand
AAGCAACTGCAACAGCAAAAGCTATAGAAATGTTAAATATAGTAGTTGCTGTAGGAGCCATTATCTTTAAATATAGATATACTGTACTATACTGAAAAGGAGCGTAAGCGATCAATAAACAGACAGAACGTCACTTTGTGTGGATATTTTGATGCATTCCGTGACTTCTTCTCTCTTCCCTGACCCGCCGGAACAACAACCTCTCTGTGTTCTGGGACCTCCTGATTTACAAATTAAGCACTGTGTGTGACAAATGATTCCCATGTTCAGTCATGACTTGTCCGTGTCCATGTCCTTGCAATATGCCTCCACTGAAAACAGTAAGCATTGCACATATGCATTTATTTAGTGAATATTTCAAATAGAACAGAGTTGGGACCAGTTCATAATGCTATCAATCATTTCATGAATCATTTTGATTTTGCTGCATTAACAAGCTCTACACTCTGCACTGCTCCTTACACACCCCACAACAGGCCTTTAAAGCTTCCTCTTGTGGAACTATGGAGCTGTTTTTGCATGAATGGGTCAGCAATCAACATGGGACGGTAACAAACAAAAATATGCAACAATACCAGTGAAGGCAGGGATAAAGAAGACTATGGTTTAGAATTCTCGACTTTGCAAATGTTTCATGAGGAAACACAAGAGCTTGACAAGTTTGTTAGACTTCAATGTGTGGAGTTTTTTTCCTATCTTTATTGAAGAGCGTGGTTTCTCAATTTGAGAGCATCACTTATTGATTTCACTTTAATTTTTTGTAGTGTTTTCCCTCAAAACCCTGCACTCGCACTCAAATAGCCCCTACACAGATTTCCTGTGCTCGAGCTTCAGCCCTTCTCCTCGCGCTCAAACTGTGTCTGTGCGCTCGTTTGCTCTCAGATTTCTTCTCTGCTCTTGGACTTTGTGTGTTACAACCTTGTCTAAATTCCCCAACCAATAGAATACCAGCTGTAGTGTTGACCAATGATATGAGCCATGCGTTGTTGCAGCATGTTAACTTTTTACTTCTTCCAGCGTCCCGGACGGGCGGTTACTCTTTAATTGTGTGCTTCCCTTGCTTTATTTACAACTCTTGGTCACGTCACTCAACCACTTCAGTTCTTGCTCACTGACAGCTGCACACAGAGAGATATTAGCTTTCTAATGCTAAAAGCGAGGAGGTAACCGCCTCAGCCTGCCCCTGCTCATACACCCATCGTCTGCCCACATTAAGCTATCTTCCTCATTTTGGCTATAAGCTTAAACTTAAACTGAACATAACCTTACTCATCTTGAAAAGTGCTCTATTTCCAGTCTCTAGCTTGATGCACAGTTAAAGTTAGCTCTGTATTGTTCTGCCATGTTTGTAAATGTATGTGAAGGTCTGGATGCCGTGGTCTATAACGGTTTTGACTGTCAGTGCTATTACTGTTGAATGTTGTACTGTTGTTCAATTGCAATAATATGCGCTGCGGTCATAAGCCACTTAAAACGGCATGTGGCTTATATTGCACTGAAAGACATGCGACTACCTCTGACCCAACTCTGACCGACATGTAACGTAGCTACTGATATCCAGTAGGATATGCCAGTGCTGATTGTTATGCCGCTGATGTGCGATATTGAAACGCTGCTGTGGGGAAATGATAGATACCACTCTCCACCGGCATAGACATTACAGATGGTGTACATTTGTATCATATCATGATTCTCAGTGGCACTGCTATTGCTACTGCTAACAGCACACCACTTTCAGATAGTATATGAATGCTTATTTAAGGCAGCGTTTGGTTGTAAATTTAAATAATCTGTAGGCTACGTTATATGTTGGTCAGAGTTTGGCGCAGGTAGTCGCATGTCTGTCAGTGCAATACAAACCTCATGCTGTTCTCATACATTCACAAACATAGTAAAACGATACAGAGCTAACTTTAACTGTGCATCAAGCTAGAGACTGGAAATAGAGCACTTTTCAACGAGTAACGTTATGTTCAGTTTAAATTTAAGCTTTAAGCTAAAATGGGGAAGATAGCTTAATGTGGGCAGACAATGGTTGTATAAGCAGGGGCAGGCTAAGGCGGTTAGCACCTCACTTTTAGCATTAGAAAGCCAATATCTCTCTGTGTGCAGCTGTCAGTGAGCAAGAACTGAAGTGGTTTATTGATGACATCCTTGCCAGCTTACAACGATGGCAAAATAAAACAAAAGTACAAAAACTCTGTTCCAGTTGTAGCACCATTAAAGTAGACTCTGGGATGAAGGTCATGTCGTTTTGCACTCCAGCACACCGACAGGAGGACGGTGGGTTATGCAGCTAGGCCTACTATGTAGCTCTTATAGTACAGGCACTGGTATATTTACTGACTGCCTTTTTATTCCAAAAGTTGTAAATAAAGCAAAAGAAGCACATACAATACAGCCGTGGATGACGGGAGTGGATTAACCCGGTTAAAGAATAACCGCCTGTCCGGGATGCTGGAAGAAGTAAAGCTAATGTGCCGCAACAACGCATGGCTCATTTCATTGGTCAACACTACAGCTGGTATTCTATTGGTTGGGGAATTTTGACAGGGTTGTAACACAAAATCCAAGAGCAGAGGAGAAATCTGAGAGAAAACATTTCATGAGCGCACAAACACAGTTTGAGCACGAGGAGAAGGGCTGAAGCTGGAGCGCAGGAAATCTGTGAAAGCAACAAATCTGCGTGCAAGCATACAGTTTGAGCAGAAGCAGAGCAATTTTAAGTGTAAGTAGGGGCTATTTGAGTACAAGTGAAGGGTTTTGAGGGAAAACACTACAAAAAATTAAAGTGAAATCAATAAGTGATACTCTCACATTGAAAAACCATGCTCTTGCATAAAGATAGGAAAAAAGCTACATATCAATGCATTTTGGTGAGGACCACTGAATGTAAACATTGCTTTAGTCTTTTTGCAAGAGAACTCCACAGGGCCCCTTTAAAGTTTAAATATATTTACGTGTCACACATATTTTCATTCAAGTTGACAGTTAATAAAATTTCCTGAATTGATTGAATTAAGAATGAACTGACCCCAACAATAATCTCATCGCACAGTCTATGACTTTTCAGAAAGAAAAGCGCATAGATGACATAAATTGTTATTGCTTATATTTCAGCTGGAGAGTAGTTTGGCCTTGTATTAAACAAGGCACTTATGCATTCCTATGAATCTTTATTTTGAAAATATACCAATCAACCTTCTAAGATTTACATTATGTTAAAGGTACATCCATGCACTTGTCTGAATGTACAGCGAGTGTAATCAGGGGATTCACATCAGGGGTGTCACGATATACCGTTTTTCACAATTATTACAATATTTACAGAAGTATAAAGAATAACATTGTGTCTTTTAGTCAAACAGCACAGTAATTTAGGCGTTACTTGTCAAACTTGCTTGAACTTATGTTCTTTTTTTCTCATAATGAAAATGTGATATCATGACAGCCCTAATTCAAATAAAATGATAGAGAGCAGTGATTAGGTTACACTGTAGACTTGCATAGCCAGTTTCGACTCTCAACATGTCACATCTGGTCCACAATGTTGAGCTCTTAACCAGAAAAAACTTCCAGTCAGATGTTGCAGTGAAAACAAATCAAAAAAGGCAATTGAGGGCAAACAGTACATTTTCATTTGTTTGTTGGAAAACTTGCATGAACTTAATCAAAGAACCACTGAGAGTGAAATCTAGAATCTAGAGGCCCTGAAGAGCTTAACGCACTGTGTGGACCAGACTTCAGGCCATGCAAGACTACTTCTCCAGACAGAGGAGGTGGAGTAACAAGATAGAAAGAAGTGCTACTGGAGTCCTGCAGACAGAGGTGGGCTGAGGCATCCTGGGCATGTTGAAGCAGCAGCTGCATGGTGGTCAGCAGGAGTGATATCCATCTCTTTTCTCCCTCTCCCTCTCTCTCTTTTTGCTGAGTTGCAGAGGGTGAAGATGAAAGAAAGCTGCTGTGCATGGTCAGCCTGACGTCCAGCCCTCTTTCTCTGTTCTCTCTCTGAATTTTTCTCTCTCTCCTCATCGTAAGCAGAGGTGCAAGGTTCATGAGAGGCCGATGATTGGCTGGTGTGGGAGTGTTTAGATTAGCGATGGAGAGACAGGAGGTGGAGTAGTCTTGTGATGGAGGTCTACGGTCCAAACTGTTTATGACTACACTCTTAATCCATTGTCTTAGACTGACCCATAATTACTGAAGATCTGGACAAAGTTTCGCAAATTATGTGAAAACTAACCATTTCCATCTATTGGTGTAACTTGAATCAAGGATTGCTGCAGTAGGGGTAAAAGAGCCACTACTGAGAATTCAGACTAAAAACAGTCCTACCTTCTACATACAGGATCTCCTGTATTATAAGAAAGAAGCGTCCCCCCAGATGGTCCAATGGTCATAGTCTGACTTTAGTTTAGGTATGAAACAAAGACATAAAAGAAAGAGACACAAAGAGAGACAGTATGTCTTACCTCGTCTGACCAAGTATGGTTTAGTATAGTCCCAGCTCTCGTTGTCATTCTTAATCACGTTCAGACGTGTTGGCTGTTGAAACACAGATCATCAGGATCCAGTTAAATGTATCCAGTGTACATAGGATCTGCATTCTTTGACTCATTTTATTCACTATGGACATTAATAATATATCTCCCACTTGACATTGTAAGGTACTATTTGATGCAGAAGCTTGCTAGTTAAAAAAAAGGAATGCTATTTTAAATAACAAAGAAAAAAAATCCTGTCCAGTGCCCATATTCAAACTCTTCAGAACACCGTGTTTCATGTTTTTCTGCTGCTAGTCTCAAGACCATCATCATTCATCACTATCCACCATTCTGTCTGTGCTTGATTATGGTGATATTGTACAGTAGTTTGCAATGTGAATACAGCATAGTGTAAATGAGAAGGTAGGACAATACAAGGCAGCAGAGCATCACCATATTACCATCAGCCTAATTTACAATATGCCATCATCTCAGACCAGAATTTAGCATTTACTGATTCTTCAAATTCTATTTTTTCAGCCAGTAATTTTGGAATACTCAAAAAATGGCTCTTATTAAAAGTTTCTCAAGGCAGTAATGGTATGTTCAGACTGAAAGCAAAGTGAATTTTTTTCTCACATTACTTGTGTGAGTTAACATGGTCGCACAAGTGTCAGCTTGTTCCAACTTGTACAATCATATTTAAACAAGGAACTCCAGAGCTGGAAACAGAGACAGCTTGCCTTCAAAGTAAACGTTGCACGTTTTGAAGTGTGTTGGCTGCAGCAGTCAAGCTAAACTAAGTATATTAATAAGTAGTCTAGTGAATAGTGAATATAATTCTTAACTTTTATGGAGTCATATTTCTGCCACTTTCCCAAAACACTGGAATTATTATTGAGCGCTGTGATTCATGCATAGGTATGTGTAATGATTCATATAATCAACTTTAGGCCTATTTATTTGATTAAGGCGTCTTATTCAGTTACTTTGAGTGAACGTTAAAGGCTATATATTGTGTTGTGACCTGTAATGAGTCGAACTGGTAGAAAGAGTTCATTTACCAAAGCAACTGAGATATTCAATGTAAAAAATCTGTAAAAATCTTTTTCTAACTTCATAACGTTAAGTCGTAGGTCATAGCCTAATGATGAATAATCATTTATAAAACATATAAGTGCTATGTTAACATATTACAAATATGTAGAAGTCAATTACAATGATGATAAACAAATCATTTGTGAATGATAAATAGGTAATTTTGTTGATATTTTGAAGATTTTATATTTCACAAATCTGTTGTAAGTCTATAGCATTGGTATCTCTAATGTTCTTTATGCACATGGTCATGAACAATCATTAGTAAATGATCAGTATATAATTTGTTGTATCATTACTTGTAAGTTACCCTATTAAAGCACAAAAAAGTAATTATGATCAAGCTGTTCTGAAATTAATAGTAAATGATTGGTTATTAATTGAATAAACATTTAGGCTATAAATGTTTATTCAAATAATAATATTTATGTTTATTCAAATAATAATAGTCTGTATCACTGCTGATTTTATAGAGATTCACAAGAAGTCTGAGTTTTCTTGAATCACTGAGGCCATTTGACCCCCCAACTGTGTGTCGCTGTTAAAATGAGCAGAGGTCTGATCTCGGAGCTAACTGAGTGTAAAATAGCTGCAGCAATGCTATCAGTACTGTACCGCATTTAGGATCCAGAGACACAACTTGTGTGCTGCAAGTTACCCCCTGTTGGACTGTAAACTACATGCAGGCTTCTAGATAGGAAGATTAGCAAGTAGCATTTCACTTTGATGCTGCTGTGTCATTAGTACGTTAGTCAACACTGTTTTTCTTGCTTCGCCAAGTTTATCGATCACTTATAAAGCTCTTATGGTTACTGATGTGTGGGTATCTTAGATTTTTACTAGGACAAAACTTGATATGATCTATGAGAAATGGAATAGCTTTCTTCTAATGGTTAAGAGAGATTTATTTGCTTTTACTCCATGTTATAGACATTGGTTTTTAAATATGATCTGTCAGATGAATCCCCTAGTAACTGGAGTAACAGCCGCATGTGTGTATGTATTGTTTTATTGCTTTCTCTCTATCTGACTTTTGAAATAAGCAGGCAAACAACAAGAGCAGAAATATGTAAATATTTCTGCTCTTGTTGTTTGGGCAGCACATCTGGACAGGCGGCAGCGGTGCATCATGTGGCCTGCCAGACAGACCCACTGAGGAGTTGCAGAATTGACACACAGCTTTCAATCAAAACTGAACAACCTCACTTTAGAAGTATAGGTTTGTTGACCTACAGTTTAGTACATGATGTTATCCATTATGTTTCTGTAGTTTTTATATATTGTAATTGCTTCTAGAGAAAAAATAACACTTGTTAAATGTGATGAAAATAAACATCACATTTAACAAGTGTTATTTTTTCTCTCAAAGACTCAAAGACCTGGCAGCCCTTCACTTCATCCAAAATGCTGGGCGTCCCCAAGCAACAACATCAGCAGGTGAACCGCTATTTAAAGTCAGTTTCCCAAAGTCGAAGAAGGGAGAATGCACAGCAAAGTCAGTTGAAAGCAGATCCAACCTTTTGTGAGTTTAACAAGCTTTTATTGAGACTGTCACATAATGTCAAATAGCCATTAAGCAAAACATAAATAACACAAAGTAATTTTAAATGGCTTTCATAATAGACCTAATAATGAAAATAATATAAACAATAAAAAATCAAATGAAAAATTATAGCTTCTCTGCAGCAGTGGGTCGGGACCAGGCATTTTGAGCAGGAAGATGGGAAGGATGATAAAAGAGGATAAAGACAAATGAGAAATACAGGAGGATCCATCAGCAGAACTGTCTGGACCAAAATAATCACCAAACCCTGAAGTCATGTAGTCAAGTCTAATTCACACAGCACAATGCCTGTTTTTCATTCTGCATGACCCGATTGCTCTGAGATGGCAGGAATTAGGTTCAGACAAGTTTATTGATCCCAAGAAGGGCAATGCATTTGCAGCTTACCAGGTCCCTATATACTGTACAACTCCATGTATAAGATTATGAGAATGAGAATTATTAAGTGGCTTCACACATACAAATACACAATACATGACATACACAACACAAATACACGATGGCCTGTCAGCAGAACAGCCCAAACCATAATAATTTAAAACTTAATAAATGACAAAGTTCTTTGAAATTATTTGTCTCTAATCCAGTGTTTCTCAGAACTGGCCCTGGGGTCCTGCATGTTTTAGATGCTTCCCTCCTCCAACAAATCTGATTCAAATGAATAGCTCGTTATCGGTCTTGATGAGCAGCTGATCATTTGAATCAGGTGTGTTGGAGTAAGGACACATCTAAAACATGCAGAGCAGGGGGTCCCCAGCACAGTGAACAAGATGTTCATACCGCATCACCCGGGGCTCATACTCACAATCTACACAACTGGAACAAGTCCTGATCTCACTGAGCGACCTGCAGAGTGAGAAACCAGCTGATTTCACACTGTGACTTAGACAATCAGCAGGGCTGCATGCAAAGGGGAATTTTTAAACTAGTGTAAAAAATTCAGTAATCCTAATTCTCAGAATTTGTGTACTTTATCTATAGAACACAGAGAGGATTGTAATTTATTTTATGAAGATTGAATGCTCCATAGGTGAGAAATTGATGTTTAAAGGTGCTCTAATTGCCATTGACTGCAATTGTTTACATGAGGATAGAAAAATGTTTGGTTTTTTTATTTATTTTTTGAGATAAAATTCTTAAATTTTCCACATTTCATCAAGATTTTTCATGAAGATTGGAGATTTATTCAGTGAGAATTTGAAAAATTCTGGCTGAATCATTTGTGGAGGACAGTCTGAAGATGTTTCAGAAGTTTCGTGTCAATTAAATCGTTCCTTAATTCCTGCCGCTCAAAGCCTCCACTTTGGTGAAAGTTGCAAAGTTGTAGCACGTACAGTTGATTTGTTATGAATTTGTTATGAAAAATTTTAGACGTTTGCTGTCGCGCCACCATCAGGATTATCTGCACACAAAGTCAGCTAAGGAAGTATGGCATAGGACTAATATGTAAAATATCTTACTTACATGTATGTGCAAAATATAGACAAGTGTTCAAGATAAAGTCCGCAGGATGGGGGGATGATAGTTCAGTGTCAATGGGGGTCCCTGGCCTTGTTGATGAGGCCAGCTGCAGGAGGGGAAGAAACTGTTCTGATGGCATGAGGTTTTGGTCCTGATGGACTGCAGCCTCCTGCCAGAGGGGAGTGTCTCAAAGAGTTTGTGTCCGGGGTGGGAGGGGTCAGCCACAATCTTACCTGCACGCCTTACGATCCGGGAGCGTACAGGTCCTGGAGGGATGGCTGATTGCAGCCGATAACCTTCTCGGCAGAGCAAATTATACGCTGCAGTCTGCCCTTGGCAGTGGCAGCAGCATACCAGATGGTGATTGAGGAAGTGAGGATGGATTAGATGATGGCAGTGTAGAAGCGCACCATCATCATCTTTGGCAGGTTGAATTTCTTCAACAGCCGCAGGAAGTACATCCTCTGCTGGGCTTTTTTGGTGAGGGAGCTGATGTTCAGCTCCCATTTGAGGTCCTGGGTAATGATGTTGCCCAGGAAGCGGAAGGACTCCACAGTGTCAACTGGGGAGTCACACAGGGTGATGGGGGTGGGTGCGTGGGGCTGGCCTCCTTCTGACTTCTGACTGTCACCAGACAGTCAATCTCCCACCTGTAGGTGGACTCATCCCCGCCAGAGATGAGTCCAATGAGCATGATGTCATCTGCGAAATTCAGGAGCTTGACGGACTGGTGATTGAAGGTGCAGCCATTGGTGTACATGGAGAAGAGAAGAGGAGAAAGAACGCAGCCCTTGGGGGATCCGGTGCTGATGGTCAGGGAGTCAGAGACATGTTTCCCCAGGTTCACATGCTGCCTCCTGTCAGACAGGAAGTCGGTAATCCACCTGCAGGTGGAGTCGGGCACGCTCAGTCAGGAGAGCTTGTCCTGTAGTAGAGCCGGGATGATGGTATTGAATGTAGAGATGAAGTCCACAAACAGGATCCTGGCGTAGGTTCCTGCAGAGTCCAGGTGCTGGAGGATAAAGTGGAGGGCCATGTTCACAGCGTCATCTACAGACCTGTTGGCTCTGTAGGCGAACTGCAGGGGGGTGGGATAAAACAAGGCACTCAAAGGACTTCATTACCACAGAGGTCAGGGTGACGGATCTGTAGTCATTGAGTCCTGTGGTCCTTGGTTTTTTGGGGACGGGGATGATGTGTAGGTCTTGAAGGAGGCTGGCACGTGACATGTCTCCAGTGAGGTGTTAAAAATGTCTGTGAGCCAGAGATAGCTGATCAGCACAGTGCTTCAAGGTGGAAGGAGAGACAGAGTCAGGTCCCGCTGCTTTGCGGGAGTTCTGTCTCTTAAAGAGCCTGTTGATGTCCTTCTCCAGGATGGAGAGAGTCATCACTGTGGTGGAGGGGGGGGGGGGGTGTTTCTGTGGTAGAGGGGGAGGGGGTGTTGCTATGGTAGAGGTGGAGGGGGAGTTGCTGTGGTAGAGGGGGAGGGGAACGCTGAGGTGGGCAGTCAGAAGCCCTCTTTACACAGAGATTGTGCAATATTGCCGCAACAAAGACCCTTCTCTGTGCCGCCTTTGTTTATTTACACTGATTTATTTACACAGCATCATAACGCCGCTTCACTCCATGATTTAGATGGCAAGCCGGCGTTCCGCAAAGAAAAGAGCCGTGACGAGTAACACAGGAGCGTCGGAGTATAGTGTGACGTTTTACATGCATGCTGAGCAGCGCGTTGTAAACAATGGAATAACATGACAATAACAATCATTTACCGTCCCTGTTATGTGGCAGATGATCTCGTCCTCTGCGCGGATGGTAAGTAGCTCTCGATCCCCTCCAAAGATATCCCGATCTGGTCCTCTTCATCAAGACACAACGCATGCACAACGCGAGACCCCACCGGTCACATATATCCAATTAATTCATATTTATACATACTATACATATTTAAACATATAACACACTATACTGTATTACACACTAGATTTTTAACACTATGCAACTCCTGTTTGTGTGTGCAGTTTTCCTTGTTGGTCATATCTGTATGTGACAGAAAAATAGAGGGTATACATAGTCTGTATAATTAATATTTTATACTTTATTTTTCTATTATTTTATTTTTATCTGTCACTGAATCACTGTTTTCCCTTCTGCTTACAACTCTTGAGCTGCTATAACAAGTGGATTTCCACGGTGAGGGATCAATAAAGTCTTACCTGACCTTATCTTAGTCTTTGTCAGTGACTTAATTTTGAAGCACAAATTCTAAACGTCACTCAATGTGTCCTTTTACCATTTAAAGAATATTGTCAAGGTCATACAAAAAACATGTATTCATGTTGTTGTTTACACTTATTGAACCTACTGCTGTGGTCCTGCTGGACGACCCACTGCTGCTATTATTATTATTATTATTATTATTACAATATCGTTATTATTATCATTATTATTAATAATACTGTTAATATCTCTTACTATATTTAAAAAATAATAGCTCATACACCTACTACTATTTTTAACAGTAGTAATATTTCTACAGCTTTTATTATTACAGTTGCTTTGCATCCATGTTTGTGCCTGTCTTCCCCACTCCCCCCTATACACCCTCTCTCTCTCTCTCTCTCTCTCTCTCTCTCTCTCTCTCTCTCTCTCTCTCTCTCTCCGTCACTCCTTCTCTCTCTCAACCCAACTGGTCAAGGTAGATGGCCGCCCACCTATAGAGTCGGGGTCTGCTCTGAGGTTTCTGCCTTCTAAAAGGCAGTTTTTCCTCACCACTGTTGCCAAGTGCTTGCTCATGGGGAAATGTTGGGTCTTTGTAAATTAATAATTAATAACTAATAATAAAGAGTGTGGTCTAGACCTACTCTACATGTTAAGTGTCATGAGATAACTTTTGTTGTGAATTGATGCTATATAAATAAAATTTGATTTGATTTAATTTTGTCTTGATACTGTAATGCATTGTTGTTAAATGCTATAACCTCTTCGATTTCCTGGAGGATATCTTGCAAACACAGCACATTAGTTCTAATACCAACATTGCAGAATGACACCAGAGGCCTGTAGCCTGAAGCAAGTTCAACATACCCAGGATATCTTTATGTTGTCTGGTTTCAATAACAGCAGGTGTAGAGCAACCCTTCAACATAGTAAATAAATGTACATTAGCCAGTTATGAACTAACAGAAAGTTCAGAATGTAAAAGCCAAACACATCATGACATATTTTGTTGTTGATACATGATAGTTATTAACTAGTTGTACATTTGTTGCCCTTAGTTTTTAATGTTTGATATGCAGTGTGTGTATTGCTGTGTTAAATGCACCCCCTAGTGTAAAAATTCCGATGAAAAAGCTGATTAGTCAGCAGTGTGAAGGAAGGAAGTTTGGTTCGTTACAGCTCTTTTCCTTTAATTTGGACTATTTGGATTACCTTTTGTGGAATACATTTTTGTGGATACTCCATTGGATTATATTTTGTTCTACAGGAGGATTCTACTCATGGAAACATTTTTGCTGTGTAAAAAAGGATAAATTTATTCATGCTGCAAGTTAAGCCAACAAATGATTATCTTCTGACTCCGTGTGGATTTGTAAGTAACGTTAACCTTATAGTTGAGATGGCTGCTCTGTGGAAACGTGCTAGCTGCTGTATTGGATTGGTGCATTTTCGGCTTCAATTGATAACGTTACTTTACCTGATACTTTGGGTTCTGGTATATTTTATGCGTCACTGTGATTTGTGTTTAAGCTGTGACTGTCATAATAACATGAATGGAGTTTAGGCTTTCACAAATGGACGGCAGCTTTTTATTTTCTGTGGATATTTCCTTGAGCAAAACTAACTTCGGGACATAATTAGCCACCGTAATGGTTTAGTTCTTAATTAGCCATTACATGCATCATTAATAAACGTACCAGCCTTCATATAGATTTACCGGTATGTTAAGTGCTAATGTTAACGTTACCTTGTGTCGGGTCTGCTCCGTGTAGACTGGATGTGCAGACTGGATGATTTCTGCTGAGATGCTGTAAGCATTGACGTGCTATGGTGGTTGGCTAGTTTTACAGAGCTTTAGTTTCGTTTCACCTTGAAATGATCCCAAACTTTGGACACTTTATGTTGTTTTCTCTGGCCTGTCTCTCCTCTTCTCCCTGGCTATTTTTGCTCTCTTTCTCCATATTGCAATCCGCGCCATCACTTTATGTTCTGTGTCCTTACTGTTGTGTGTCAGTAATAATCATCCGTACTAAATGCAGTGCACTGTAAATTGTTATATGAATTAAACAAAGCTTCTATGCAAAGAAATTACTCTTCAACCAGTGCACCTGCAGCTAATCACCTAATCAAGCCACTGAAGCATAAAACCCCAGACTCTGCCAAATCATTCAGTCTACCCTGCAGTACAAACGTCAAGGACAGTCTTAGTTATTCATTCTTTGTACTAGTTTCCTATTGCTAATTCTGGATCTCTAGTTGCCAGCCACAATCAGCTTTAACTTTATCGCCTGTCTCTGATTGAATCCTTAACTCATCGCCTGCCCAGCTCTACAAAGAAACCACATCATCCAACCAGCTTCTACCACACCGAACCCCTGCCTGCTCCGCTCCTACTGCTCTGCTTGCCACTCACTGCATTTGGGGTCCTAAATTGAGTAGTTTATAACAGAATGATCTGGCCAACATGGACCCAGCTCCAGATTACACCTTTTTACAACAAGCAGTTTCTAATCAAGGTGTTTTACTTGGACAGCATGAACAATTGTTACAGTCTTTTTGAAAGCAATCAAACATGGTTAATCAGATCACCTAACTCACTCAACAAATTTCTCTGTTAAATTCCTGATTCACTCCACCTGACACTGCAGTTCAGTCTTCGCGGCACACTCCTTCAGATCCTGCACCGGCACCTCCACAGCTCAGAAAGTGTCACTCCATGGATCCACAGCCCTTCACTGGAGAGTTAGACTGGTGCAGAGGTTTCCTTCTCCAAGGTGAATTACATTATGGGACCATTGAAAGGGAGAGCTTTGGATTGGGCCAAGGCAGTATTTGCTAATGATTCTGCTATAACATCTTCCTATGGGGACTTTGTTGCCAAATTTAAGGCTGTGTTTGAGCACCCAGATTTTCGAGGAAATGTTTCTAGCCGTTTGTTGAATCTCAGGCAGGGCAATCAGTGTGGCTGATTACTCTGTGGATTTTTGGACCTATTCTGCCAATGCCCAGTGGAATAACGAGGCTTTATGGGCAGCATTTATAAAAAGGATTGAATGAACAGATGAAAGATGAGCTGGCTTCACAGGATGAACTATCTAACCAGAATTCTCTTGTTTCCCTTTCATTGGCTACAATGTAGCCAGGAGTGCAAGACCTTTTGAATTGACTTTATTCATTCTATTTATTTTATTCTCATTTTATCTGCTTTGACTGGTTTTAATTATTTTGTTAAGCACTTTGTAACATTGTTAAGAAAGGTGCTATATAAATAAAGTTTATTATTATTATTATCATTATATAATTATGTGCTCAAGGAAAATCCTCATTGTCCACCTGCAGGTCTGCTCTGCCCCTTACCTGTCCCAAGTCATACTTGGTCCCATTGGTTTACCTCCATCACAAGGTAACACAACCATACTCATGATTGTAGATTGATTCTCCAAAGCTGTCCATTTCATTGCCCTTCCCATCTGCTTGTGAAACAGTGGATCTGTTGGTTAACCATGTCTTTCACATTCATGGGATTCTTGTTGACATAGTCTCTGATAGAGGCCCAAAGTTCATCTCTAAAGTCTGGAAGGCCTTTTGTCAGGTGTGAGGAGGAACAGTCAGTAGCCCGGTTTACATGGTCACTTTTTTGTCATTCCGATTTAAATCATTCCGATTGACGATTTTGGGTCAACTGTTTACATGGGATATGATGATAATTCGATATGGTGTTCACATGCGCAGAGGCATTTAATCGGAATAGCTGTGTGACGTGCATATCGTGCATTCCTCTTGGCATGTTTTACTGTATTTACAGTATTCATAGATTTCACCTGACATCACATTCTTGTAGAATCGGCCACCTGGCGGGCAATAAATACTTTCTTCTGCTGCACGCCACAGAAAAGTTGCAAGGACTCTGCCGTCACTTAAGTGTTTTTACCATTTTTTTTTACAAACAAAATGCCATACAGTTGTCCAATTGGTTGCACTAACCGACGAGAAGGCAAGCCTGGGTTGTGCTTCTACAGAATCCCATCCGAGAACGAAAATCCAGAGAGGAGGAGATTGTGGATTAATGCTATTTATTTTATTTACCTGACAATGGAAAAAGTTTTGGGCAAATTTATGTCATAAGATATTGTGTTAAACTGACCAAAATATTACTGCCTTGTCACCAACGTTACTGCCCTAGAACGCTGACTGACACAGCTGATAGCTGACAGTGATTCTGAAACTAACGTTAGGTAATGTTAACTAGCTAACGTTTGCTAGCTAATGTTAGCTAATTAGCACTCACCTTTGCTTTAACGATGAAGAATATCTTGTCCTTCACTTCCCAAACGACAGCATTATTGACCCATCCACATCGAAAATACTGTCTGTACTTTTGTAGGCTTTCATCTTGGCGGCAGTGTAAGGGGAAGATATATATAAACATCGCAAGTGCCCAAAACTTGCAGTTTGTCCTCATATCTCTGTTTTTCTGCGGATGTCAGGTGATCTAAATATGCATCGCTCTGAAGAGATGGAAAATTAACAAACCTGTGCTGCAACTCTACAGTTTTACACACTTTAGTGCCAATCCTGCCCACAACTCTTCCAGCCTGTCTCATCCCTCATGGACCGAATTGCTGGACAAAAAACATCTCTTTACTTCCAAGGACTGGTAATGTTGAAACTGTGCCTAGCATTCAGCATAGCATAGCACAGCTACGCACAGAACAACTAAACTTGTTTCAATGTAACATACTTTACATGTACATGTATTGAATAACTTTTTTCATTGTTAAACTGTATTGATGTGACTGTAGTCATGTTATTAATAGGGGGCTTGGCCACACTTCTAATTTGAGGTTAGGTAGCTTCACACAGACTCAGGGTCTTGCATGTAGCTAACCATCCTCTCTAGTAACCTGGCACCACAATCTCACACACAGTCTTAACATACTTTAACACACACATGTGGCTTTACCCTTGCCTGTCAACACATTGGGTGCTTCCTATTTAGCTTAAATTGCATCCACGTTTCCCTCACTTGTATCTTTACCTTGCGTCTTAGTCCCTCCCACCAATGATACATGGAGAGACGAAACCATGAGTAGAGAGGAAACAAGGAAATATGTTTTAAGAGAAATGAGTCAACCTGAGTTGCTGATTGCAACTGAATCAGCTGATCACAGCTGGATTAGCTGTCAATAGGCTTGAACAGCTGTAGAGACTTTTGATGGAGTTTGTCTCCTGCCGTCATCTCAAGAATCATCAGGTTGTCAGATTCAGATGATTTGTCATGAGCCCCTCGTGTCTTATTAAGGCACACAAGGTACCCTTTGGTGTCCATGGCCGACACGCAAAGGCTCATGCCCATCTCCTGACACACAAGGTCTAATAAAGACAGTTATCAGTGCAGAGCAGCAGTGTTTTCTCTCTGTTACCTGTTTAACAAACACCTGCACATGAACAACAAGCTGCAGTCTGTATTTATAGTCCTGCTCAGAGGAACAGGAACCATTTCTACAGTCAGAATTACTTCATATTATTTATCTGTTATTTACATTTGTATTTATTGAAATACTGACTGCGAATTAATTATTTAATAACCCAGAATATGATTATGATGACGTTTTAATAGTAGAAATGATTTATTTGGTTAAATGTTTCAGGTAAAATGGAAATGATATTTCAAACCTGACGCTCAGGAAGTATCAGCTTCACATGTGACTGAATGGAAATGACAATTAATGATGTAAAAAGTGTTACTGACAGACAGATTCTCTGACTCTCTCTGACTTTAACTGAATCCACAATAAAAGTTAATAAATAAAATAACAGATCATGAAAAGAAAAATCTAATAAATTCAGAAAGTTGATTGTGCTCCTTTTATCATCCAGACCCACTATAAAACTTGACAGTAATTAATCTGTTAACTGTCACCACTCCGTTATGAAACTCCAGTGTTATGGTGATGTATCTGATCAGTCGATCAGCTGCTGTGTCCAATCAATGGCTGATATGCATTAAGGGGGCGTGCCGGACGTTAAAAGGCTTCCGTGAAGGCTGCTCTCATGTATCCTCACTCCTCAGAAATCTCTCCTCGCTCCTCGGAGCAGAAATAAAAACTTGGGATGGCCCGCAAGATGGCGAATCAGAATGACTTCCGGTTCACGCGAGGAGCAAGGAGCGAGGAAATATCAAATAAGGGAAATGAGACTGGACTGAGAGTCCCAGCTGTTGGCCATTTTGTCTTTGTTTAAGGCCCTGCTGCCTTAGCCGCCATTTTGCTTTCAAATAGCCACCTTTGCTTGTTCCAACACACACACACGCACACACACACGCGCGCGCACACACACACACACACACACACACACACACACACACACACACACACACACACACAC
>JBBPCS010000880.1:9154-20404 GCA_037974645.1 Hollardia meadi | reverse complement strand
GTGTGTGTGTGTGTGTGTGTGTGTGTGTGTGTGTGTGTGTGTGTGTGTGTGTGTGTGTGTGTGTGTGTGTGTCCTAATCATAGTGGGAGTATGGAAGGTCAGTCGCAGCATGCCCTCTCCCCCTACTGAGGTCCTTATACCTGCAGAGAAAATGGATTTTTGCTTTTCTGTTCTCCTCCATTCATTCCTCCATCTCTCTTTCTACCTTCCCATCGTCCTCTCTGTACAATTCAACCTTCTCTCATCAGCTTCCCTGTGTTTTTCTCTCAGTCCATTTACCCTTTCTCCCCATCCCCATCCTACTTTCTGCTTGACTGTCTTTATCTTTCCTCTTTTTCTCTCTTCCCCACCCACCTGCTTTCATTTCTGTCTCTGTCTCCCAGTGCACATCTCTCTTTCTTTGTAGCTCATGTCTCAATCAATGTTATTTTCCAGGGAATGTCACTCCACCTGTAATGCTTGCTCACCTTTCGTTTTAGAACAATAACTCCACTAACCCTAACCCTCCAGGTTGTCCACTCTTTCTAGCCCATACAAACACCCACACAACAGTAGACACAAGGGATCTACATTGTTTTGAAATGAATAAAAGATAAAAGACAGATCCACACATTCCATATGAAATGAAACATGAATTGCAGGGGATCTGAGGCAGCAATATTCCCTGCAGCATTGTATTCCACAGAAAATCATTGAAGGAAGATGAAAACCTAATTTTTACAGCTACAACTTTAAAAAAAAAAAGCCAGACTGGTTTAAACAGGAGCAGGGGTGGACTCAGGCTGTCTGAGGGGCAGGGGTATAAAATAAAAATAAATAAATAAAAAAAGCGCACCAGCTGTATGCGGTTGGACACTAACATGCATAAATCATGAGGCATTTATGGTGAAACAGTTAAAACCCTAGATAAATAGTTTTATTATTTGGCTCAGATGTTGGAACTACTACACTTCTTTAATAAAAACACACAGGGAACTATGAACTATTCAACCATTCAGAGGCACATGGAGGCCAATTAATTATGTAGAAAAAGCTACATGGTGGACCCCAAACCAGGTCCACCAGTGACCAGAAGTCATCACGTTTTCTATAGATGATCATCACACAGGATCATTATATTTGAAAAAGGCAGTCCAGTCTTGTTCCCAATGCATCAAATATGGCAGCCTAGTCATGGTCCTTCTGAGTATGACGCTGAACCCATAGATGAATAAAAAGGAATTGGATGGCCAATCCAATGAGAATTGCTCACCTGGCGCATACGCCAAAAAAGTTTTCAAGCTCATGAAAGAGGTCTAGAATTCGACTTGTCAACAGCAAAGCTAAGTAGTGCTGTTGTATCCAAGTATAGCAGATAAATATATGCTACAAAGCTAGGGGCAGACCCAGGACATACTGCATGAATTAATGGATCCTTGTCCTCTTTGTAGAAATCATGAAAAGGCTCAATGCAGACTGAGAATGATAAACATTGTGCCTTTGGTCAAAAAGTTCTATCTTGCTTGCAAGGATTCAGCTGAGATTTTCAGCAACAACAAGACAAAACAACACGTAGTTCTTTCCGTTTTCCTGTGTGACATTTGTTTTATGGCTCACATTGGGAATGACTCCTGTGTGAACTCATCAGAAGATTATTTTGCTCTGTACCAGCCAGCACTGTCTGGACATATTGGCAGAGAGAGAAGAGACCCCCCTGCTATAAAATAGGCTATCACCACACCATCCATCATTCCATTTTTTTGACTACCTCATTCTTTCAATCCAACAGTGTATGTGGACCCCATAGCCTATGTCACACACAAAGAGAACTGATGCACAATTCTAAGTTTTTTTTAAATACAGATGAAAAACTGGGCAGTAGATGGAGCTAAAAGAATGCAATTTCGGACAATCACTTTACATTAACTTAAGGAGGGAAGCAAGATGGTTGCTGTAGTGGAGGCCAGAGAAAGACTAACAGAGGAAGACTACAGAAAACTACAGATGGGAGGAAAGAAAACATGTCATTTTGACCCTCTCTGTCACACACACACATCTATCATCACGAATAAAGCATGGACAGATGAATGGAGGTAGGGTTATAGATGCAGGGTAAAGAAACAAATATAGACAGGGTTCCCATTTACAATAAATAAGGGATGCACATGCAGCAGATGAGCAAAAAAACTCCTACAATTCCTACAATACATCAACATATCAGTAACAGACACTAGATACACCGATCAGCCATGGTTCTGATAGAAAGGTGTCAGAACAGACAGTGCATTGCAGCCTGCTGCGTATGGGGCTGCACTATGGGAAGAAGGCAAGCCAGCGGAGGCAGTGTGATGCTTTGGGCAATGTTCTGCTGGGAAACCTTGGGTCCTGTCATTCCTGTGGGTTACTTTGACATGTACCACCTACCTAAACATTGTTGCAGACCAAGTACACCCCTTCATGGAAACAGTATCCCCTAATGGCAGTGGCCTCTTTCAGCAGGATAATGCACCCTGCCACACTGCAAAAATGGTTCAGGAATGGTTTGAGGAACACAACAACAAGTTCAAGGTGTTGACTTGGCCTCCAAATTTCCCAGATCTCTATCCAATCGAGCATCTGTGGGATGTGCTGGACAAAAAAGTCCGATCCATGGAGGCCCCACCTCACAACTTACAGGACTTAAAGGATCAGCTGCTAACGTCTTGGTGCCAGATACCACAGCACACCTTCAGAGGTCTTGTGGAGTCCATGCCTTGACGGGTCAGAGCCGTTTTTGGCAGCAAAAGGGGGACCTACACAATATTAGGCAGGTGGTTATAATGTTATGGCTGATCGGTGTATTTGACATGTGTTATTAGCGCAAAACCACAAATTAGATAACAATATTTCTGACCAAAGCTGTGAACTGTGTCAATGCAGCTGTGTTAAAGTATTATGTATCAGCCACACATGATCTTGAAAAGGGAGTCTGAACATAGGTCTGCTCCTCTATCAGCTGTCAAAAGAGTGGACTTCCTAAAAACACGGTATTTCACCTGAGGCCACGCCTTACGTCCTGTGTCACAAAAAGTGTTGATTGATGCACGTTCTCGTTGCCTCGCATCAGGTTGTCTTGTCATTTGTAACTTCAGACAGACATGATTTTTTTCCCTGTAATTGTCACTGTTTGTGGTGTTTCAACATTGACTTATTAGTTTAACACAAACAATAATCTTTTCCTAAACCTAACCATGTAGTTTTATTACCTAAACCTAACCATTGCCTGAACCGAGACAAACTGTAACTGAAAAGTTTTTTAATACCTGAAAATGTTTTGTTTGCTATGTCAAAAAAGAAGAGTCAAACTTACATGGTCATTCATGGGACACAAACCCCAGTGCTCTGAATGACAGTCCAAAACAAGAACCACTTAGCTAATACAAATTACTTTCTCAGTGGAGATTGTCTCTGTTTATATCATTCCACCTGTCTGTCTAAGGGTTTTCTGGCAGAAAATTCCTCATCGAAGCACCCAAATGGTCTTCCAAGGCAGAATATCACATTCCATGCCGATAGATGTGAGACCAAATGTACAAATGTATATAAAAAAACAATGTGCAC
Organism: Hollardia meadi; assembly: GCA_037974645.1. NCBI lineage: Eukaryota > Metazoa > Chordata > Actinopteri > Tetraodontiformes > Triacanthodidae > Hollardia > Hollardia meadi. The sequence goes on along the minus strand of JBBPCS010000880.1, from coordinate 16,825 downwards.
TCAGAGCATGGGCTGAGACTGTCGCAGAGCTCGCTACATCCTGCAAACCCCATGCACATCCAGGTGAAATACCAAGATTTTAGTGAGTTCCCTCAAAGAGTTCCACACTGAAACTCAATCTGACCACCAAAACAGTGTCAGCTGTCTTACCTAAAAACAGACATTCCTCACCAGTTCTTGTGTGAAACTATCCATCAGCTAATTATTCCCTGGGCTACAAGCAAGGTTTCCTTCTTGGATATTTTCACAGATTACTTTGCAATTTGTAAAGTATATTGGTATTAAAAAAAAGTTAATATCCACATAAGCTATCAATCTTTTTGGTTCATTTTCTATCCCCTCTGCATCCGAACACGTTTCGGACAAAGACGCCGCACATAGTGAAACAGTGACAGAGTGAGATAGATTTAAGATCAATAGCCTTGATGGCCATGATGTTGCCGTTCCACTCTTCAGTATATATTGTTTGTATCTCCACCTTGTTTTCCCTAGAATTCATTGTTGATGATTGTTACCAAAGCCGACCATTTATAGTGATTTGCAAACCTGTGAGCAATGTGGGTGTCAAGGTGAAACATCTCACCAATTCCTGGAGAGTTGACATATGGTAAAGAAGATTCATCGTTGAACCTTGGCAGACTGTGCCTGGTAGCATTTTTCTATAAAATTACACCCATTTCATCTAAGGCAAGTTGTAGCAGCAACTGAGATTAATCGGATGCTTTTATTGTCCCTCCATAAACCTGATTTCGTCTCACATCAGTCAGAGCTGTGTGTGAGGTGGAAATGTGAAAGTAATCCTGAAAAAGTTGCGTTTATCACAGGGTGCTTGCAGTGGGTCTACATAAAGGGCGACATATGAAGGTTTCCTTACAATACAACAACAATATGTATTAAATCAAGAGCAATAAATACATTTAAATTTACATTCTCCCATTGGCTAGCTAATATGATCAAGTTGGTAGCTCCCTACTAGGATAGGAGGTGTTGTGCCTCAATGTGTGTGTGTGTGTGTTAATAAGAGACCCTGAGACAATGACAGACACCAAGGCCTAATTAGGTTGTCATGCTGAGAGAGCGAGGAAAAGGCGGAAAGAGAGAGAGAGAGAGGGTGGGGGGGCTTATTAAGGAGGATAGGTGTCAAGCTCTGGCAGGAAAAGGAGGTAGGAGGAGAGCAGAAGAGGAGGAGGAGGAGGAGGATGAGTGGGAGGGTGATGAAGGGAGGTAAAGAGAATCGGGTGCACACAGGGAGAAACAGGAGGAGTGGGGGGAGGTTGATGGAACAAGAGCAAGAAGCCAAGGAACAAAAACAGCAATAGAGGAGAAAGTGTAGAAGATGGAGGCAGCTGGTGAGATGAAGGGACATCAGATTAAGTGTGGGAGAAAAAAAAGGAGTAGGAGGGAGAAGGTGGTGGAGAAAAGGGTGCAAAGGGAAAGAGATCGTAGACAGTGAAGGTGGTGAAGGTACCAGCTGCTGAGGAGGAAGGCAAACAGGATCAAGCAGAGAGAGAAAATGTGATTTATGGCACCAAGCAAGAGGAGAGCTGTTGCTCCTGTACAAGCAGCTCTTACAGACTGAAAATCACTTTAAATGTCTTTCTACCCTTTGAGAAGATAATTCACTTGATAAAATAATTTGGGTTAATTACAACTTGGGTCTTACTTTCATAATTTTGGCCATCCTTCCTCGGTTATGATTAAATAATCACCACATAATTGTGGGGTTTTGGGGAAAATGGAAACATTACTACGATTAAGTCCAGTTGTCAACAAACAAAGAGTTTGATGATCATCGTCATCAAAATTGCTACTTTTTTTGAACTTAAAATCAAAAGTGACAACCCTGTCTCCTTGAAATTCTGTTCACTTACAACTAATTTGCATCAGCAAATCCATTTCAAAGGGTAACGTAATCACCGCCTGGATTTTGTTCTGAGTCTTTTATTTGGATGAATGAAACACTACATTTATGTACCACACCAGACTTGCAAAAGGGTGGTTGGGGTGGTTGGAGGCCATACAGCGGGCAGGACTCTGACACCAGAAGCCAAGGTTCAAGTCCAGACTCAGTCCAGTGTGTGTTTACGTTTAGGCAACAAAAGCACTTTGGGTTGGGAAAAGATGGTGTTATCAGTTAAATGTTTCAGAAACCAAATAAAATAAGTTATCAGTGAACATTTTACTGATATGTTCTGTATCAACATATCTACAACTTGCCATGTACATTTATCAATAATACCCTATGTCCCCATCATGTTAAAACCTGGAGTGCGGGACTTTTTTCAAATAAACGAGAGGAGACAGGGATGAAAGTGATCACACCCAAAGTATTGTAGGTCCGCGCTGAATTAGAAAGTCATGCTGTAAACAGAGGTGATTGTTTCCAAAGGACAGCTGGGCAATCATTTTACTGTTCTGTTTCCTCTTCCAACTCTGGAGGTTGTATGATTTGAATTACAGCTTCAGGTCCTCTTACTTACTCATGGCCTCCCTTAGCAGTTTAGTTCCATATACAACCACCTGTTACCACCTATCTGAAGTTCCATACATATGGTAGGTCACAGCCGAGTTGTCTCCATGACAAATGAAAAAAAAACATCAGTGATAATGAAGGGTTTGACATACGGTTTAAAGCTCTGGAAAATGTAACCTGTGGACCTTTCTTTTTTGCTTTTATCAAAAGATGTAATTTGTAACCTAAATGATCATTTCCCAAGAGGCAACATCCTCCATGACCCATAGTGAAAGGATCTGTGGGAAATGTAGTCTTGATTTTAAAGAAACGGTAGCCGTGCCAATGCCAGAGGTTAACAGCAAGTTGTTGACTTTATTTTAAATGGATAAAGGGGAACGGAGACACTAAGAGCTCCCTAAAGCCTTCAAAATAAACTTACATTAAATAGAAATCAATTTAACTGCCTCATAAATCAGCCCAAAAAAAAAAATCCACACTAAAACAACAATCATGAAACCAGGTTACTCAAAAGTAAAAAAGAAATCAATCAAAGTGCCTGTCTGAAACAACAACAACACACACTTGCAATAGATCAGAAATGTTTTGATATTGTGAACAGACCTCAACAAATGTGACAGCAAATACTTTTGGTGAAGATCTCAAAATCCGGATGATAAAAATGTAGTATTTTTGAAATACAATTCATCTGTGCTTTAAAATATTGATTACTGAGGGCAGGGGGCATTTCTCTTTCTTAAAATGAATACTGAGCAGTTTTGAATAAAACCTCACTTTCTTTTTATTCAAACACCAACAACGGTGCTGCTTTTTTGACACTGCAATATAAATGGGCCACCTGGTAGAGACAGAACACTCAGAGACAGAAATCTATTCCAAGGTTGTTCCCATGTGCTGAAATCGACAATACCCAAGCAACACCAGGAGCACTGCCGCATGTCAGATAAGGCCTGAAAATATTTTGTTTGCATGCCGCTAAAATCCTGGCTCTGTATTTTTAGTCTTATAAAGCAAATGTGCCGTGGCTAGAAGTGAAACCTCAAAAAATAAAGTCTGTCTTTCGCTTAGTGTTCTTTGACGTAGCTCCCCTCTGGGGAGAGTATCAGTATTCATGTGATATTCACATAGTGTTCTCAACAATGCATCCAGCAGAACCGGAAATAACCTCAAACCATGCTTCCTTGGAGAATCTTGGTTGTTCCCCTAACCTGTCTTTTTCCTTCAGGGTTGACTCATAACAGTGTCAACATGGTCAAAATGAATTTAGAAAAGCCCCATGTGAAGTTGTGTGCTCAGATTACCTTAGTACACAGGTGTAGAATCCATTGTCTTCCATTTCAGCAGATCTGAACCAGATGGAGTCGTCTTCTTTACTCAGCCGATGACCTGAGAAGATGATAGGCTCCTATGAGAAAAAATACAGAGACAATGTTAGAGCACAAAGTTTAATTGTGTCATTTTAGTGTTTGAAGTAAAGAGAGATTAACATACTAAAAGATGCACATTACATGGATCATCATCATCATATCATCAGCAGAATGTTGTTTTATCACAGCACATGTGACCACAGTATGATTCATCAGTCGCTCTAGTTTTTGTGTATTGGCCATTATTCAAACACAGGCGAGTATATATTTCAAGAACAAAAAGGACAGCTAACATTAGCTGCATGGCTAAACGAGCGAGCAGTAACTGTCCAACAGCAGCTTCAACAAGTGGGGGAAACCAAGGTTAATTCTGGCGGGTAAAATGAACCCCTGCATCTAGGTAACCATAGGAAAAGTAATCATGTGATCACAAAGTAAGGAAGTACAGGTTACATGACTTAATACATCTTGGACTCAAGATCATGGAAAGAGTGGTGAGCAAAGTAAATTGATCATGTATTTTAAAATAGACAAGTTTTGGACATATTGCACGTTAATTTAAGTCGGTGTTAGCTGTATAATTTGGCATAACTGTGGAACTGATCCACTGGGTGAAACTGGTTTGTCAAAATGGAAGTTGTGGGGAACAACTGAGTCAATGCTGTTAAGTCAATGACTCAGTTTACCCCCAAAAGCTTAAACCTGGAGTGCGGGACGTCCGCTACCTTCAAGCCCTTCTAAAGGAGTTCACACAATGCTGATTAAGTTGATCACCTTCAGATAAATCTCTCTGTATTTTTACAGAATGCCTTAGTTCTTAAACTGGTGTCAGTGGTGACATTCCCACGCTGGCTCACTGGTAGTGATGCGTTTTAGCAAAGATTAGTTTTCCAGAGCAGAAGAGGGGAGCAACTGTAGTGACAGAATAGGCTTCAATATGAGCTACAGGCTACAGCAACTAGAGGTATGTCTCAGCATGTGGCTTCATACACACATCAACAGTGTTTGCGTAATTACTCTCACTGCCAGAAGAGGGAGACAGAAGTTCTACATCGCAAGTTTATACAGGCTGCATATGTATGTACAGAGTAACATGTGTATTTAAGTATTGTTTGATGATATTCTACAGATCAAGATGCCAAGGCAGAACAAAGGAAAGACAAGTAGAGGCTCAGCTTCTTTGGATGATGTAAAGAGACCAGCAAGGCTCGTATCAGAGGTCCATTTGGTCCCTGGTAAAGGAGCGAAGGATAGACAGGATAACAATGAAGAGGTATTCACAGAACAAGTTATGTGTAAGTAAAAGTTCATCAGATTTTTGATGATAACATGGAGTCTGAACTTGCCACCGAAAATCCCAAAACTTGCAGACCAGTTTCATGGACTAACAGCTTGAATCCACCTGACACAGCTGCACGTTTCAGCCGCAATGTGGTTTTGTTCCGTCCTCACTATGGCTTCATATCCCATCCAGAGCGTTTAAGAAGCAGACTATGATGCCTGCCCAGTTTTGTTGATTTGCTCAGATTTTGCTAATTGGGTGATTTTTCCTTGATTTCGGTACTTCTACCATGGGTAAGTAGACTGTGCAATTGCATGGTTTCTGTTTCCACGTGATATACAGTCAGGTGTCTGCACAGCATGTCTAATTTTTTTTAAAAAAAAGACTGGACTCTCTATTCAGTTACTGTTTCTGACTTCATGCCCCATTCAATCTGCTCTGTGCAGCTTGGCAGGATGTCAATCAAAAACAGACCAAGCATGTATTTCAGATTAAATTCTGAAAGGCGCCGCTCCACACCTGGTGGAATCACAGCATTGGCTACAATGGTCACGATGAGTTCTGTGATAAGTGAATAAAATTTAAAAAGGCTCAGCCCTCAGAAACACTATGCTCTGGCTGCGTCCTTGAAGGTAATCTTAACGCTATCTCTGTGCTGCAGTATTTTACCTCTGCATCTCCTTTGTTCTTGTACCAGATGAGGCGTAGCTTGGCGTTGGTGGCCATGGTGTAGTTGGTTCGGATGTAGCTGTAGAACAAGGCACATTTCACCCGAACAGGCTCACCGGCCAGAACATGGTACTCCTTCAAATCCACGGACCAGTCTATGCATCCATCCACTGTGAAGAGAGAGACACTGAGAATGTGATAAGGTCACAGACACTATACATACTTTATAAGGCCATTATACAGTGAAAAGACTCCAAATACAACATTGCTTTTAACTGTGCACGGAAGAAAAATCGATTGAAACAGAAAAAAGATTGAGAAGCTCAAATAGGTTGAAAAGAAAAACATAAGCAATGTTCAAAAAACACTTTTATAAGACCTAATAATATATATATATAATATATTAAACTATTTTTTTAATAGGAAAATTGCTTGACAGGGAGAAAGAGTGATAGAGAATGAGTGACACAGAAAAAGACTGTGAGTGACAAGGAGATTGTTTTATCTTGTTTCTTATCAATATTAATATTTGCCTTCAATGCAATGAAACATTAAATATGAATTTAAGAATGTGTATGTACTGTAGGTATGTGTGTTGTCTGTTGTGAGGGGGCAACAGCTCAAAGATTAAAAGCAATACATAAAGAAAATATAATCATTTATATATATCAATGGCATAAACAGAGGGAGTGACATGAACAAAAAGTGTCTGCGTTGGAATTGAACATCTGAAAAAGAAGGAATCAAAAGGAAATGTAATCTCATTTCTACAACCAATGTTATTTTAATATGATAATATTCAGGTGTCACTCTCCACTTTTTCTTGAAACTGACACAGACAGAAAAAAAAGCAAAAATTTGCCGAAAAGTGGGAGAGGCATGACAACAGAGATTCAGAGAAATAAAGGAAGGCAGAGGAGGTCAAAACCAAAGGAAGAGAGAACAAAGCAGAGAGGAAATGTGCGGCGGGGATGTGGGTGGGATCAGGTCAACCGGAACGAACAGAATACAAGTTGTAGATGGAAGACAAGTAGGAGCTGGTGAGATGTAGAGGTCAGGATGGAAAATGACAAGGAGCTTTCCCAAACAGACTCCGCTCCTCCCCCATACCCCAATCCTCTCCACTCTCTCTTTTCTTTTCTCTCTGTTGCTTCTGTGATGTCTTTTTCCCCCCCACATGGTCTGAGGCTCAGATGGATGTGCTCTGCTTTAACTGAAGCCCTCAGGCACTTGCCACAAGGCCTTCCCACTGAATTACAGCCTCTACCCTACAGCAATAAAGCCTCTTGATCTCTATTGTTTTCCCCATGTTTGTTTATTATGCAATACTGCCAATAACCAGTAGGTGTATTAGGGTGTAAAGAGTTTTTGCTGTCATATTGTCTTTTGCCCCTTGGCACCCAGATTATCAGATTGAATTTGTGACTTGTGTGAACAGGAACTGCAAGTAGCCAAAGCAGCACAACCTTTCATGATGCAGATGTACCAAAACATCACAGGGCTAAATAGATATTCAGATGCATGGTCCATCTGATTTGTTGTGCAGTGCAAGATTAAGCTTGTGAGGTGTTGCACATTGTTTTTACTATGACGCCTCACATGACTTGAAGTTAAAATGAAAAAAAGGAAAGTTCAGGTTTTCTTTTTTCTTTTTAATAGACACTATTTTCATCTGGACCTCCCCCACTGCATGCAAAAACTCCTTTAGAAGTCAACATGATCCAATGAGCCCAATTTTTTCACAATTCACACAATCCAATTTTTTTGTCTGTTTTTTTTTGTTTTGTTTTTTTAATTTCTTTAAATTTTTTCTTTCTTTCTTTCTTTCTTTCTTTCTTTCTTTCTTTCTTTCTTTCTTTCTTTCTTTCTTTCTTTCTTTC
>JBBPCS010000879.1:0-26811 GCA_037974645.1 Hollardia meadi | reverse complement strand
CACACACACACACACACACACACACACACACACACACACACACACACACACACACACACACACACACACACAGGATCTAAGACATGCCTGCATGTAAACGGGCAGGAAGGAGACACACACTCCATACGCGCACACACACACACACAGAGGAAGTGGCCAAACACGTGTGTGCAAACAGTCGCACACACTCTCACAATAATTGCATACAACGGCACAACGCGTGACATATTGCCCGTGGAACATGGATATAGTGGCATAAAGGCACCTATTAACATACACATACGCATATGTTGACAATTACAGACACATACAAGAAGAAAACCACATTCAAAATATGAGTGTAAATGGAGAATATGCACATTTTTACTGTGTCCATCATTGGTGATTTCCCTCACTTCACACACACACACACACACACACACACACACACACACACTGACAGACACACACTGACAGACACACACATGCACACTCACAAGTGAAGCCAAAACATGTGCACACAGTGTTTTAGCATCTGGCAGGGGAGTGATGTATACTGTATTTTAACTTCAGAAACACACACACACCACCCCGCTAATGCAACATATGTTTTGGATCATGCCTTAACCTATAATCATTCTGCATGACGGCAACAGGGAGCTCTTCACACAGTGTCACATATCAGACCAGAGCCAAATTACTGGTGAAACTGATGGATTGGTGAGTGTTGAATGAACAGTCTGGCTCGTATAGAGTATTAAAAGCTGACAAATGATCATGGCTCGTACAATGCTCATCCAGCTGAGTATAAAAAAACACCATATTTTACTGTGCTTTAGTTTCATTTCTCTATCTGGCAATTTAGGTCGACTTTTTCAGGGGATTTCATGTGACATGTTTGACACAGTTCTGAATGACATGATGTACAATACAGACCAGTGGTGACACCAGTGCATCACATTAAAGTTAGCCTAAAGTTGTATTGGAAGTGGAGACCAAGCCCCCAGGAAGAGCGCCAGGCTGTGAAGCTGATTTGACATAGTGGCCAAAATGTGGAATTACAACGTCACGTGATGCACAGGGGCCCAAAAAGACTTTTTTACATTGTGAAAGAAGCGGCTGTAAAACGGTGGATACATTTTTTTAGCGTCACAACCCCCGAGAAATGTTTTGATATTGATATTTGATCCATTACATTTGTAAAATTTAGAAGAGCCACACAATTAAATGACTTAATTCCCATTCAAACCGGAAGTTAGCCGCTTGACGCTGTATCTAGATTTCTCTTACTATATCTATGGTGGAGACACGTCATCCATCTTTATGTCAATGAACTATATAGATATCGCTGGATAACTGCCTTTACTTAGATCACTGATTTTATGAATCTTTGTTCTCAGCTGCTTTAACAATGTTTCAGCATTTTCCATTATCACTGGCCACAGAGTAACGTACACAGTGTCATTAAAGTTGTGATGTGTGAAAGTGTGATTTTCTTGATGCAAGTGAAGTGGTCTTGTTGTGCCTCCACGCTGGCGATAACCATTGCCAGAGGCATTATGTATTTGGGTTTTCTGTCCGGTTCTCATGAATGTGATATCTCAGGAACACCTGACGGGAATTTCCTGCTTGTTCAAGGTCACTGCGACCTCACGAATAACCCCAGAATTCATAGTAATTCACTAATTCTGACAAAATTGCACACAAATGTCTCATAGGATAAAGTGATAATTGATAAATGATAATAATGGTGAACTTTAACTAGGTTAAGGATAACATCTGGTCAGATACTGAATTGGTGACACTAATCTTGAAACTGTGCTGATTGTATAGATCCATCCGTACATCCATATTTGAAGCATTGTAGTCCACCACAAGCTAATTGATTTTGTTGATATTGAGCTTCAGGTGATTGTCTTTGCACCATGTGACCAAGCTCTCTATCAGTCACTACATATATTGATATAAGTCTGGACAGACATGGATGGAAACTGCAAATTGGCTGGCGTAACCACAAGATGGTAATTCTAGTTTTAAAGTGTGATACAGAAACTATGGAAACCGCTATACAATCAGTACAAAAAGAAATAGAATACAGAATATATGTTCCAAATACGAGAGCCAATAACTTATGATGAGTCCATACAGACTGCCTGAATCCTCCATTTAGAGTCTTTTATATTCTAGTTTTTTATCCCTGACTATTTTGGGATGCATATAACACGTGCCTGTTATCAAGCAGCAGATGGCCGTAATGATGTAAACCATTCCAATAGCATGTGTTTGTAATTAAATGAGCCAGTTTATGGCCATGCGCCGTATTGGTAGAAAATGCATGTAGTAAATGTGACGAGAAAGCTATTGAAGAGCCTCGTGAGAGCAGCTTTTTAAACAACTTTGGCTCAGGGCTTGAAGTGAGAGCAGCTCTCCTTGTCACTTAACAAGAGCTGTAGTTTGTGTTAGTCACATCTGACTCTATTTCTCAGTTGACCTGATAATGTAAACAATATAACGTATCACGCTGACCTCACAGCACCTACAGTGTATCTGTATTCCAGTGTGTTCTGTCTGTATGTAGCTCTGTGTGCAGGTTTTAATGCATGATCCTGTGCTGTACGGGCTTCTTAATACCAGATCGCTGTGACTGTGTTAGGGTAACGTGCCTGCGTGGGTCTTGTTGACCGAGACTCTTTGATTGTGCCAGTTTTCTCATTGTCAGCGAGCTGCTCAGAATGACCACCTTTATCTGATGCATCCAACTTGCTCTTCATATTTTAGTAAAAGTTTTTCCTCCTTTGTTTGTCTGTTTTGTCTCTGCATCTTAAACCAGCCGTAATGTGTTAGTAGTGTTTTTGTTCCGATGAATTTGTGGTTTTGTTGTGTGTTAGCTCCAACACACTTGCCGAACAGCTCATCCTTCCAATCCATTTAGTTTTTTGTCTCAGGAAACAACGACAGCAAACCTGGAAATGTCCCTGTGATGTCAAGACTTGTTGACTCCCCTAACTCCCCTTAAACCACATGTTGTTTTACCTTTTCTGTTAATATAGTAGTTAAACAAGATACAACTTGTAAATGTGTCTGTTTTAGAGGCGTTAGTAGGTGTGTCTTTTGATCTTTGGACGGAGCCAGACTTGTTTCTCCCTGTTTTCAATCTTTATGCTAAGCTAAGCTTAACTCACAGACATGAGACTTTTAAAACTTTTTATTTATACTGGAAATAGGTTAAATTATCCTTTCTTTTTGCTTGAAAGAAAATGATGTTTCATGAAAGACTCAAATACTACTTCTTGATGTGCTTCTCTCTTACCGCCCTCCAGGTGGCATTACTCCAGGAGACGGTCAGACGGGAGTGTGAGGAGAGGGAGGGCCTGACTGCAGCTCTGTCACAAGCTCAAGAGGAGCTCCTCGGGCTGCGATCCCTAGCGCTTCACCAGGGCTCCTCCAGGTCTGCTCCAAACCCCATGGAGAGACAACCCCCCCAGGGCAACAAGCATCTAAATCTCCACAGTCAATCCCGCGTACCGCTCACCCGCTCTTCGAACTCCCCAAACACACTGCGACCCTCCCCTGGCAGTGCAGACAAAGACAGAGGCCGGGGTACAGATGGAGGAGGAGGATCAGGGAGGAGTTTGGAGTCCTGGAATTGTGGTGGGGTCTTAGGTGGAGAAAAAAGGCGAGAGGGAACGCTGCCCAGACTGAAAGCGAGCAGCACAGTGAGCGAAGACAAACGTAAGGTCAGTTTAGTGATGGAGAGGCCGTATTAAACGGATATTACTGCACCTGTTCAAAAATCAAACCCGATTCAAGACTTGTTTTTTTTTTGTTTTCTATCAAAATTAATTAATAACACATAAAATTCACACCCACAATCACATAAACGCACACTTTATGTTCAAGACACCACCAGCGGGTCCTGTTTGTACACCAGTGAACTCCCAGGACACACACGCTGCTACAGACGATGCACTTGTTTTCTCACAGCCCGACTCACTGGCACGCAAAGGATTTCACAGACAAACACCGCCACACGCACACATGTACACACACACACACACACATGCAAACACACACACATAGCTTGTGACAAGGGCAGGGCTGAAGGAGCATGACAGCGTGTCCCTTGCCACCTGTGGACACAAACAAAAGGCAGGCGAACACAAAAGCAACTGTAAGGCACACACACACGCATACACATGCATACAAACACACACGCACACAACAATTATTCACCACTCTCCCCTCAGGCATTGTGTTATTGACATCATTCACTCCGTGCAAGGTCTTTCCATCCCTCCCTCCCTCTCTCTCTTCCTCTCTTTCTCTCTACATTTGGGATGAATTGGCATGATGGGAGAAATGCGTGAATTGCGTGTGTATGCGTGTGTGTGTGTGTGTGTGTGTGTGGGTGGCATGGAACTCATTTCCCCCCAGCTTACTGGCACACATGGAAAGCTTTTAGTTTGACTTCCCACGTGTCCCTCTCTTCCAGTCCATCTGCGAGACAATGCACATGTCGTTCACACAGAAAGGTGGTATGATAATGATTTAGTCCTGCGAACGTTTCCTCCGGTTGCCAAAACACACATGTTCGGTTTATCTGCTAAGAATCTCGGCGGAAGGACCTTCTGAAACACAAAACAATGAACACCGTGTACCATTAAAACCTGATTTTCTACCCGCTCTGTTTTTGTCACAAATGGAACATTTCTTACGACACATAAACTGTTTTTTTTCCCCTGAAGTTGACTAATAGAAACTTTAAGTAAATTAATTTACTTTACACATTTTGTCGAATGAGAGTTTTAATTAGATTTCCTGTTAATTTTATTTCACTCTGCCTGAGTAGACCTCACTGAGGAGACAATTCCTAATTGTCTCTACAGGAATCAACAATATGTAATCTCTTTATGTGGCGAAGGTAACCTTTTCTTTTGTGCTCTGCAGCTGACTTCTTGTTGCCTTCCTGTGTTTGAGTGTGTGATTGTGTGTGGCCTTGTGTGTGTGTGTGTGTGTGTGTGTGAGAGAGTGTTTACTCATTACACAAGACTTTGCCATGTGCGTGTGTCTCCAGCGAGCGATTGTTTCTGTCCCAACATCACCATCGCTCACTTTTTGTAATCACACAATGTCACTGAAGGACCTCAATTTTATCACAATGTCATGTGTGTGTGTGTGTGTGTGTGTGTCTGTGTGTCTGAGAGAGAAAGAGAGAGAGAGAGAGAGAGAGAGAGAGAGAGAGAGAGGGTTAGGTAAACCATTTCCATTGCTCTGTTATTGTGCATGCTGGCTCTCTGACATGGTTTACTGGGACACTTCATGGAATGGAGCTATCATTATTGTTTTTATTCACACCTGTGCTTTCCCTACATTTACAAGTGTCTGCCATTAAAAGTGGCTATTCCAGACATGTGCTGACCTTTTGACACCTGCTCACATTCCCTCTGCACATCCTCCGACTGGTCCTTCTATCACTGTGCTTCCTCCCAGCGTAACCTGCAAAGGTAACCTCTTTCTATGCCAATCAGAGGTGTGAACGTACTCTACCTGCGCCTGCTCGATCCCAAAACACACACTCTCCCTGACCCGCTGTTTACACAGGCTGTTCAAGGCGGGAATATTGTGCTGTTATTCTGCCTCGCTGTTCTATAACCGTACGGAACACGGAATGGGGGCAATGACACATTTTGTCATGTGCCCTTCGCGTCATATCCAGACGCGCAAGGTACCCTTTAGCGTCTTGAAACGACGTGCAAAAGATCGCGATGCGCGTCTTATCCTGATGCACAAGGTCTACGTTACTTTGGTTAAGTTTAGGCACAAAAACCACGTGGTTAGGTTCAGGAAATGACTGGTGACGCTTGATTTCAAACAGGACGTGAACTCCGGTTTCCTGGGTGAAAGTCGTGTGTGTGACCCTCCACGACCTCGACCTCCACGACCCCTCTTGGTGCTTTCTCGCTTTGGAAAGTACAGTACAATGCGCTGTACGCGGACGGCTTTACATTGCTGGTACATTAAACCCTTGTGTGTCTGGATGGGATGCGAAAGGGCTGTGACAAAACATCGATACCTGACGAGATGGGCATGAGAACAGGCTGCAGCAGGGTAGTCCAGGAGCCGAGTCGACATCCAGACCACCGACACACAATCTAAAATCACACACTGGGGCAGCGTTATGCCAGTGTTGTTTGGCTCAGTGTAAGAAGGCAAAGGTGGTGTAATAAGGCAATATTGTGGCATCTCTGTATAAAAGCGGCCTCACACACTCTCTCTATCTATCTGTGCCCTCAGGTTATTTTCTGATCCAGTCGGCTCTCTCTTTTCTCCTCCCCTCTGCTCTTTTACTGTGACTTTTCTCCCTTTGCTCATGACCCTTGATTTGTAGCCCTTGACCTGGTGTCCTTCCTGGTTTGTGTGCATGTGTTTGAGAAAAAGAGGCGTGGTGGCCATGTGAGAGAAGAGAGCCTGAATAGATCCATCTCCTTGAAACGCATCCTACATCTAGATACGAGCGCAACACAGCATAAAGCCCCATTGCGTTGACATGAATGCCGTTTTGATCGCTCTTAAACATTCAAATATAATCACTCTTAACAAATGCCCACACACACGGCGCAAACATTTGTATGTGCACACACACGCATGCACATTTGGAGGGTGATCTCCTCGTAGTAATTATCATAGCAGGGCAGGCATGCACACGTGTCCCTGTGGAATCTGTGCAAGTTCCTCATAAACACACAAACTCCAGGGAGTGGCGTGTGTGTATAACTAAGCCCTTGTTCGCCACAGGGCGTCCCTGAACGCCTCTCTCCTGCGTCGTCCCACGAGCCCTCCCACACCCTATAATTAGTGTCACCCAGGCAACGGGAGAAAGAATGCTCAGTATTCTTGTGCGTAAGTGTGAGGGCCGGAGGTGCTGGTTGTAGGTGTGACAGAGACAATGAGACCTCAGTCTGCCAGTGGTGCATTAGTAAAACTAGGAGGTTAATGTGAGTGTGTGTGTGAGGATATCTGTCTGCCCTTTACGTGCCACACAGAGCCTCAAACAGGTTATGAAAATAGACCATTATGCTATTATGTTCAATAATTGAGCATAATGTAAACCAGTGTCAAGACAAATCTGAGCGGTCGCTATATGGAAAAGAAGACAAATTATTTCTGTTACACAAATTTCAATTCATCTTCATTTTTTCGGCTTTCTTTGTGACATATAAGCATTAGTTTGTTTGTTCTTTTAAAATATCATGATGTTTAGAGGGGGGAAATCATTCTGTGGTGCATTTTAAGGGGTCTAAAGCCAAAATAAAATAAAAATAATTAAGGTCTTAAAGTTTTGACACAGGCACTTCTAAAAGACGGGACCTCAAGGTGCTGTAATAATGCTACACTACAGCAGTGTAGATCCATAAGCCACTTGTTGGCAGTAAAGGCAGTGAAGGCCTCCTGCAGCATCAGGTTGTTAGTGGAGATCTGGTGCAAGGTCAGATGTATGTAGTCCACACAGAATAAGTACAAGAAGCACACTGCTTCCCTGGTGCACCCAGTTTTTAGAAACCTTAACCGGTGTGTCTCTAGTTCTCTCTGCTGTCTGTTTTTAGTTACTGCAAGGCCTCAGGCTTTAAAATCCTGGGGGGCTGAACAGTGAGTGAACACAATGTTCCCTTCACTGCTTCACATGGAGCTAATACACTTAATACATGGAGCTCCACGTTCTTTAAAACAATCAAAGCCAGAGTCTCCAGGATCTGTCTTAAACCAGTCTTCCCTGCTCTCCTACTCGGGAGCTGTGTTTTTGAACTGTACATAGAAAAGTACTACGTTGATATTTGCAGACTTCTTGTACACTGTGTGTAAATTTGGGGTATGTAAACAATCATTATTCAATAAAATCAGGTAAATTACTTTTGTGACTTTTTTTGTGATTGGCGGATGAATATGTTCCAAAGGTAGTGGTGAGAAGTCCGGACTTTCCCGTAAAATACGTCACAGTTACCGATGGCGGTGAGTCGCTTCCTTCTGCTGCCTTCAGGTGATGTCGGAAACATGACGATGACAAGAATACGGCTTGTATTGGTGAAGTGTGCTGTCCCGTTCAGAGGCAAGTGAACGAGAGCTGTGCTATTATTAGTGGTAAAACTGAGCCTCCGTATAATAACAGCGGCAATAAATGCACTAAATTGGGAGAAATAGCCGAGTCATACATGCTCTTGAAGGAAGAATTAGCGTCAGATAATTTACTGTAATAGAAACAACGGACACATTATTGTATATCACGTAATTTAAATAATACGTGAAAACCTTTTTAATTAGTTAATTGATAGACAGTGCGAGTTTTAATACATGTCCCATTACAGTGGACTGTGAACATTGTAAAGGAATTCATGTCGGCCTAGTTCCAACGCGGATGTGCACAAACGTGTGAGTCGCAACCGGATGGTGACGTCACGTACTTAGTCAGTCACGCTCGTCCGCTGTCGTCGCGTCGAGGCCGGCTGAGCATTAGCTGTAGGTGTCAATTGCTGTTTTTCTGATGAAGATGGCCGCGGGACCTCTCTCTGTATCTTCAAACGCATCCACAAACAATGATGGCATTCTCATCGGCGATAAAGTTTACTCGGAAGTGTACCTTACCATCGACAACTCGCTCATACCGGAGGAGAGGCTCTCCCCGACGCCGTCAATGCTCGATGGCCTCGACTTGAACACGGAGACCGACCTCCGCATCCTTGGATGTGAACTGATTCAGTCGGCGGGTATTCTTCTCCGGTTACCCCAGGTAAGCCTTCTTGGATAGTTAAAATGACGTTACATAATATGAGACACGTAGTTGTGCGTTTTATCTACAACGAACAAACGTTGATAAACCTAAACACGGTTGTTAGCAGTTTGCTAATCTTAGCTCTTTGACGTTGGCGTGGTGGAGTTAAAATGGCGCCGATCTATTGTGCAAGGTTAGGCCAGCTTATGCAAGACGAAGAACAAAAGTTAATCTCTGTGCCTTTTTTTCCGACAGGTGGCAATGGCAACAGGGCAGGTGTTGTTTCATCGTTTTTTCTACTCCAAGTCCTTCGTCAAACACAGCTTCGAGGTAAGTCCGATCAGCTTTATAGATCAATGTTAGGTTAGGCTAACGGTTACTTGTCAATGCTAGCTTAGCATAACGTTGTGGATACGTTCGTGGCAGCCATATTGCCGATACGTTATACCATAGTTTTGAAACTGATATAAGACAAAGAGGGGCCACGCTGGCGATCAGTACGAAACAAAATATAAACTCATTGTTCAGAAACGACTCTGAATCAAAATATTACTTTTCTCTAGCGAAAGGCCTTAAACCATAAACACGGTAGTATCTTCCTAAGTCTTTAAAAAACGATAGATTCAAACGGTGGCGAGACCTGATCGATCAGATTTTTAAAGTTGCTATATAAAGTAATCATTAGCATTATTATAAGCAGTACTATTCTATTTACAACATATTATTAGCGATGTTATCATTACATAGTCTTAATGGGGAGTCTGAGATAAACATTAATCAAGTTTTGGTCTGCAGCAAGAATATGGGCAAAAACTTATATATTACATGCACCTTTTTATTGTGACATACCCACATGGTGCAAAAATAATTTATACATTCAATATTACCATAAAGCAGGGTAACTGTGGGATAAGCTGTAAATCTGAGCAGGACTAATTCTTCCTGATATATTTAAATGAGAGCTGCCATAGTATAAACAGACCATATCTGATCAAAATGTATGCCCTTCATTTTATATTGGGTTACCCAGCCCAACCCCACTGTTCACATGTGCCTGAGTGTATCTGATTGCATGTCTCTTGAGTCATTGACCTCTTCCTTTCGAACTTCTTGCATCGATTATCTTCTCTCCAGATTGTTGCTATGGCATGTATCAACTTGGCCTCCAAGATTGAAGAAGCGCCACGGCGAATACGAGATGTCATCAATGTTTTCCATCACCTGAGACAGATCAGGGGCAAAAAGTAAGCATCAACACTAAATCCAGTCCTCTTTTTTTGGAAATATTAAATATTTTTGTTACTTTGCATTTGTTTTGTTCAATATGATGTATGATGTTGATCTGTTTTTGCTGTGAAAGTGCCCTTCTGTTTATCCATGTACTCTAAACCATTTTAAAACTTTTCAGTTTCTGCTTCACGTGTAGTTTCAGAAGTGTAATTGTCTACATGCAACATCTGAGTTTGACATTACACTGAAATTGATATCTCAACAAACTTAAAAATTGGAGTGCATTTTATGCATTTTAAGACAAGGCACAACTGCATTAATTTGTGTGTGCCTTTGTCTTCTTAGAAATCTGTACATGTCAGTACTCTAGGCCTTGGCATTAACTTGGCTTCTTTTTTCCCTTGCAACCAACTAACAGCGACCAGCTACATTTACCAAAGCCTGGGTGATGTGGAATGGTACGTAAGATGAAGCAGTCGGCATGACAACCATGATGCAAGGGGGGGCTCTCCTCCCCCCAGGGCCACCCCACCCCCTCCTGTGGGAGACGCCCATGGTCTGAGCCACCGTGGGGCACTGGGATCGGGGATGACAGGTTGGCCGAAGGTCCTTGGCCCCCGGGGCCCCTTGAGGACTCCTGTGGTTCAATCTTAAGCTTTGGGTATCTGTCCGTCAATCTGTGGACCATTGGGTAATGTAGTTTCTTTTCTCTGGCTGCTCCTCACCATGCATTTTGTGTGCTTCAAGAGCGCAACTCCATTCACCAACTGTTACCCATGGCTTTTCTAGAAATCTCATCTTGATCATTGAAGTTATACTGAATTGAATACTTGTAGTCAATGTAGGTTATGTGTCTGTTTAGGGTCAGTTCTTGCACTGTAACTTTCAGTGTTGTGTCGAACTCTTAGTCAAACTGAGCATGAAATTAAACAAGTGTGTGTGTATATATATATATATATATATAAGTAACTGTAATGCACTTGTAACATGTCTGTTTCCTAGATGTTAATTTTAGTCGTAAAGTGTCATGTTAAGTAATGGACATCACACTGATCCTGGTAGATTTTTCCATGTATGTGGTTTGTAGCATTGCAGTATTCACATTTAGAATTATGTTATTTGAGACATTTAAATGGTAGATTTGAATCTGAAATTGGATTGTTGTTGGTTGTGAAAAAGTCTAAAGCTGGATTACTACTTGATCAGAACAATGTAAGTTGTGTTTTTACAAGTTGTATTCATTCTGTTAACGTGATGTAGATTGTATATCATGAATGGTACTTCATGTAGGAGGCTGATGGTTCTTAACTGACACAGTCTGTGAAGATTTAGATTTATGGATCAGAATGCATGTAATTTAGTTATTGCATTTAGAAATATGGAGTGGTTGATTTTGTAGGTTGGTGCCATGCTTTGTTGTGAAATGTAGTCTCTGGACAAAGTTTTTTTTTTTTGGACAGTAGTCTCATAGTCTTTAGACACCCTGCTGATCTATCAGCAAAGGAGAAATAGTCAGTGGCTTTGGTTACTTTACAGAGAATTGTATAATTATGTATATAGTACATTAAAATGGGCACAAATTGTTTGAGGCAACTGATTGATTTTTTTATTTGAGTTTACAGTTTGAAGAACGTGTTATGGTTTTTTTTGCGTGTTGAGGTAGTGGTGTGTGCAATGATCTAAGTTGATATTTCTATTAAAGCTGTGACACAGGGTGATTGAAGTCGAGGACTGTCTGCAGATCCCAAAAGTTTCACTGGAACCACAGGAGTCCACAAACCCCAGCAAACTGTCAGGCATTCAAAAAGTTAAACCTGCTGCTCTGAGTTGGTTGAAATGGGAAAAAGAGTGCAAGAAATCAAAAGGGCACTTTCTTTTATACTTCTATTTTGAAAGGGGGAAACATGATTTTATTTTGATTCCTTTATAAACCAGGACTCCAAGTTCATTGATACTTGATCAGAACTACATAAATACCAAAAACCAAGTCATCAAAGCAGAACGGCGAATCCTGAAGGAGCTGGGCTTCTGTGTCCATGTCAAGCATCCTCACAAGGTGAGTTACAGCCACACTCACACAGCCACACGCTATTAAAATTGTGTAGCTCAGTTTAGTTTAGCAGCTTGAAGTGTGTTCCTTCATGCAGATGCAACCACACAGGAAGCAGCTGTGGCAGACTATTCTCACTTCTCAGAACAGGCTTGTTCTTCAACAGTGACGCACTTTGGTTTTTTATGCAATCATTGTATGATTCCAGATTATCGTCATGTACCTTCAAGTCCTGGAATGTGAAAAGAACCAGACGCTGGTCCAGACGGCCTGGTAAGTTCCTTCATTGTTCTCCACTGACCTCCCCCACAGCAGCAACCTGTCATGTCTGCCAGAAGTGCCACCAGACCTGGGCTAAAAATAAGTTGAACGAGTTTCAAATGGTTGAATTACTTGAAGAGGAATTTATCTGCTTGGGACACGTCCATGTGTGGAAACATCTGTCAGATAAGTGATGTTCAAGTGCCCCTCATGTGTTTAGGCACAAATTTGAAAAGCATTCAACAACCATTTTGCCCAGGTCTGACCGAGACATCCCCTCACTCCATTTTAACCCGTTCCACTGATGGAGCAATTTGTCAAATCCTGTTGTGTCTCACTCTCTTGTCTGCCCTTCATGGCTTTGCTGTAAAATCTTTTTTGATTTGCGGTGCCCAGGGAACTTGTTTAACTTTGTCCTTTCTCTCTACTCTTTGATTAAAGGGTAGTCCATGCTGGTAAGTCACATAAAGAACCTCTGAACTCTGCCTCCTCCAACCACATGACCTCAGGAAGCTCCCCCCATTGGCTGGCTGCCCCTCTACTGACAGCCAATCCCAATGCCAAGATTCACTGAAGGGGGCGGGCGGGCCTTTCCCCTACAGCCAACATCGTCTTGTTTTCTCTTGGGTGTCAAAGGATTTGTATTTTTTGGTCTTGCTACAAAGGTTTAACTGTAATACATACTTTTGCCAAGTAGCTACAGATATTCATATTCTGAGTTTTTTTTCTAGTTTACTTGCATCTAGCAATGAAGTAAACTTAGCCAGAAAATAATAAATTTTTTGACCAGTTTACCTGCCAATATTTTTTTCCTCAGTTTTTTAATATTTGCAGTAGTATACTGTGTCCTGTCCCCAACTGACATGGTGTCCAGACATGTGTCTGTCTTACAGGCTGATCCAGTTCTCAGGTTTTGCCTCCAAGGACCAGTCTCGGCCATGCATCAGTCTGAACCCAACGACCGTGTGTTATTTATAGTAGCGTTGCCGCGGTTCAGGTCAGGTCATTTGTTGAAGGCAGGTTGATGGGAAGTAATTGCTGTTTGGCAGGTTTTCAACTGTTACCTGCAGCAAACTTCCTGTGAGGCAGTACATATAAATTTCACAGGTGGAAATTGACAAACATAATGTGAAAACACATGGAGAAGTGTTAACACTGTAGAAATGATTTCACCGTTGTGGATAGTTAGATATTTTTGCCTGGTTGTGGCCTTTTTTATAATTATGGGGGGTTTACCATCGTGTTTCCGTCATCATGTTTTTTGTTTTTTTTTGTCTCTTTGACTTCTATGTTTCTTAAGGACATAGATGCTCACTCCACCCTGTTTTTGCCTGATTCACACCCTGGCCATGTTGTCTTTCCTCATGCTCTCCCTGTGACTAATCTAATTTACCCATTGCCCTGGACACCCCCATGACGCACAACTGGTTTTGCAGCACAGAGATTTAAGAGCACTCTTAAGTAGTGAGGCACAAATTTCCACTTAAGTTCTTTTAGCGTCTTACCATGCCACATGGTGGAATGGGGTCACAAATGGAATCATTGATCTTATGGGGATCAGTTTCAGCTCGTTGGAAAGCAATTAAAAATGGAAAGTGGTTGCTGTATTGTTGTTGATGTTGAACTCTCCAATATGAAGGCCACAGTCTATATGGTTCAGACACTAAAGATACAAACAAACCTTAGTTGTCAGATTGGACCAATGTTGCATCATTTACATGTCAGTGACTCCCAAAATCGCATGCCATCATACATCCTGTGCCTCCCTGTTCTGTCAGATCTGGCGATATGAAACGACTGCATTCTTGATGAATGTGTTATGCCTGCAACACCCCCCCAACACCCACACCCACACCCAAGGCATGTGTCATTGTCATTATCTCGGGTATCTTAATCTAGATGCCCCGGGTCATAATGTGGTAAGATGGTCTTGGCAGGATTTCAGTAGATAATCTGCTATTTGTGTCTTCATGCTTTATCTGTGACATAGAGCACTCCCATGGACGCCCCAGAGAGAAATGGACAAAGTTAAACCTGAAATGAATATCTCACTTTGCACTTTCGCTTCAAAAAGTGTAGCTGTACCTTTGTAGCCATTAGAGCTTCATGTTAAGTGCCGTCAGTGCCTCTAATGGTTAAATCCATAAATTGTAACCTATTATCCAGCGTAGTGACCAGCTACAATGTTAATGCTAAAGTTTCTTGGCTGTGAAGACTTTTTAGTTTTGAGAGTTATCTAGGGCTCAAGCAAGAACAAAAAAAATAAACCTTTTGTCAGAAAATAGCCCAATCAGGAGTTGGTGCTATAGACAATAAGTTTGTGAATCATTGACCAACACTAAAAACTCTTGGTTAAAGTTGTAACATGAATTAAGATGTTGGTATTGGAGAGATGTGGCTTTGTGTAGAGAAGATGCTATGTTTTTGTTTCTATGTTTTGTTTTTGTCTTATAGGAACTATATGAATGATACCCTAAGGACCAATGTGTTTGTGAGGTTCCAAGCCGAGACCATCGCCTGTGCCTGCATATTCCTCGCTGCCCGAGCTCTGCAGGTAAAAGGAAATGTTAACCTGAAACCTTTTTCACTTTGCGTCTTGTTTTCACACCCAGTGTCGTCACATCTGATCTCTACCGATACAGTATAGCCTTAAAATGTTATTGCCTTGTTCTTCCCAGATACCGCTTCCATCCAGACCTCATTGGTACCTGCTGTTTGGAGCCAGTGAAGATGAGATCAAAGAGATTTGCATCACCACACTAAGACTCTACACCAGGAAGAAGGTAGTTTATTTTAGAATTCAAGTTCCAAATGGGCAGAAAGGGGCTATTGTCATGA
This sequence comes from Hollardia meadi, assembly GCA_037974645.1. Taxonomy (NCBI): domain Eukaryota; kingdom Metazoa; phylum Chordata; class Actinopteri; order Tetraodontiformes; family Triacanthodidae; genus Hollardia; species Hollardia meadi. The sequence continues at coordinate 11,689 of JBBPCS010000879.1, read as the reverse complement.
AATAAGTTGAAATGATGTGCAAATGCTTCCCAATCAGCCAGATCCCAAAAGTTAATTTTAGAAAGGCCACACCCCTCACACCAAGTCAGAGTTAAAGTTTGAGACACAAGTCCAGCTCAATGTGCTCTACAGAAATCCTTTTGGACCATAAAAGTCTGCCATGATGTTTTTTTGCTAATTGACATCTACTTTTTGTATTTTGATTCCATCAGCACCAAAATGGATAATACAACACTGGGACTTTGATGCACATTTCTATTACAAATCAGAATAATTGTTTAAAAACATGGGTGTCTACCGAAGCATTTTCAGCTCAACCAAAAATGTGTATCTCAAAAGCCAAAGAACCATATGAGCAATCCTAATTAAACTCGCTGGAGACGTCCGGCACCACCTCCTGAACATACACACAAGTTTTGTTCAAGTTGGACGCAGGTGGAGCAAATGGCAGAACTTGAGTGCACAGTTAATGAAGTGCTGCGGGCTTTAAGTTTGTCCTATTGCCACTTGCAGCTATAAATCGTCTCGTTTCTTGAGTAGCATAGTATTAGTACGACCTTGGGTCATCCTGTGACAGATTGTTCCATCCTGTGAAAATACAATAGTACTAAGCTGTAAACAAAACTGGCAAAGACTCCTGCTTTGTGTTCCGTAGGAGGAACTGCCTGTTTCAGGAGTAGCAGTAATGTGATAAACCTGCATGCTCACAGAAGCCAGTCCTGAGTTTTGTCTGTGTGTAAACTGAGTGTTTTTTTTCCACAGCCTAACTATGATCAGCTGGAGAAGGAGGTGGAGCGGAGGAAGGTGTTCTTGGCAGAGGCTAAGCTGAAGGCCAAAGGCCTGAACCCTGATGGTACCCCGGCACTGTCCACGCTAGGTGGCTTCTCTCCTGCCTCCAAGCCCTGTTCCCCGAATGTGGTCAAGGTGGAAGAGAAGTCTCCAAACACCCAGACTGTCAAACCAGTTAAGAAGGAGCCAGACAGCCGGACTCAGGTCAACAAGAGTCCACACAATGGGTAAAAAACACACTGACAGTATTTTATTATGAGGAGTTTTCCTTGATTGTCGTCCTCGTTTTAAACTCGTTATCGAACAGTGTTTGTGTCCTAATTTCACAAGCACTATCTTTTTTTCCAGTTTAAGGAAAGACGTGAAGATCGGGAGGAACAGCAGGAGCGGAAGTCGATCTCGTTCAAGAACACGTTCCCGGTCTAGATCTCGCTCCCCTCGCAGACAGTAAGATCAGTTACAATATTTGTGATTGTATAAGTTTTCTTACGGGGTGTGTTAACAGGTGAATCTGGCTGGATGTCTTCCTCATCTTCCTCTTTTCTCTTGTTTCCACAGTTACAACAGCAGACGCAGTCGCTCGGGGACCTACAGTTCTCGCTCACGTTCTCGCTCTCACAGTCGCAGTCTGTCGCCTCGGCGACATCAGCCCTCACCCCTCCTCCCCCACCTCAAGTCCAAGACCAGCCACCACAGCAACAGTGACTCCAAGTCCAGCGGTCGCCACAGCAACAGTGGAGGATCCGGCCACAAGAGGAAGCGCTCACGATCTCGGTCACGGTCCCGCACTCCGGTGAAAATAGAGAGAGACCGGGACAGAGAGAGGGAACGGGAGAGAGAGCGAGAACGCGGCTCCTATGACCTCTCGACAAAGAAACACAAACACGAGCGAGCAGCTGGTCATCGAGGAGACAGGAGAGAGAGGGAGAGATCTCGGTCCTATGAGAGGGAGAGAGAGAGGGAGCGTAGCCACAAGAGCAAACACCACAGCAGCAGTGGGCACTCAGGACACGGCCGTCACCGGCGCTGAGACACAACAGACTAGTTCAGGACTGATCGTCACTGACGCCCTTTCACTAAACTCAAACACCAAATCCGATCTGGCTTGTTCTCTGAATGCTGTTGAATTCAGTTCACTGTTAGCTGGAGGCCTGTTAGCAGACACATCCTGCATGTATTACTAAAGGTCAAGTATATAGTGTTCTCCAATTAATTTTCAACCAGCCAAATGCTGCACTTCTGCCTTGATGGAGAGGACGCAGGTTAAATTTCTTTTTGGGTATCTTACCAGCCTGATGGCAACATGGTTGGGTTTCTGGGTTTCTCATATGCATCCTGAAACAGAGCTTTGGAACTATATTATTTACAGGAATGTTGATTCTCTGCAACCTTTATTTTTTGCCCTAAACAAACAGTTTTGAGATTCGTCCCAATGAAAAACTAAAAGCCCCGACATTGGAGGCATTTATGGAAATCCCTTGAATCCCACACATAGCTTCTGCATGCACATCTCTGTGATAGAACATTCTTTGCTTTGGCTCTCGTCTCCACTTCAGCACACCTGTAGCTGATATTTGGCAGTGGTGGTTGATGTGTTCTTGTAGATTGAATGTGTGCATCTGAGATACCCAGGCTGCAGCAGCAACTCCCAGCAAGCAGTGGACTATTTGTAGGTTTACTAGTCTTTGTTTTGTTTTTTTCCCACCCATCTGATCAGATACGATTAGTGGAAGTGAATGAAGGCGTAAATTCAGTGTGACATCAGTCCCGGACCCGTCGTCATCTCCACCTAAAGGTTTTTTTCTTTTTATTATGAAAGGATGACCCTCACCCCACTTCCATCCCTCTAGCCTACCCTTGTTTTCTTGGGTTTTACATGTAAAGTTGTGGACTTTGGAACAGAAACTTATTTACAGTGTAAAGATAGATTGATATCCGCTGACAATATGTGAACGCTTTGATTTATAAAAGCGAACTGCTCGGTGGAAGGATTGAATGAATAATTGTAAAATAAAAACGATCATTCAGGAAAGATCATGTTTGCACATTAAGGGACTGGCAGGTGAGTGGTTACTTTTTTTTAATTTTATTTTTGGACATATATGTTGCTAAAGCTTTGTTTTGTACAGTTTCCAAAAAGGCGAACCTGTTATACATGTACGTTTTCTTTTTTTTTTCAGCAGGGGTTGCAGACTTTATTTCAAAACTTTTAGTGTCTTCAATTTGTTACACTGGTTTTTAGTCTGCAAATGTTCATGTCTAATTTTTATTCAGTAATAAATGAGTTATGACACTGAACTGTATGCTCTTTATTGAATTGGTGCCTTTTGAAACTTGATGGATCCCATTGAAGATTTAACTCATGAGAATACATTAAGCATTTTCACCAAATGTGGAGCTGCACGACTTAACGATCATCTCAAGATCCTGGTTCTTGTAATTCAAGTCAAGTCTTGTAATTCTGATCTATAGACACAAACATGAATAATGCTGCAGGTAGACTCAGAATTATTGTATTTGTGTGTTGTGGCCGCCAGGGGGCGCTGTTGGCCTTAATACAAGTACTCATGTCTTACCTCAGACTTCCTGTATTTGGATAAATGCATTTAAAATATTTTCACTTGGTCATAAGGAAATTACTTTTAATAGTATATAACAGATATAATCGAATTACATATAAGAGGGGGGAAAAATGAACTACCTCATCATTCGAACTCTGGTTTAATACATTAGAAGTGCGTCGTGATGGCTCACTGTGCCAAAAATGATGTATGACAAATAATTGCATGTAAAAAAAAAAGCCTCAGCCCAATCTTAATGTGAATTTATAAATGAGATTAGGGGTGAACCACTGCTCCATCTGTCTTCTGTCATGAAGTTCTGTCTCAGAGGTTTTTAATTCTTAGAAACTTCATTTAGAGGTGTCACGATATACCGATATTGATAACTGTGCTATTTAAAATTGAAATACTGATATCATGTTAATAATACACATATAATATTGTGTAGTAGATGTTAGGTCTTGTGGATGTTTTGTTTATGAGTTCATCTGGTTGCCTTTTCACTGTTCATTAAGTGTAATTGTTCTTTTTGTACCCTTTTGTTCAGTTATGGTTACACTCTCTCTCCACCTCCCCACACTAATATTTCAAGTGTAATTAATTTTCTAAAAAAGGGACAAAAACACACACTAAACAAAGTTAAAGATGGATTTGAAAACCTGATATTTGACAGCCCTAATTTAATAACATAGCTGTCACAGAGTAAGGAAGTGATGTCATTGGGCAGAAACCACCACTGACATGAACATACAACACACTTAACATATATTTTACCCATTGCATTTTATTCTTTGTTGTACATGTTAAATGTTCTGGCTAATTACGCCTCTAGTCAGGTGGGTGGAGTTACTATGCTGGGAACTACATCATGTGACCCTGCTCTATATATACTAACAGTTTGTTGGGGTTTTATATTTGAGAGCTCAACTCAGTTAAAATCCAGGAGCAAGTTATTTAAAATTAAATGCAACATGCTATATTAATTTTATATTTTCTAAATGTTAGCATCATGCTCTCTGTTAAATATCTCTTCTGTTGATCACTAAAAACAGTTCATGAGCTGGAAACTCCTTGACACTGACAGTGAACATTACAGAAGTCACGACTTACATCACATTGCTGTAATTAAGTCGGGTTTTTTTGTGTGAATCTGTTATTGAGTAAAAACTGTAGATTTATTAAAAGAAGTAGATACCGGTTGCAAAGATGGCGCCTTTTCAATCGCCTGGGGCATACACCAAAAATTGTTTCTAGCTTCCGGGTTTACTTCCTGGTTATGCGGCCCATTGAATATTCGCAGTAGTGTGTCTCCCGCTGGCCCCGCCCACGAGTTCCAGAGATTTTGTAATCGTTTTTTTTTTTTTTTGGTTCGAGAAAAGATTTACAAATATTAAACCTCCATGGATCAAAAATTCAGAATAGAAAGAGTCATAATTGTCCTTGTTTGCAGTTCGAGGTGTCCTGTCAACAGTTTTACAGACGCCTCTTTTATATTTGTGGCCGCAGGGGAAATTTGGGCTACAATACCGCGAGTGGCCACTGGGCGAAATTGGAAGCAAGGCTGAGCGCTCTCACCATATCCAGTTCTAAATGATGCATTCATGGTCAAAACAATAATGCCCTAAAATTAAGGGTGACGTCTTTGTAGGTTAAGGTTAGCATTATTGTAAATGTACCTCGGCGTAGTTAAAAAGTGGCCCGGCGAGCACACATCAAACACACCCCAATGTTATGTAATTAACAGGTGACTCCGGTGGGACAGAGATGCTAAATGGACTGGTTATAGTGGGATAGAGAGGCTAAAAGGACTGGTTATAGTGGGACAGAGCGGCTAAGAGGACTGGTTATAGGTTGCCATTTTAAAGGATGATAATTTGCAAAAATGTTTATGACTCATCATGACTGGCATTTTACTTTCGGTCATTACAACTGCTAACAGAAAAATGCTACGTTACATGTGGTAAAAATCTGTTGGTACTCCAGTATCACACATGAACACGTCCTCGCAAGAGGACAACTCTGTACCTTAAAGTGCTTTTGGTGGGAAATGGGAACTTCAAGTAATCAGCTCCGCCTGATCTGTGGAACTGGTTTCTGGATCAGGTCGATCACGACAGACTGACTGTGGGAGAGAGATCTCATGTAAGCACAAATAAGACACAACCATGGAGGAAGGAATGTTTCGGTTTACTCGCTGGACATATGGAATACTTTCATTGATCCTCTCTTTGTCTCTGCGTGCTATCAGAGCATCTTTCGTTTCTAATTTACGTTGGTATGTAACGTAATGATCTCCGTACGCTGCAAACACTCACAACACAACCAAACACGCTGCAAGTAGCACAGATGAGAACGGATATTGATGTTTCTAGGGGACACCAAAAAGTGATGGACACGCTTGTTTTGCGACCATTTGTGACTCTCAAAGTTATTGAAGTCGTCCACTCGCCAGTGTTGTTGTAAAATAAACTAAAATATAATTTTTTTCTCTTTATTTTAATATCGTGATGGTGTTTTTCGTCGTATTATTTTAATTGGCAGGCTCATAATAACCAAAATGTAAAGGCTAGGTTAACAACAGATATCTGCCACCGTCTAAAATCTGATTCATGTCATCATGATATCAAAGTAAGACATGGGTGTCCATCACTTTTTAGTGCCCCCTAGAAACATCCATATCTGTTGTCATCTGTGCTACTTACAACAGATTTGAACTTGTCATTCATTCAAGCAAATTGCAGGTGTTTTGACACGTGTTCAAGAGTAAGTACAGTCTGATGAGCTGATTCCCAGTGAAATTGTCATATCCTTCACAACTCACATTCTTTCACGGTTTGAGCCAACGTGTGCAAAATGACCATTCAGTCGCCAAAAAACATCAGACCACACGTCACGTTTATTCCATAGTTATCCATGACATGAAATGTTTTTGATGTCTGTTAAATTGGCAAATCAGCTGACAGTAATTAACCAGGAATCACAATCAACCAATCAAAATTGTCTGCAAATATTCTGCTCGCTGTTTACAATTTTTACATGAAAGACCAATGGTGAATTTTCTGTAAACCTTTACATACTGTAGAACTCTGAATGTAAAAAGCTCAGTGTGACAAGCAGAAGCATTCAGCTGGAGAAAACTTCTTGTATAGTACAGTTAGCAGTCAATGTCAGCAAAACAGAAATTTGTATTGACATTATTCCTAACCCCCATGATACCCTGCGTGAATTATGGGCGCGACTTCCGTCACGTCCTGTCACTGAGCCGTAACCAGCGTTTTCCATGGCAACGGTACACAAATCCTCTTTCTTAGAGCGATTTGGAAAACATGTGTGAACACCCCTGTTGCATCTCAAGATATTGTGATCATACCTCTGCCTTCTGCTATCGAGGGATGGGAGGACGACCTGAAGAAGTGGCCTCAGATAACGTACACTAGCATATTTAGCTACTTCATTGGCTATTGTCGGCCAGCCACCGTGGTTAGCCACTAGGACTAACCTATATACAGTCAATGGGACTAACTAGCTTACCGCTACTTCCGCTATCATACCGGAAGTTACACACATAATCATTTCTACAGTAGCGCCCTCAGGAATAAGGTGGATAGAAAAAAAGATTTCCAGGGATGTAAAAAACATGTTAACATTTTGGGCCGTACGACAAAACAACTTTTCATTTTACTGACACAATAACTCGGCTTTGAAGCATGAATGAAACGTTTTTGGGCGAGTTGCTGACCTTTCGCAGACAATAAGAGTCGTGATGTCCCATGAAACAGTTATGACAGCTTGCAGTTTAGTGAATGTTAAGACTGTTTAAACAAATGAGACAAAGCCAGTGAGAGAAACTGCAAATCATTTGTGACCAAAACCAAACCCACGCGTGGAAAAACAGAAAGCAGCTCAAGAGAGATTCACGGATTTCACTGGTAAAGATTTATTGTACGATTCTGTCAGGGGAAAAAAAGTCAGTGTCAGACATGCAGAGGCAACAGGCAAATATACCGACCATAACAATAACAATGCCAGTAAATACAGCGTTCGTTTGTTTACAGTACTAATTCAGAATAATATAAAAACAGTAGAAGAAGAAAGGGAAGACAGAGGTGACAAGGTACAATCTTTCCAGACATGATTTTAGTGTTACAATAGTGCCTGCAAAAAAAATAAATATTGACCTTATATCAAAAATCAAACATAAAATCAAATGTAAATTAACAGCATCTAAAGTAAAAAAAAAAAAATCCTATGATTGTTTACACAAGGCTGATATTAATGTTAAAAACGCATTTATACCATTGACATAAATAAAGATGGCCGACGCGTCTCCACTTCCTCCCACTGAACAAAAGTGAAGCCAAAATATCCCGGATAAGAGCGCTGCCATCTGACCCAGAGTCTGCACAGTCGCAATGCTGTATTGAGTTCCCGCCCATACACCCGCCCGCCCAATCGCAAGCAGGGCTAAGTTGTCAATCATGACGTTTCACCCTGTTTTTATGGCATCAAATAACTAATTAAAACCAAACTGATCAGAAAAATGAACACTTGAACATGCGTCAGCGTGATAAGAACTACCTAAAACGACAGAAACCATCTTTGGGAAAAATTTATTGGAGGTTTAGTTTGAGATTTTAGTTTGGCCCATGTCCTACCTGAAATCATTGAGGAGGAGGGGTTTATGACTATATACTGCAGCCCACCACCAGGGGGCGATCTAGATGTTTTGGCTTCACTTTTGAGGAGCTCTCATGTCGTTCATCTTTATATACAGTCGATGGTTTATACATTCAGGAAGTTTAATACTTACGTCAATCATGTTCACATATGCAGTGTGTGTGAATGTAATCTCAGTGTGCTTTAAAGTAGTCGCTATGACCCAGTGTGAGGCGACAGACACACAGACAGACAGACAGACAGACAGACAGACAGTATCTATCCTCCAGTCTATTTACACAGCTGCCTACAAATGTATTTCATTATGAGGAAAAGCAGCCTTAAAACAATTGCTGTTTTGGCTCAAAATACTGGCCCCCGCAGGCTTGGAAACTAAGCCAACATGGCAGCGTGACGGCAGAGAGCGTTCACATTGTTACTCCTAGACAGCTTTGACATTCATATGATCAGACATTCATTTCAAACACCTAGAAATCAACACTGCAACTAAAAGGGTAGAGTGAGCTAGCTGCTACAATTAGAGCGGAGGGCTTTCGAAGCTTGAGGGTGGCAGCGGAGTTAACGCTCGCGTACGGCCGTTTTAGTTCGGAAACAAATGCGTCGGCGCTACTTTCCAATTATCTGGATAAACTGACCACCGGCCTCAATACTGTGAAGTGATTCGTTGAATTAAAAATAGTAAAGATTACTTGATTAGCTCAAATTAGCTTTTGATTGATTGATCATTAAAAAGTGATTGACAGTTACCCATTCAATGTCAGTCATTGTGGGAAACCCCCCTGACGTTGGGGTGCAGAGCCAGCTCTGTATGTAGGTCATAAATCCCCTCCCCAGAAAAAGGACGGTGGTAATCTAATCCGGTGGGAAAGCCAGTGTTATGACTGCTTGTTCAGGGTTTTAGCTGGAGGACAAACTAACCTGTGTGACAGACGAGCATATTCTCTTTTGTCTCGACCACCTTCGGCATTCTTATTTCAAACAAAATCAAAATAATTTGATACCAAAGAGGAGAGCAATGCATGTGGGCGGACGCACACACCTTATAGAAATGGATCCAGATACAGATCAAAATCAGACATCGTACAAAATAATTGATTTGCCACGGCCGACCATGAATGTTTGTCGGATGCAGGCAGTTCAGAGCTTAACTGGATCAAGACGTTTGTCATCTGAATCCTGTGGTAACATGAGGCAGTCATTCACACATGCACTGCCACTGGCTGCGATTTTTCAGTTTTGAAAGTTGTGAAGAAAAAAAGCTTTTAAAGTCGGCCCTTTGTGAAGAGCCTGAGATGTAGGTCGCTGCGTATCACCCTCAGTCTTTCGCTGATCAATATGACTGAAGTGGCACAGTTTTCAAAATCCCCACGGAAACCACTAATTTAGCTCAATGTTTTCTCATACATTTGTGGTCCAAACTGTGATATTAAGCAACAGTGGGGCTGACACAGGAGTGAAACACGGACTGAGTTGCTTCAGAGGTTCCTGGCACGGGAAAGCCGAAAATAGCCGTACAGTATCGAGGTTGCAAAAGAAAAGAAATCTGACCACAGCGCTAACTCTGCAGGGGTTTGCTTCATAAGTCACTTTAGTTCAAGAGCACAAACGGACAATAGGATCAGTTTTTCCTCAAAAGAGGTTCTCTTCTATGATGGATGAAGCATTTCTGATTCTTAAATAATTCCAGCTAACTGTCTAGCTTCATATGTATTTTTGTGTGTGTAGCATGAGGAACTGATCTTGTATTGATTAATGACAATTAAATTAATGTTGAACCATGAACTCTTGTTGAATAAGCATGTTTCCCAAAATGTTGAACTAATCCTTTAAGACTACATCATACTCGCTCTCTCTCTCTCTCTCTCTCTCTCTCTCTCTCTCTCTCTCTCTCACACACACACACACACACGCACACACACACTGCCCATCTGCTGTCCATTAGCCTCCTGTTCTTCCTGCTTTCAAGAGAAACTGCTCAGTGTCATTATTGCTACGAGACATTATGAGGTCTGCACTGCTATGAAGTCTTTATGGCTAAATACTACTCCGGACTTAAATACATGTCAACCATCATGCATCATTAAACTCAGATTTCCACAGATGCTGGTTTTTGTTTTGTTGTTGACGCTCACAGCAGGCGAAGTTGAAATTTCCAGTCCAGTCAGGTGAAGATCTTCTGAACACATCGTGTGTAACTTCAGTCTCTTAACACGTTTGTACTGTAACATTCATTAATGTAGAAGATGTCATCATCAGTATTTTATCGCTGCTTTATGTAAAGTCCATTTTTTTTCTCTACAAAATACTGCATCACAAGTTTTTTTGATTGTTTTTGACGAGATTGAAGACGTATACCAACAATTGCAAATATAAAGTTATACTACTGGCAGTGGATGGTTTTTTTCTGTGCACATGTTCATGGCATGTGTTGCGGACAGTGTTGCTCTCACAGGTAGGTGGTGGCCTCTCTGTTCTCCCTCTCTCTGGCCTGAGCCACGGCCACGTTGATGCACTGCAGCCACTCCTCCGCGTGCTTCTCGTCTTGAGCTTTCAGCACGTACGTCTTGCTGTCCGTGAAGATCTCGAAGGCCCGCGGCAGGCCGCGATCACGACGCTTCTTGGCGACCACCTTTGACGAGAAAGAGATTTTCACACAGTGCACTGTAACACGATCTGATGGCTGAATCCGGTTCATGAGGGTCGATGACAGCGTGACTCCTCACCTTGACACTTTGCACCTTGCTCAGCTCGATGGGGATGTCATCCAGCTCGTCTTTCTGCGAGGAGGACGGAGAATGAGAGAAGTAAAGAAAGAAGAGAACAAATGAAGTTCAACTTCCAACAGCGATTGTATCAGGAGTCGTATTCAATCTTCACGTAAAACAGCAATATTCTGTAAAAAAAATTCAAACATTTCAAGTGAAACTCATCATCATCAAGTTGTTGACTTGATTGACTGAGTGTGTGACAGCAATGCCCTGAGTTCACATCCATATGTGCTACAAGAATATTCAACATAAGATAAAAACCACAATAATAAGAGATAAAATGATAAAGAAATTCCAATAAAGACCAATAGCTAGCAGCACAACAATAAAAACAATACAAAGTCAAAAAGTTAAACAGGAACAAATAAATAACAACAATTCTGCCCAGAGAGAAAATATCCAACAATAACAGCAAATAAAAACCACAAAATAAAAAAAGCAATAGAAAATGTTGATGTTTTTATTGCTGCTTGATGTAGGGCAAATCTAATCATTTATACAGGGCAGTTCATCCTGTAAAATATCATATTTGACTATATAATCTTATTATTTGTTTTGTTAACTGGATAATAATTAGTAACTATAAATATAGTCCAGTAAAAAGTACAATATTTCCCCATGAAATGAAGTGGAGTCAAATAAGTGCATCAACTTCAACTCATCTTCAGCCATGTTAAAAAGCTGTTTGTGCATTTTGACACCTCTGTTTGCTTCTTCATGTCAGCATCACAGTACTGAGTCAAAGTATTTACAGCACAACCTCAGAAAAAAACATTTACAGCATGAACAATTAAAACCTATTGTTCTGCTGCCTCTCAGGGCTGTGTGTGTGTGTGTGTGTGTGTGTGTGTGTGTGTGTGTGTGTGTGTGTGTGTGTGTGTGTGTGTGTGTGTG
>JBBPCS010000878.1:14875209-14887550 GCA_037974645.1 Hollardia meadi | reverse complement strand
CAACTCCTATGACGACAGCTGAATCTGAGAGATGCTTCTCAACACTGAAAAGGATCAAGACCTTCCTCAGGAACGCAGTGTCACAGGATCGTCTCAATGCATTGGCCATGCTCTCAATGGAAAAGAAACTTGTCAAAGACATCCAGATTTTAACCATAGAATCATTGAGAGATTTGCAAGTCTGAAGGAGAGAGGGGCGAAATTCACATACAAAAAATAAAGAAGATGTCTAAATGACTGAAAACACCTATGTGGTTGTACACTTCTTAAATGTGAGTTTTTGCTGTTTTCCTTGTCATTTATGATAGTTAATGAAGTGTCTTTAGGTTTTGGACTGATGGTTGGACAAGTTGGGCTCTGGAATTGGCAAATAAAAGAATGTTTGCAAATGAACAGATTCTTGAGTTTTTCATAAGGATCATTGTAATGTCTGTGGGGGAGTCTGTGGCTCAGGTGGTAGAGCGGTGGATCGATCCCTAGCCCCTGCAGTCGAAGTGTCATGAGCAAGATACTGAACCCCAAATTGCTCCCAATACTGCGCCATCGGTATGTGAGTGCATGTGTAAGTCGCTTTGGATAAAAGCGTCAGCGAAATGTAATGTGGAAGTTATACTTTTTTGTGGAAAAGCCATATCCGACAAACATTATTGTTCCAAGCAGAGTATTTTAATTTAAGTAAATACACTGGTGTGATGCACCAGTAGGGTGCTTTGGCGCATCCTACTGGTGATACATGGTTACAGTGCATCTGACAACTGACTTTTACATACTGTGCCCCCCACCCCACAAAAAAAATCTCACCAGCCGCCACTGAGGTTGAGCTAACTACAAAGTTAACTCAACTTGTCTTTTCAAATTCAGTGAACTGAAGGCAGCCCGAACACTAACTTTTTTTAAGTTAAACAACTAGTTCTTTACAGCAGGTTTTCATTTTCAACTAGTTCTTTTTTCTTTTTTTTTTACAGTGTATAGCTACCTAATGTTGCTAGCCTTTCCACTGTGAAAAAACATCAACTGAGCTTAGTTAGCCGTTTTAGCTAGCAGCGTATTACCCTCTTTTATGTTATCTGTAGGCTAGCAGTCAGGTTGCTGGCAGGACTAAACATAAAATGTGTAGATATGTCAATTTGAATTTTGGCTAGAAACCCCATGAAAATAACACAATTTTGTAAGCAGGAATCTTCAGGGTTTCAAGTAAGGTCCTAAATAATTATCGGCATCAGTGTTACAGTTAGCCTCAGGATGGTTAGCAAATAAGCTTAGTTTAAGTTAAGTTACTTGCTCATGAGTTATTTTGAGAATCAGAAAATGTTGGTTTCGATATTCACTAAGGTTGTGTCCCTAGCAATGTTAAGAACAAACCTACTGAATTAACGAGCTTTAGAGGTGCGGTTTTTTTGGTTTTGTTTATTTGTTTACCTGTAGACAGAGCCAGGCTAGCTGTTTTCCCCTGTCTCCAGTCTTTATGCTAAGCTAAGCTAAGCTAACAGCTAGCTTCATATTTGACACGCAGACATAAGAGTGCTACTAATTAATTTTATTTGTTGCCTCTTTTTGGGGCTTCCTTTCACCAGGATAAATACCATCAAATTCTCTATACATCAGGTGATAACTTAACCAGTTAGCTAACTTTCTTTTTTATTTTGTGATTTTGTGGACATGACTTCATGCCTGCATTGCCAAGGAAAGGGGGATGAAGAAGCAGGGGCAGGAGAACCTTCACTTACATGATATTATTTGTTATCTCAGGTTGTGTGCATTATTTATTGTCTTTTATAGCATTTTGTTCTGCAGTTATTTAAATAGACGTTTGATTCAGAGGATGGAAATTACCTCAGAAACACCAGGTCTGTTTTTCTGAAATAATGTGAGTGTCTATCGTCCTCATCAGACCTCTGATGTAAAAATGTGTGTTCCTGCTGCTGCACTACACCTTTGTTTTAAGGGTTTAAGAGTTTCCAAAATGTTGAACTATTCTTTAACGTGGAGTCTTAGTTCCTGAAACCTCTTCCCTTGTTTTTTGTTCTTCAATAAAAATGTATGTTTTGTTTCCTTTTTGTATTGAAATCATGAGCTCTTCATTGTCTGCACCAACCACTAACAATCAAAATCCTCCCCTTGGTAATAAATCAATAAAAAAATTCATCATCTGAATATTTTATCCCTCCAATAAAACTTAGGGATGTGACAGAGTTCTTTGTGCTGGCCTTGGCTCATGTCCAATGGTCCAGTCCAGCTTCTCGCAGGGTTGTGTGAGAGTACTCACTGTGTACTCTCTTTGGTGCACAGTCATGTCAGAGAACCGCAAGACGCCGTTACCTCTGCTGGATCCACACGGGTAGAAAAAGGGGGAAAAAATGGACAAACACAAAGGCAATCAACAAATCCCCTTTGCTTGAGCCCTGCGAAACATAATAGGGCCAAATCATCATCTATTTAGCTTCGTCAAATCACTGACAGCAGGCCTTGATAAAACAGAGTGGAAAATATGTAGGGTACAAGACGCTGCCAAGACCCTCGCCGACTAGCCGCCTATTGAAGCCAGATGTTGACTCAACTGGCCAATTTTGATAAATGGTATGATGACTACCATTATAGATCGGGTAATTTTATATCAGCGTGCCACATTGTTGGTCCTCTTTAATGATAGCCAAATGAACTCTGGTTTTGCCCAAGGCCAGGTGGGCTTTTCTGCATGCAGTACCTCAACCGGCCATCAGGAGGGGCACCCCTGCTGCTGGACTGGTCTTGTGGACACCGCTGATGGTTCCCCGTTGTTGTCATCAAGTGTCCAGCTGAGCCCTGACCCTGATCACACAGGCCCGTAATGAGACTTAATTGGTGCTTTAGCCTGATTTTTGCCTCCTTCAATGTCCTCAATCCCATTAGAAAGGCTTACTTGATCAGAGCTTCATGAACTTGACACAGTGACCCAAATGGATTACCTTGTATGACCCTCCAGGACTAATTCTGCTATGGTCCCAACACTGTAGTCTGTCTCCTATTCCTCTGGGATTGGAGTATTACAGTAGATTAGCTGGAGTAATACCACAATGGAGCACGGGTATGTGGGGTCATGGGATCGCTCCGGGACACGAAAACTAATGTTTGCTTTCAGGGGAACCTACCACAGATGGACTTGAGAATCAACAAAATCCAATTACTTTAATACTTAACGTCAGATAGTCGTCCTTCCTCTGATTTGGCCCTGTCCTCATTCCACCCATGCAGAAATTAACCTTGTTTTGCTCGCTCAACCTGGTTTTATAGAACTTTCCTGGGTAAGTTGCTGCTGTGCTGTTATTTTGCACTGTAATACATATAGCCAGCTCCCTTCATCTGTACAAAAGTTATTGGGGTAAATTACTGAAATAATCAAATTATTAGGCATGCATGATGCTTGATTGGCATGGTCGGGCATGTTGGAGACGTGTCTGAGGATAGCTAATATCACAACCAAAGCCACTTGTATGATAAAATTATTTGATCTTTTTATTTCTATTCATTTTTTTAAATGAAATCTCACAAGAGAAGAATTAATCAATATTTAAAGTTGCAATTTGTAAGATATGGCTAGAATTTTAGTTTAAAATGTTTAAATGAACTAACATTATCAACAGAATGTGAAGAGACAATAGTGTTGATGGTCAAAGCTGTCTATGTATTATGTTGCTTACCAGCTAGCCCCGACCCGTCCTGTCTCATAATACCACTTTGTACCTCGAGAGGCGATAGTCCGATAGCCCCCTGTAGTTTCAGCTGGGAGATACAAATGGCGAGTTTGCTACGTTTCACAAGCTCTCTCAGCATTTAGTCTAATAAGTAAACAAAACAAACTCACAAAATGTCAAGGAAATAATCTTAGGCTACATCTATTTTCCTTACTAAACAGAAAAATACAACCGTACACCTTCCGATTTCAAGTTTCTCTCTTTTACTGAACAAAGACGAGTTCAATCGCCTCGTTAACTCATCGTAAAACACACTTAATTCAAATGACACATAAACCAAATAAAACTCACCAAAACCGTCCTGGCTTGTCTTTCCACAATTACCTCTGGTTTGGTCAAAGTAGATCCTCAATTCACAAAGTAAGATGTGACAATATTCTGGCTCTACACACCATTTGCGCTCGCTGCTGATGGCCGACTCTATCTGGCTATTCTGCCGCTTCACCTCTCTCCTGTCCCCGCCTCTGCTGTGTCCTGTCGTCCCTGAAGTCATAGTCCTCGTCGGAGCCGCTGTAAATCACCTCCGTACTGTATCTCCTGTCTTCAAATTGGCCTCCACTGGTCTCAGAGGCTGTGTCCCAGTTTGGTTTCCAACCGTGTTCAGGCTGCGTAGCCCGGTTAAGCTGAGCCCCCTGTGATATAGTCGCAATTTAGGCATACTTCAGTGAGCAGTAGGCCCACTAGCTCCACTGCTAACTAAGCTAACAATCGCTATAGCTACAACCAAACCAAATTACACAGCCCAAGATAACTAACTTACAGCAGACAGTATAGTGACAGCAGTTGGCGGTTACTCTGGTGATATGCTGACCCCTATAGTTTTGGAGGTGCCTTCAAATCCTGGCTATATTTTACAAATTGAACCTTTAAACAACCCTCCCTTCAGCAAGTACAAAAATACATAACCACTCCCCTTCTTTGACTCCCCTCTAACAGCTCCTACAAAGGACAATTCAATGTTTTTTGTATTTCCTCGCAATATCCAGCCAGTTGGCTTGAATACAGAAATGTGACAGTTTACCTGCTCTTCAAACACAGACTGAATCGGACAGAAACGTTTATATTTAGGTCTCAAATTGCAATCATTCAAACTCAAATACAATAAAATAAACACAAGAAAGAACCATAACAAAAAAAAAAATCATTTTTGTAGCATAGCTCATTTTATTGTTTAAACAGTTTTGCATAGGAAATATATCCACTTCCAGTAATTGACTGCAGTAAAAACAGCTGCTAGCAGTATCGGCTGGATATTACAGTAACAATCACAAAAAGTTGAGCCTTTATTTACACTGATTTTAATCTTGTGGCAATTTTAGCCCCTGCACCAAATGTAACCAGCTTGAAGGCATCGCCTAATGCTCAGCGTTTCTAAAAATCAACAAAAGAAGGGATATCAAGGCCTTCGCTATACAGTTCACAACGGACACCTGTGGCTCCTAAACTGTCAGTGAAAAGATAAAAAAAAGAAAGAAAAAAGGTTTCCAAAAAAGTCCTCTAAAACGTACATTCAGATACATACATAGACCTTTGCACACACTTGCAGTGTAACTACGATCACTACTGGTTTACATATTGTTTTGTTGGTGTTGTTGTTGTTGTTCATTATATATAACTCCACCATGATTCATGAACATGTGCGCAGAGGGAAGTAAAAGTGCCACAAGACCCCCCCAAAAAATAAAATAAAATAAATCAGCCCTGCAGAGAAAAACTGGTGACTAACCTTAAGAAAAGACATTATTTTATTATTTCACTTAATGTAGCACTGACGCCCCCCCCACCCCACTCCTGGAAAAAAAATACAAGAAAAAAAAAATTTCCTCTCAAATTTTGAACAAGCTTGATGTGGGCATTGCATGATATAATTTGCAAATGAATAAATCACAAAAAAAGAAGCTCCAAAAACATCCAAGAAGTACTAACGAGCATATGTCCAGATGCCACATTCTGTTCAGTGTGACAGTGTTTTTTTCTTGTCACATGTGAAAAGTAAGTCCATCACATTTTACAGTTATTTACAACAGACACTTGGACAGCTTGAACAGGCACTGCAATGCTATCATTTTTTTTTTTGGTGAATGTTACATCCTGTAAAAATGCTGTTTTTTCGTGTTTTATAACAACCTGACGCCGAGTGACTAGCAGCTAGCCAAGATGTGGAAGGTGTACTGTGTGTATTGCTCATGTATGATGAAAATGAATGTTTCCTTTAAGTCTGCACGTACAGTCCCTCAGTAAAAAAAAAGGAAAATAACGCATATTGCATGAGTGCCACAGCTCCTCCTTGCATAAAGACGTCCTGCTTCTCAGTGATCGCAGCGATCAGCGACGTTAATACTTTCTAAAATACACATCAAAATCGGCCTTGAATATGGCTCTTGAAGCTGCTGATGGGTGGAACACTGTTTAAAATTTCCTAAAGTTTCAAGAGCTTTTTTTTTTTGACAGGCTACATTCACACCCATAGCAACAGAAACACATGCCCAAAAACACTACCCATTATTAGCTGGAAGGTACAGTACCCTACTCTGAAGCACCTGCAATTAATGTGATATCCGTCTGGGGTGTGGATGAAGGGTTTCCTACATCACATCAGGCATAGACAGCGAGTGGAATGTGCAAAATGAGTGATGCTCAAATAATGCTACTGGGTGCTTCTCAAAGTCAAGGAAACGGCTGAATCTGAAAGATTCTATGTCATTGAATGCCGCCGAATGACTGTTCCAATGTCCAGGATCCTCCGAAATCTACAAAGGACAGAGTCCTTCGCACAGAGAATTTTTTAAAGGATGCCGCTTGTGTACGCACATGGGAGAAGTTAGCCCTGAAGGCTTTCTTCCAGAAATGTTATTGTAACATATGTTAAACATTTTGAAAGGGTGTATTTTTAAACCAAACCATGATGTTTTCCTAAATATAACCAAGTATTTTTGTTATCTAAACCTAATGACGTTTTTTGTGGGGCCTAAACCTAACTAAGTATTTGTGTTGCCTAACATAACCACGTAGTTTTGGTGTCTAAACATAACCAAGTAGTTTGTGGTGCCTAAACCTAACCAAAGGGCGACCAAAACAGTAAAATAATTACTGAAAAAAGGGGAAAAAAGAGCCACTATTGGGTTTCAAATCTGGGTCTCCTATGTGCTAATCCTGAGCTCAGTCCACTAAGTCACAAGGCTGTGCTGACACCACAGGATTTGTGAC
Source organism: Hollardia meadi (assembly GCA_037974645.1). NCBI lineage: Eukaryota > Metazoa > Chordata > Actinopteri > Tetraodontiformes > Triacanthodidae > Hollardia > Hollardia meadi. Next base: position 14,880,612 of record JBBPCS010000878.1, on the reverse strand, counting down.
ATTTTATAATACATGCTTTCTGACAGACGAGGCTTTATGTCAGAGGTTTCTGTCGCTTTCTTCTCGAAAGCTCTGGGGTTTCTGTCAGAAAGCTGCCCGGAAGCTGCCTGACAGAAAGCCTTCAAGGCTAACTTCTCCCATCTGCATTGTGTACCCTCAGGGCACCGGAAGTACCCACAATCCTATGCACATGATGCTTAGCGGGTCTTTTAAAACCTTTTCAATGATGCAATGACACAGGCTGGAAAATGATCACACTAAACTTGAAATAAAATAATTTCCACAATTGAACTCGGGGCATGTGGGGTATAGAGCTATATTTAAATTTTACTCCAGTTCAGCAGGTGGCAGTAATGCACATAAAAGCTGTTGGACAACCCCGGTAAGACATCCGAAGAAGAAGAATGACGCACACTTGCTAGCTTGTTCCATTACGTTTTCTCTGAATGCTAGGAGAGGAGTCTCACCTCGCCTCTGGAGGAAGGATCCTTGACTTTGAGAAACACCCATTGAGTGATTTTGAGAGATTTTATTTTAGAGCGTTGCCTGGTCAGCCGAATAAGAACAATGTCGAAAGGTAGCACCAATCGTCTTGCAACATTTCCTCTGAAAAGAAACCAAAATAGAAAAGAAAAAGATTAATCGTGGACGTTTGTCACTGGAGATTTTACCCTGCTTCTCGCTTAAGGTCAGGTGCATCAACTGTATATAAAGATGGACAACATGAGAGCTCCCCAAAAGTGAAGCCAAAGCATCTGGATTGCCCCCTAGTGGCTGGCTGCAGTAAAGGTCATAAGCCCCTCCCCCTCCATGTTAGCAGGTGGGACATAGGCCAAACTAAAACAAATTTTTTTCCCAAAGATGGTTTCTGTCATTTTAGGTAGTTCTTATCACGCTGATGTATGTTCAAGTGTGCCGACAGTTTTCTGATCAGTTTGGTTTTAATTAGTTATTTGATACTATAAAAAGGTGGTGAAATGTCGTGATTGACAGCTGAGCCCCGCTCACGATTGAGTTAGGTGGGAACTTGATACTATGATCAATACTGCGCAGACTCTGGATCCAAAGCGCAAGATGGCAGCACTCATATCCGGGATATTTTGGCTTCATTTTTGTACATTTGGAGGAAGTGGAGATGCGTCGGCCATCTTTATTTATGTCAACGCTCAGGTGCAATCTGGGGCCTTTTTTTTTTTTTTTTTTTTTTTTTTTACTGGTTAAGTGACATCACCTCCCAGCTGCTACAAGGAACACACTCACACCACGATCTTGTTGGACAAGAATTCACACCCATTTGCAAAGAAAAAAAAATAAAAAGAGCTAAATCACATCACACTCGCTATGGCCACACTAATGAAAGAACAACAAATATTTATCAAGTGTTTCCCAAATGGAAATATCTAAGCACTAACCAAGATCAGAAATAATAATATTAATAATAAAAGCCTTCATAGTTGTTGTTTTTTTAGATTTATGGATCTGTATAGAATACCCACCCTCCTCCTTATTTTGACTTTACATACAGGAATACAACAACTGATGAAAACACTTTAGATTCTACTAATCAGGGGAAACCTGGAGAGTTCTAACTCAAATCCAGCTTCCGAAACAAATAAACAATAAACTTTTTTGAATTGAATTTTTTTTTTTCCCAAAAATGGAATTGACACATTTCCCCCCAGAATTGAAGATTTACAAATATGGGCTTCAGAGAAGAAGTCTTGAGAAATGTTTACAGTGTACAAACTCCTGTCCCACGGCATTCTCAATAGAAAGACCCTCATCTTCTCTCATTGTGTCACTCGATCACACATCCGGCTCACAAATTCACACGCACACACCCAAGCTGCCAAAGCAGAGCTCAACCCCACAGACTACTGCTATCGACACAATCAGGATATTTACCTTTATGTACAGTCTCCTATTCAAATAAACAGCAGTGACCATGACACATTATTTTTTTTAGTATCTCTCACAGGCAAACACACACACTCATCACAAACACACTTGGGGACAATGCACTTCAGTGGGGGTCTCGAATGGCCAAAGGCTGCAAAGCACTTTTTTTCTCTTTAAAAATCAAAATCAAAAGAATAAACCCACACACAAAATCAAAAGACAGAACAGTGCACATACAACGGGATGACTTCTTACTGTTTTCCTGCATAAGAAATCTGGGTGAAGACGGAGAGATTGAGCTTGACTTGAGGATTTTTTTCTTCTTCGCTGAAGAGCTCGGCGTCTCTCCAGGGGGGGGGGGGGGGGGAATTTTATTCCATATTGCAAACGGTGTCAGAACGTGAGGGGAAAAAAAAGTCTTGACATAAACAGAGAACGATTGATATAAATAATGCCCTGTAATACGCCTGAGAGATATAGTTTAAGACTAAGTGAGGGGGAAGACGATTGCCTATGTGCTAGTTAAGTGCTATATTTTTATTCTAATGAATTTAAGCTTCACTGGACGGGAAGATAGCGAACACTTCTGGGCTCTGCTGGGGAAGTATCTCAGGAGTTGACACGTGCATATCATATATACATTTATACAAATCTTATAAAATATTTTCTAAAGGCTTGCTTGAGCCTGTTGATTCGGACAGGTCTCACGAGCATTAGTCGGTGTGTGATTGTTGCGCAAGTCACAGGCCACTTCACTGATGTATTTAAGGCATCAACTTGGAAATTGCATTTGGCGACGTCCGGAATAGCACGGCGCCCGATGAGAGTGCGCAACACTAACTCCGTATCGGTTTGCGGCTTGTTTAAGGGGGGATCTATGACACGATGGTAATTCTACGCAAAAGTCGATTTGTTAAAATGATTGTCGTACTCAAGTCAAGCCGTCTCTCTTGTGAAAAAAAAAAGAGCTCCTTCAAGGTCACATCCTAGCACCCCAGGTGGAAAATTGAAAGGAACAGTCACAGTCAACCAATCAGTGACTTTGCAGCCATAGAATGACCAAGGGTGCTTCTAGAAAAATACCACCCCTCCCCATAAAATTCAAAATACACTGGAACGCCGTCATTCGGTAGGCCTATGCGCTATCATATCGTAGAAAGAAAGATTAAAAAAAAGACCTTTTCATACACTGCATAGAAAGCAGTCCCCACTTTGGTCAATAAAAAAAGGAAAACACCCACAACAACAACAACATCATCAACAACAACAACAACGACAAACAACGATATCAACAAAATAAATGCATTACAATATTGTCTATCTCCAAACTAGCCTCTAATAGTTGACGCATCTATAAGCACTACCTACATAGGCAAAACTTGGTATTGCATAATTTTCATAAATCTGGATTCCACCCTCCGCAATAGTAAAAGGAAGATGAACATTTAAAAAAAAAAAAAAGAAAAAGAAATGATGACAGGTTATTAGAAAAAACAAAAAATAAAAACAACCCACCAAAATACTGGAAAAAAAAAATGCTGGTTGATTACAAACTTTAAAACGGCAACTATACACAGCCTTGATATGCAACTTAACTGTGAGATAGAGTAGTACATGTAGTTAAAAATCAACAATTTCATTCAGAGTACAAAACAATTTTTTTTTAATCATAAAAATGTTATTTTTTTCCTATAATGATAAATGCAGCAAAAAACAAGTGTAGTGATGTCTCTATATTCAAAGGCAAGGCACGTAATGTGGACTATATGTTATCGTGCAAATTAAGAGTACTGGAGAACATTTCTTTTTTTATTCCATGTATAAATGTCTTGACTGGAGAGGCAATGGCTGCGAGCATGCCGTGCACAATTCTAGATTTCAGGGATTTGCCACCACCTGGTTTCATGATTTCAACCTCTTCCACTGTAGAGTTGCACAAACTAGCTTACACATAAGCTTACTGTACATTTGCATGAATTAACACTTTGCATTCCATATTTTTTTTTTCTGTAAACACAAGCTTTAGAAGCTGATGGCCAAATGCATATGCTCTTGATCTTATCGTGAACATTTAAAATTTTTTTAAAGTAATAAAAAAGACATTTAAACACACTTTGTGTATCTAATTTCTTCGCTTATGTTCGGTTATTTTTTCCCCCAAAATAAATTAAAATTAAAAGAAAAAAAAATCCCCATAATTATGGGAAGAGCTCAAAAGAAGTGCTGGTTTTGCTCAGCGCTGCACAGGTAGCTTAGTGCTTGCTTTCAACTGCCTTTCACGCTTGATGTTCTTCTCACGTGAGGAGACAGATATGCGACTGGAATCAAATGTTTTCTTAAAAACCATTTCGTAATATTTATCCCCCTTCCTTTAGAGTCCTAGGGCAGACAGACTGATAGCTTCCCTTCAAAAAATTCAATTGCACTTGCCTCTATTTTTTTCTTATTCCTAATCCTTTTGTAAAGGAGTTGCAAAATTCTTTAACAAGGGGACCAATCTCAAGCATAAACATTTAGTGTTTTTTTCTTAAAAAAAAAAAGCATCAAGAGTTCTCAACTCTCACCCTAAGTGTTAATTCTTGAAGTAAGTAGCAGTAAAGAATAGGCAAAGTCAACACATTTTCTGAACACAGAGTCGTATCACAGTAAACTGAAATCAAACGGAAGAAGAAACACTCTAAATTCACAATTTTGTTTGTTTGTTTTTTTTTTTGTTCCTATGGTGTACACAGTGAATCATTCCACGTGGGAAAGCCTCTTTTCAAGAGGCAGAGAGCTTCGAGCGTTGGAGCCATCCACCAGGCAGAGGTTGTCAAAGCGCAGACCCCGAAATCAAGATCTTCCCCTCAACATGGAAAAATAGAAGGAATTGCCGCTAAGAGACTAGAGTGTCATGCAATAAAACATTAAGGCATCTATACATCACAGTATTTGAATGGATTAAAAAGTTCTGCAAACGCAACAACTGACTGGTGGGTGGTGGATGTGTGGGCGAGGAGACAGCAGACCTGAAGCGTCCACTGAACTGACCCTCGTCTTCACTTCGCGGCCTTCACGGGGGAGGGACGGGAATGGGGAGGGACACTGGGGTGTTTTTTTGGGGAGGTGGGGGACGATTGTGCAGCTCCTGCTGCTTTGCTGGTTTCATCTGTGGCTGCGGACGCCTGTAGTGCTACAGCTCTGCACCACCAACACCCAATCCTCCCCCCCCCATCCGGCCTCGGTGTATTCAGTTCCCTGTCTCAGCAGGGACCAGGGGCTCACCAATGATGTTTATGCTGTAGTTCTGGTGGACATTTGTTGGCAGAATCGGAGTCCCGTTCGACACTTGGAATGGAACTAAGCTCGCCCAGGTACCAGGACTGTGGAGAGAGGAGAAAAGACAGAGAGAGGCCATTAACTATCGCTGCTTTGCTGACAGCCACAAACGTTCAAGGTTTTGTTTAGCTCAGACAGAAGGGGGGGGGGGGGGGGGTAAAAAAATAAACAAAAAAACATGGCAGC
>JBBPCS010000878.1:14851779-14875109 GCA_037974645.1 Hollardia meadi | reverse complement strand
CACACACACACACACACACACACACACACACACACACACACACACACACACACACACACACACACACACAGGGTCACCACATCTGTCTTACGCTAGGGCAACCGCTTGATGCCAACACTAAATATTCAGCTTGTGTACTGTAAATGACTGTACTGAGCACATGTGGTGTGTTTGTTTGTGTGTGTGTGTGTGTGTGTGTGTGTGTGTGTGAAGGAAATAGAGCTGAGCACTCTCAGAGTCACCCACATGTCACACCCATCCATCTCTGAGCAGTGGCCACACGATGACAGTGAGTTTCCTGACACTTTCATTTCTTTCTTGAAAGATGCCTTTTTCTACTCTAGACTGTAAGATTTAAACTCAAAACACACACTCAAAATGATGTCTTATATATTATAAAAATTTATATAATCTCCTCAGATTAAGGTAATGCACATACTGAGGATATATAAACTTGTGGGTAATTTAAGGATCTTTCAAGGATTCTTACAAATAAAACTGTTAATGTGTTAATAACTCAAAAACGTAACATTGCAGTAAAAAGTTTCAAAAAACAAAAATGATTTTGATTCTCACTCATTTTATGTGGATCATTTTTTTATGCTGTGCTTGACCTCAGCCTTTCAAGTGCTCTGATCTGATCTCAAAGCGCTCTTAATGAGACAGTTTGAAGCTTTCTACAAATCAAATTCAAAGTGCGACAGGCTTTTGCTGAGGGCAGGAATTTCACATCTGATGTGCTGGGAGATGAAGGACAGAAAATGAAAGGATAAGAGGAGCAGGTGTGCTGAGTGCTGGAGGGGGGTTGGGGTGTCTCACCTGTTGCTGGTGGAGGAAGGCGGGATCTCTCGGGCTCAGGCCTACAAAACGGTTAGCCGTCGGGGTGCCAGGGGCTGAGTAGCCTGGGCAACACGCCATCACAAAAACACAAATACATGCTTGCATTACAAAGAGCACTTCAGGAATTTACATGGAGCTGTTGCTCTCATCCACGGCGACTTACAGTCAGTCATTTGTCAAATTTACAAATAGTAAAAAATGTCTGTGGGGTCCCGCAAGGTTCAGTTTTGGACCCACTCCCATTCCTCAGTCATCTTGTCAAAAAACATGGGATATTTTTCCAGTTAGTTCTGGCAGGCCACAGAAGTCAAGCTCAGCTCTCAATCTCCTCTAAATCAGCTGATCTCAAAGCCAGCCCACATCAGCTGACGGCTCAGCTGATCCCCTTCTATGCATCCAATTGGCAATTCTCATATCTATGAGAATCTCTCTCTTATCTATTTAAGCTGCTTTGACCTGCCTACTGTTCCTGCTTCCTCTGTAAGCCGCTTTGCAACCCACCTCCACCCCAGCTCCTCCTTTTTATGTTGTGTCTGACTTAATAAATGTAATTTCTGTTGTCATTGATGCCTGCTCTGTTCTCTACCCCAGGAGATATTTGGTGCTGCTCTCCCTGCCTTAGCCTTTCAATGTAGGCACATGGAAGGGCAAGGAGGTGTGCTCTCCTCTCCCAGAACCACACCATAGCCAAATATAGTTTACTGCAAATGGGAATCCAAGTTTCTTTGACAATAGTGGTCCTCACTGAAATACTATTTTACAATTTGTTGTATAATTTAAATATTTTACACATATATTTCACACTCTAGATTTGTTTTAGTTTTGGACTGTCAAATATAATTAAAGAGCAACTTAAGACGAGCTGAAATCTTGGTTTCCAGTCATCTTGTTGTAGATGTGTACTCAAAGGTGTGTCTGTACTATGTGACATCACGAATGGGTGTGGTTAGAGCATACTTATGACCACACACAACTGCACCCACGCCTGATAAAAACAAGTCCAACAGACTGCTTTTTAGCCAATATTGTCATTCTTACCATTTCAGGTTTAGAACCAATATTCCTGAAAACACTGAGCTGTTGGATAACAGTATAAGAAGTCAGGTACAAACACACACAAACCAAACAAATAATGTAAAAAAACTAAATATTGGCTCTTCAGCAGCAACTGGTGTAAGACCTGCAGGGTGCTTGGTGTTTGGGTTAGTGGTCATCGGTGCTGGCTGGTACGGACTCACCTTCTGTGGATGTGGTGATGGGCTTGGTGTCTGGCATGGAGAGCGAGACGGGTCGCACAGCGCCGTGGTGTGGCGAGGGAGCCAGAACTGGGGTGAAGTGGCCTGGGACCTTTCCAACCACCTGACCACTGCTGTTAGGCTGCAGGTGAGGCAACAAGAAGAAATCAGCACAAGGAATTTAATATGGAGAATGATTTATTTTGTCCACAGTATGGTTCGGCAATCCGACTGAACCGGCATCCGTCAGGTGTACGTGGAGAGAGCTAGCATCATGCGGCTAGTTAACAGCAGCCGATTTGCTTAGCGCTACGGGGTGCTGCTTCCCTGTTGTGTTGTGGTTAGTAGAGTTGAGAGTTGTGCACAAAACACTGCTATACTACTTAGACCAACGTCCACAAGAGGAAGCCCTCATCAGTAACTAATTGGTGCAGGTTATGCTGTCTAACGTTATGTTATACGCTCAGTACGAAGCCACGTGTTGTAGCGTTTTAATCGACAGAAACCCTTCTTTTCAAGGCTTTTATTGTGAAACATTTGCAGGAACATGTTGTGGAAATTTCATTGACTTTCAAGGTTCCAAGGCACACTTGAAATGTAGCTAATGCTAACGTTTTTCCAGGCTGAAGTTTTATTTTATTATATTATTTTGATGTTAAACGTTAGAAGAAGTAAAGTTAAGTTGAATGGTTTGTGTGAGAAATGAAAATATGATGGATTGTGGTGAAGCTAATTTCTCATTCATGGGTTCCTGTTTTCACTCGGGAGCGACTGAGCCACTTGCGCCACCCTGTGGTAAAAGTCAGTCTGCCGGTCCGGTCTGGTTTGTGGCTAAATATCAAACTGATTTGAAAGTTTTTATACCGGCCAACGCTAGTCCCCTTTTCAGGGATGTTCATGCTAAACACATGTGGACTGTTTTACTCTGGAGTTCATCAGCCTTTGTTTTGATTTATTTGATAACATGAGAAAAATGTTAAATACCACCTTGATATCTCCCTTGACACCATCAAAACTATGTGCATGAATGGCCCTAAAATGCACTCGAATATATAAAGTAATATCAGCTAGTATTTGTTTTGTCTGGCACCCAAACCTCAAACCCTGTGTGAGGACAGAAAACTGTGTCCACTGACTTCTGTTTACAAGCTCTTGCTCGCTTGTAAATGTGCAGTTGGGCAGATCTCAATAAACCAATACAAGCATGAAACAACCGACACTTTAGCAAAATGTTTAGCACTGAATGTCCTGTCCCCGTTCATTTTATTGGCTCTGTCCAGCCTCACAGACCTGAAATCAACAACAAAAGGTGGCCAGGCTGCTCCGAGAAAAGACTTTAGCACTTTCAGTTGTGGCGTTGTCACAGTTAGTACTAAAACTCTGGGTGGGGGGCACGAGCAACAATAGATCCTCAGTCACTGACGATGGAGTTCCTACATGATTTCAAACAATGATTTTAATGGCGCTCATAAATGGAATTTAGGAGGACTCGGGGCGTGAAAAAGACAGCAGAGTTGCACAGCGACCCGTTACAATGGTGTGAATGCGCAAGTCCAGAGAGAGACTATATATATGGAGAGAGAAATAAAGGAAGCTAGTGGGAGCTACTCTTTCAGACGGCTGGAGACTGTCTGGGGCGTTCATTTTGGGGCCGCCCTGGGTTCAAAACTCAAACAGGCCTTTTTGGGAAAGAATTGTGTCCGCAGGGTTCCCTCCCATGTGAATAGAATGTTTAATTAGAGTGTAATATAATCTGCGTTAAAGCAAGCATAAAAACATTCTGGCACTCGTCCATGGGATTATAAGCGCTGTGTTATTTGTTGAGCCCCCCCCTCCTCTCTCTCTCTGTCTCTCTCTCTCTCTCTCTCCCAACTGGTCTTCTAGCGCTCTCTCTTCCCTACTGGACCCTTACCTCACTACAACCCCCCCCCCCCCACCACCACCACCACCCCACCTCCTCCCTCTCTCTATTCTCCAGCACCCCAGCAGAGGGCCAGTTAATTCTGCACAAGAGCTGGGCCCCGGCAACGGCAAATATTTACAACCTTTATCATTCCCCGCGGTTTTTCTCTAGAGTAACAGCCCCACCACCACCACCCCTCCTCCTCCACAACCCGCTCCCTGCTCCGGAGATGGAGCCGTCTACGAGGGCTTTGTTTACAGTGAGAACAGCGGGGATATAAAACTCACATAAATATCACACTGCTCTCTCATCTATAGAGACGCCTGCTCTCGCACACTGGCCGCACTGTGGACCCAGAATGTATAAAAACTCCCAGCTTTTTGATTTACAATGCCTCGATGCAGTTTTGTATGCCACGTGTGACCTTTAATTGCAATAGTTTGGTTGACTTTTTTTTTTTTTTTACAGAGACATCGGGCTTGGAAATGCACTATATCCCCTGCCATGAGCATAATATATCAAACACAAAATATATGCTTCTCTGTCACATGACGTGGTCTGCAAATTTCAGTCTGGGGTTGCCTGCAAAATTTAAAGTATTTTAATTTAAAGGTGATTCTATTCAATGTAAAATATTCTAATGAATTGTGTACTACAGTGCAGGCAGCCCAGTACTACACAAAGACTACTCTCTCTAATTGTTGTCAGGGCTTAAAATGTCAAAAACAAAATGGTTTTATAAACATTTAATTCTAACCGTCGTTATTAATTAAGAGCATGACCAGGAGCAGATTCCAGATAAAAGACAAAACAAGCAAAACAGGATGATGTTTCTGTACTTGCAGCAAACCAGTGACAGACGGAAATAAAATAAAGGCGAATGCATGCTGTAATTCATCTTATCTTTAATTTCTTGAGGTCTGAGGGGAGTGCAGCTGAACAAGATAAAAAATAAAAAAGAGGCTGACCTGGCTGCTCTGTGGGCTGGACGGGTCGTATGACGGCACGTAGCTCTTGAGGGGGTCCGCAGGGTTGAGGTGGGGCGGGTAGCGGATGGTGGTGTGCGAGAAGTAAGATGATGGCGCCGGGGGCAAGATGGCTGAGGCCGAGAACTGCAGGGGCGAGTGCGGAGGGGGGCTCCTCGTCGATATAACTGGCAGGAGAGTCAGACAGAGACTGAGCGTTAAGATAAAGCAGTCATTGATAAATTAAGCATCAACGTGGTTTTTTCGACTGGGTTTGGGGCAGAGAAAGTGGATTAGCGCTCCGGATTTTAGCCCCTAACTCACCACTGTGTCCTACACCTGTTAGGCCTGGGTGATGAGGCTGCGGGAAAGTGCTGAGTCGTGGCGAGGAGTCCTGCGGAGAGGTGGGGCTGAACAGCGGCTTCTCCGGCTTCTTCATGGTGGGAGAGGACATGTCTGCTTATGGGGAAAAACACACACAAACACACCAAGGTCAGAAAGTTTGCAGTGACTATTCAAACATCCAGGGTTAACTTTTTTGAGAATAACTTCTGGTGTGAAAATTTATCGAATCACTTCCCAACAGCTTCCACTTCTCATGAATGAAAGGAATCAAGTGTGTTTGGTTGAGCAGAATTTGATCTATTTAAACTATTGAAGAGACATAAAAACTGTTAGTACCTTACTGAATCCCTATTAACTTAGCTACACATTGGTGGTAGTTGCAGGTCTCTAGCACTATTTGTTACCGTACAGCAGCCAGGAAAAGACTACCCCCAAAATTTAATGGGTTCTTTCTTGGCCCATGCCCCATCCTTCCACCAAGATTTGTGGAAATCCATTCAGTAGTTTTTGCATAATCCTGGTGAGAAAAACAAACAAACAAACCAACCAACCAACCAACAAACGGTAACGGGTGAAAACATAACCTCCTTGGCACATGTAATAAGAAATGTATTTTGAAAATAAGGGTCAAAATGACATGTAATCTCTGGAATCATTACAAATCACAGGACATCCCAGAGAAAGACGTGAAAATATTGTCATGTCTGAGCAGACGATCAACAGCCAGTCGTTCAAATAGGATTTCGTTCAAAGAATTTCAACACGGAATCTTAAACGGGACATTACAGCGTAACATCTGCTCACCTCGCCGTACACGCTGTCTGACAAGCTACTGTAATTCCCCATGAATAATCCTGGAGGCTCAGCAGGAGACTTCGTAGGAGAATTTGTGTTGTTCCCTGAAAACTAAAAGTTTGTGTATAAACTCTTCCAAGTTATTGCTGCCACGGCAATGCAGTTTTCAATTTTCCAAGTGTCTGACGTCGACGTGATAAGAACTAGATTCGAGAGGCAGTGGTCTATGTCTGTGCTTCTCCTATGAACATTCATCAAGTGCTTTTTTTTCTGCTCCGTCACTGATTCTCGGGGTGTGTAACTTCCAGATCGTCCATCTCTACCCCCCCACCCCCCCCCACTTCCCCACATAAGCTGCATAAAACCCCACTGTTGAGGCATTTTCATAGGATTAAGCGTGCTCCCGCAGCAGGGAAGGATCCACCCGAGTCTCGGGAAGAATCACTCTTCTCCGGAAAAAGGGAGCGACAAAGGTGGCTGGAATTCAGGGGGATTTCCCAGGCTGAGGTTGCAAGAGGATACAGAGTACATTTCAGAAATATCTCTGACAAGATGTAAAAATAGTAAATTTGTGCGATGGAGGCATTCAGCATCTCCTATTTTCTGATCGAGACTGGACTGGCTTGGGAAATTAAACTGGAAAATTAAATTACAAAAAACAAGCACTATTTAGTTTAAATAAAAAGTCCATTTTGTATCTTCACATACAAAAAAATCATTTCTTACTTAAAAAATCCACCAGAGAGAAACTATTTCTTCCTCCGCAGGGTGAGGTTTCGTCAAATGACAACCATGTGCGAGAAATGACTGCTCGGCACTTGGGAGGCCTCATATGGGTTTATTATCACCCCACTTCATCTCATTTATTCTTTCCTGACAGAATAATGGCTGTCTTTGGAGAGTTTCCTACCCGCGGCTTTCTCTTTCTCCTCGACCAAAGTGTCTAAGTTTACGCTGAGCAATGCGCCCGAGCCACGTGCGTTGGGACAGGCTAAAATTTCCTGTACCCACATTGGGCTGCGGTTGAATCCCACCAGTGGTGTGCATCATCTGGTGTTTTCCCTCTCTCAGCCTTCACAATCAACAATAAAAGAAAAGAAAGAGGGCTGGAGGAGAGGAGGTGCACAAACAAAAGAGGAAAAATTTAATTTCAAATGATTTTGTCTGTCACAGTCTAAAAATAAGAAAAGGTTTCCTGACACTTCTGTGGCAATGCAGGCAGCAGAGCGCGGAGAGAAGTCAGCAGAGAGCGAGAATGATCCGGAAACACGGGACAGTGAGGCCTTAATTAAAAGGGCGACGGACTGTGCTCTGCACCGGGAGACAACGCAATGAGACATGCGAGCTGTCCCGTGAGGGTCTCGCTTTCCCTCTCGCGCAGAAACAAGCAAGACAGCTGGCTTGTTCCTCTGATACATACACATCAACCTTTGTTTTCTCCAATGAAGCCTGTGAATGAAATCATAAGGCAAGCTTTATTTTATTTATTTTTTTTTAGGATGTACAGCCTTACTTCTTAAGAAGAGATCATGTCACACATTTGCCCTGTGAGTTGTATAGACTGTAATTTCTCCATAACAGCCCATTAACCGAGTTGTGAATTTCAGCTGGAACACTATGTCCTCATAACAAAATGCTCTGCGCTCCGAAATGTGAGCGACAGGTGTGAGAGAATACAGATTTCCATTCACACAACAGTTCAAATGGGTTGAAACATTTATATGTTTGCCAACGCCTGGGGCTATCCCTGTCATGCTATGTGTTCTAAGAGGGTTCAACAGGTTCGTGTGCAGAGAAAACAGATGCGGTTTATCTGCGACGAAACGGGTGACAGCACTGATGTACGTTGGTTTACGACCAAGGCCGCGAGTTCAGCTGCCGTTCAAAAACACTTTGATCAAACCAATTTGCATCCAATGAGGACGCATCCTCAGGCTGCCATACATCGTTTGAGCTGCGGTGGCACAGGACTGTTTGTGTAGCCATATGAATGAGACGGACAGCTGCAAGGAGTAGTCGATTAATCGATTAGTTGATCGAAAGAAAAATAGTTGCCAACTATTGAGATAGTTTGATTCATTTTTCAAGCAAAAATGTCAAACATTTGCTGGTTCCACCTTCCTAAATGTAGGGATTTGCTGCTTTTCTGTCATTTATGATAGTGATTAAAGCATAAAATAGCAAAAAACTCCATTAATAAACCATTAATATTGTAAAAAGAAGCAGTTTGAAGACGTCACATTGGGCAAATTGTGATGAGCATTTTTCACATTGTTTTGACATTTAAAAACAAATCAATTAATGGTGAAAAACAGCAGAGTAATCAATAATGAAAATAATCATTAGTTTGCAGCAATTCTGACAAAGTGCATCCACAGCCAACAGATCTCTCCTCTGTAAACAAAGGCGGTCAAATGAAAACAGGAAACTCACCTCCGTCTCTGTCATGCCAGTTTGCCCGACTGCTAGCCGGTGAGCTGGGTGACGAGTAGAAGTCAGGTCCTGTCGGGCTTGTGTCCATGTTCTCATCCATGCTGACGGTTTTGGGCCTTTTGCTGTGGGACATGGAGAGGTTTGTGGTTTAGCAAAGCCAGTCGTTGTTGGTATCATCACCCTCAAGGCTGCAAGATGGTGTCTGTATTGATTTGGGGTAGCTGGAGTGAATGTTTGGCACCGAATTACATTGTGTGAAGGTTTAGTTAAAGGACTAGTTTGATATTTCAGGAAATACACTTTGCTCCCAGGAGTTAGATGGGATTGATACCAGTCTCATATCTGAATGGTTCAATTAGCTTAGCATAAAGACTGGAAACAGAGGGAAACAGCTAGCCTGGCTCTGTCTGAAGATTTATACATATTTTTCAACCTCTGGACAGAGCCAGGCTAGCTGTAGCCCCCTGTTTCCAGTCTTTATGCTAAGCTAAGCTAACTATCTCCTGGCTAAAGGACGGACATGAGAGTGGTGTCTCTTCTCATCTTGGCAAGATAACTTATTTTCCAAAATGTTGAATAATTCCTTCACAAATTTAAGAGAACATATCTGCCACAGCTACCTAACGTCTGCCACTACTATCCAACATCTGCCACAGCTAGCTAACATCTGCCACTACTATCTAACATTTGACACAGCAACAGAGCTGCCAACTCTCACCCACTGAGCGTGAGACTCACGCAAATGACGCTCTTCACACGCTCTCACGCCACACCTCTTATTTCTCACTCTGTCAAATAAAAATAAAAATAAAAATAATGCATGTCAGCTGACGCGCTACTTTGCCCCAGAACCTTAGGTTGGATTATCCACTTGCCCATGTTTGCGGGGGACGATCTTTATGGTAAAACTGGAAATACACCTGAAAACATCTGTGTGCAGTGCCCGTTTGCTCCGCTGCTGCACAGAGTACGATCGCTTGTTTATTCAAAGTTTATTAATATTGAACATGTCGCGTGTCCAAATTGTACCAAATCCGACACTGCACGTCCTCGGATCCCCAGCAACACACCCGCGAAGTGTGAAGTAGATCAGACAAACGGTTATCGAGGTATGCGAAGGACACGTAGATACACAGCGATTCCTGGAATTAGTAGAGAGATTTCGGACAGACTACTGCTCTACATCGTAAAACAATCTGACAGGTGGTGAGTATTAGTCTACTAACACTGTTACTACTGCTACAGTACAGTATGTTGTTTGATGTAGAGTGTGTTAGCTAGATAAGCAAATGCTTCAGGTGGGAGCCCTCCTCAATGCTCATCAAGGCCTCAAAGACAGCCACAAGCCAATACAACAAGGCACACAAATCTTAGTATAGGTCTAGTATAGATTTTACTTTTAGCTCATTTATAATTTTTGTATGCGTTATTTGAGAAGTGTTTATAATTTGTGATTATTATTATTATTTATTGGTTTATTATTTATTAATTTCAGTTAGTTTGTTTAAAAAAAAAGCAGATTTGTAAATCTGAACAAAGAATGTAAACAGAATGTAAATAAAATACATTTATTTTATTTTTTACAAAATACGTTTTGGAAGTGTCAACGCACAAAATGAGCCATGCTGTGTCTTGTATCATGCTCTGTCTGTGTATGTGTGTTTAATGGTCTTTTCACAAAGCACATTTTTTGCTGGACCCTGTAGTGTAGGGGACCGACCTGTCCACATTGTTGAAAATACTGAGTTTGTGGTCTTTGGCCACCAAGCAGTGATCCCTCTGGTGGCCAAAAACTGTTTTATTTCCACGTTCATTTTTTAATGGTTGGGGTAAGGATTAGAAGAGTAAGAATAGAATAAAAATGAATAAAAATAAATGTCTTCGGCGTGCGGTGGCAACCCCAAACGGACCCAAAAAAAATTGCAGCGCATGCCATGCATGTGGCCAGCTCAAATCTCACTCTAAGGTTTTCTAAAAAGTTGGCAGCCCTACACAGCTAGCTAATGTCTGCCACTACTATCTAAAGTCTGCCACAGCTAGCTAACGTCTGCCACTACTAACGTCTGCAACTTCTAGCTAACATCTGCCACTACCAGCTAACGTCTGCCACAAGTAACTAACATCTGCCACAGCGAGCTAACATCTACCACTACTAACTAACGTGTGCCACACCTAGCTAACGTCCTGCCACAGCTCGCTAATGTTCCATCGGATGCAGTGGCACAAAAAGGTTTTTGAAACAAAAGTGTGTCCAAAGTGTGTGTTGAGGAAATACGACCCTGGTTACAATAAATCTGGATTCACAATGGCAGGTAGTGATGCTGAGCTGAAAGCACAGTGTGTTAAATGTGGCGAAATCCTGTCATGTTATAGTCTTTTTGTCATTTATTTGGGAAGGTGGTCCTCAGAAATGTTCTGACAATCACAAATGGGCCTTAAGTTACAGAAGGTAGTCCTTTGCAGCGGCCACCGATTCGACTCCCGCCTGTGGCCCTTTGCTGCGTGTCATCCCCTCTCTTTCTACCCCCTTTCCTGTCTGCTCTGTATCAAATAAAGGCAAAAAGATGAATCTAAAAATAAAAAATAAAATAAAAAGTAATCTTAAAAAAAAAAAAAAGCTACAGATGGTTGAAAACTCCTGTTATAATAGATTGACTTTATCCAAAAAGTGTGTTTTTGTTGCTGTAACTTCCGCTGACCTGCCGGGAGGGGAGGACAGTGAGCGATGCAGCCCCACGCTGGAGTTCAGGTCTTGATAGTAGGGCTGGCTGGGCATGTCGGCCATGGAGAAGTTCACCACTGCGCCGTGGGTGATGGGCACTGTTGAGGACAGAGAAAAACAAAGAGAGACAGTCAGGCTGCAATCACTGCAGAGATGGAGTTCAGTGTCAGCCGTGTTGACAGACTGAGTGCTGTGTATTTGCATCCAGAGACGCACAATTAATTGCACAGCAGCTTGACTGACGGTTATTGGCGCTTTGTGTTTAGAGGCCCTGGGCATCAAATTAAGCGCTCCTTATTCACAAGTCTGACCATTAAAGGCGTTTCTGCTTCGCTAAGTGGATGCAGGTAAGAACATTTCCACAAACAAGTCGACTGTAGCTGCGTTTTTCTATGTATGATCCTCTATTTTATCTTTATTTTTATTTTACATTACAGATAAATCACATACACACAAAATAGAAGAAAACAAAAGGGGGAAAAAACATCCATGAAAAGGTATGAATTTCCCTCCACATCTATTCCTGTGGCATATTCAGTTTCAGTACAGTACCATACATGACATAGGTATATCATAGCCCAAAATTCTGACAACAACCATATGAACATTTCCCCAAAACTGTACAAAACACATGCAAATAGTCTACATTTATTGCCCCACATTGTCTCCAACATGTGCTGTTGGCTGTGCATTATTTGCCCTTAATTTTGGGTGTAATAAAGAATCTAAATACATTCTTCCAACAATGTTCTCTCCAATTAGATGAGGACATTGTGGACTGTTCAGATACGTAACCATTCATGTTCACAACTAGTTATTTTTCCCCATTTCTTCAATATATATATTATTCTATAAGTTGTTTTAATTGTAGACGCCAATTATGGTTCTGATTACTCTATTTTTTTTAAATCTAAATGTACATTGTGCTTTATTTCCGTCAAAAATGCCCCTTAATTGCAAGTATCTGAAGTGATCCTGAGCATGAGCTCTTTCTCTAACCTATATTTTCGTATGAACCTCTATTTTAATATTATTTTTCTTCTTCTTTTTATTATTATGATTAGTCACTTTTTATTTAGAGGTGGCACTAAGAAAATGCCATTTGTTGCTAATTATGTGGAATAATTGGATGAGCTCTGCATCTCAAATTCACAGTCGTCAACATTTCATCGGTGCAAAAAGTGTTGTATTCCTCTCTGTGGCCGAGGTGAGGGATATTGTTTAAGAACAAAAGCCATCCTGACTCTCTCCTCGGTCTCTCCCGTCAGTGTGTGGCCCGCGAGGCAGCCTGCAGCTTGAGCGGTGGGTTGGTTTGGAGTCGATGAGAGGCTGGAGTGTGTGGCGCCGTCTGTTGTGGTCTGAGGTTCACCACTGGCACGATCCCTCCGCCAGCCTCCACCCTGGCAGCCCACTCAGCCCTGGCACAGACCCCTGCCCGCTGCTGCCCACAGCGAGCTGTCTGTGGAGGAATGCATCCGGCCCGTGGACACTGAATGCAACACCATTGTTATCTTTTTTTTAAAATTTCATTCATGACAGAGGATCCCACCCCCTCCAACCATTTCTCTTTTCTTGGCTTGACACAATATTTGTGATGCCTCTTGGCTGCCATTCCAGTCATCTCATTTATCTGGATTTAACCAAAAAACTGGAACAATGATTCCTCCACCAGATTTCCTCATGTTACTGCATAAGAGAGTCCTCGCAAATTTAATTCAGCAGTTTCATCCAGGCTTTTATTACCTCCACCAAGGAGGTTATGTTTTCACCCATGTCCATTTGTTGGTTTGTTTGTTTGTCACCAGGATTACGCAAAAAACTACTGAATGGATTTCCATGAAACTTGGTGGAAGGATGGGGCATGGGCCAAGGAAGAACCCCTTAAATTTTGGCCCAGATCCATATAAAGGGGCGGATCCAGGATTTTTAAAAAATCTCTTTCTTTAACATTCCGTTTGCAAAAACGGCTATTTTCCACAGCAGCTACAGTAATGACAGATGTGGATCCGCACCAAAATCTATGATGTTCGTTTGGACATACGTTTAAAACTATTGAAGAGACACAAAAACTGTTAGGACCTTACTGAATCCCGATTAACTTAGCTACACATTGGTGGTAGTTGCAGGTTTCTAGTGTTATTTGTTACCGTGCAGCAGCCAGGAAAAGACTACCCCCCTATGAAAACACGTTTAAATCCGCTTGATCCAGATTTTTATTTGGATCTGCACAAAATTCTACACACTCATAGATACCAGCCCTCTAAATATGCCTGTTTTTTTGAAAATCAAGATCCATGCATTATTCCCTGGATAATGCTCGGATCTTGATGTTGGGCTGTTGGGCCTTGGCGGAGGTACGCACTCTACTGAGTGCCGTTCTAGTTACTTCCTGCTACTACTGTAACTCACTGTATTCCTGTCTCACTCAGTACAATCTGCTTGAAAACTACTTCTCACAAGATCCAACAGAAGAGTCCATATTACGCCTATTTTAGCATCTCTACACTGGTTACCTTAGAACTGATTTTAAGATTTTAATAATTACTTTTAAAGCACGTTTGGGGTCGGCCCCTGATTATATAACTGATTTACTAACTCCGTACAAGCCTGAACGCACCCTCCGGCAGACGTCTGTCAGTGATTCCAAGGTCCAGTTTAAAGACCGGAGGAGACCGAGGCTTCGGTGTCAGAGGCCCATGAGTCTGGAACGACCTGCCGGAGGAGGCTAGGTCTGTTTCCACTTTTAAATCTCATCTCAAACACATATTACTTGTTTTTATGGTGGTTTAGTGATTCTTACCTCGTTTGTTTCACTACTATATTAATTCTAGACTTATTATTTGCCCGTGCATGTCCACATTTTCTGTAGACAAAATATTCTCCCGCTTGCAGTCGAGGCTCCTGTTGCATTAATGAGTGTCCTTGTGGAAATGCTGGATTGCACGTCAGCCTTGAACTTCTCAGCTCCCTTTGATGGACTCCAAAGAATGTCTCAACAGCCCGGAGAGTTGGGAGAGCAGCATGATGACGGACGAGCGGCTGCTTGGATATCTTTCCCGGGGGGTGACCAGCTGAGTGAGTGACAATTCCTGCGTGTCCATCGACCTTTTTAAAATTCCAGCACAACTTCAGCCGGCTTTAGCGAAAACCGGGCTGGGTCACATGAGAGCAAACATGGCAGTGTGGCGGCCATCTGGTCAGGGGGCCATTTTAAACACTGAACAAAAACACAGACTTTTAAAGGACGTGCAGCAGGAGACAGTTCAGACAACCAGAAATGCTTTGATGCAGCAGGTAAACATAAATTTCAGTTGTTCAGTTCAGTTTTCAATCCAGTCACATGTGAATGACAAACAAGGTTTATTTGGGCAATTTTGAGAATTTCAAATGTAAAAACCACATGTAGAGGAAGATCCTCACTTTATAGCCTAAACTAACTTATCAATTAATGCCGCAATTAATACCAACAACACAGAGACGGCACTTCAGGGATGTTCCAAAGCTGCAGTCCCCCCTCCAAGGCTGCGCAGGTAAACGGCGCCTCGGGGGTGCCCTTGGCTGTCAGAGGCGAGAGGCCTCCTGCAGGAACAACCGTCAGCAGCCTTTGAGGACGCCTGACATGTCTATGCATATGCACACAGGCTCGTACAGTGATCTCTTATTGCTGAGCAGACTGGCCAGACTGGATTTACCACACTGCAGTTGCAAGTAGAAATTTCAGTAAATATGAAGACTTTGGGATGAGACTAAATGTATTTTGATTCAGGCGTCCCGCAGCATTTTTAATCCTTTAACACAAATTGAGACAATGTCCCCCAACCCCTGCAGGACTCTTCTAAAATCTGACTTTTATCCAAGACTGTGAAGAAAAGCTGTCATAACGAGAAGGTGTTTAATGTCAAACTGCGCACACGTGGGTCAATGCAGGTTAACCAGCGACTGTGACACAATGGAAAACACCACAAAGACAAAAGAAACACAGTTCAAACAAAGACTAGGAAACTATTTCTAATTGGGTGAAGATGGTGGAAGGTGATTTTTGTGAGTTATTTTACAGTTTTTACACGGGGGAATACGACGTGAAGTACATGAGTCTCATCTCACAGGAAAGGTGTGGCTCAAAAATCAATCTATGGATGAATGAAACGTACAAAAGCAGCGTGCTATTGAATCAAAGAGGGCAAAACACACAGAGATGTATTGAGCTGAGGGGCAGGATAGAAAAGTTTTAAGTTAGATACGCCTCTCATCATCGTGTCCCACACAAACTCACTCTTTGTCCCAAATAGTTGGTTTGTAGGAATTATATGAAAACACCTAAAAACAGATTTAAAGTAAAGACCCACACAGGTGTTTTCAGGTATATTACCGGACCTGCCTCATCTCATGACATGTGGGCATAATTGATCTTCCCCATCTCTCATATTATCTGGCTGCACCTGTTAGCGCAGGAAAATGTGGACCTTCAACATGCTCTTGAGCTCAGGGAACTTTGGTATTCTCATGTGACTCCCAGCATAGCTCCGCCTCCACCCCACTTCAACCTGAGCAGAGGTCTGATCAGCGATAAGAAGGAATAACTGAAAACACCTGTGGGTGTGCAGGGCGTAAACAGTACTTACTTCTGGACACTCGCACCAGTTCTGCAACACTGAAGACTCCTGATTTGATGAAGCTGTCTTCCAAGTAGACTGTGGACACATGAAGACACAGGAAATCATTAAATCGTCGTGCTCATTTCATACTCTCATGCCATCAGGATTAGAGTTGATGTGAAATCAAAACTGGGTTCAATATGTCGAGCAACTATTCTCTGATGCTCTGCATCATTTGGATGAGCTACTGTATTGATCTTTTTAGCTGATTATTTTCACAAATAATCAAGTAATTGTTTGGTAAAATGTTTTAAAAAAATCATGAAATAATTCTCAAAGTGACGTCTCCAAAATTGCTTCTTTTGTCCAACCAACAGTCCAAAACCCAAAGACTCTTCATTTACTGTCATAACATCATCAGACCGTTCGCTAATATGTTCCATACTCTGACAGTTGCGTCCTGACGCATTTTCCAGTCTTTTCGCAGGGCTGAAATTTGTCGATTGCCACTGAAGCGAAAATAGAAGTATTTTACAAATGTTTAAGAGGCTACATGTAGAATTTTATATGTATACATGAATATTTAGGTGTCTAATTACTATGTGAAAGTGACTTTGATGAGAGAAAGTACTAAGATTGCGTTGGGCGACGGTCTTTCCCCTGGAAGTGTGTCTGTATTTTCACTGCGCTACTGCATTTGAAATTGTTAAAGAATGCTATCTTATTTTGAAGACAGGAAGTGCGGCAGACTCAGAAAAAGCGTAATGACATGACATGAAATCGCAGGTAAACACAGGTTTAATTAAGTTTATTGTTCCTTTCAGTGCAGCAGAGCCTTTCATGCACAGTAGAAGGACCCTGACTCTGTTTGACCTGAATGGAACAGAGTCCTAATTCATTTTATTGGTAACACCTGTTGAACCTAATATTTAATGCCAAAATGGCTGCTGTGAAAAAAGGTCTATATCAGCAGCATCAAAGAGCTTGTGGTGGACTAAGCTTCAAATATGGATGTTGAGATCTATCAGCACAGTTTCAAGATTAATGTCACCAATTCAATATCTGACCAAATATGGTCACAATCCCCCCTTCTGTTCCTGAGTTATGGTGTTAAATAAAGGCCAGAAAACATGATGATGTCACCTTTGACCTCTTGGATATAAAATGTCATTACTTCATTTTACCCTGTTAGACATTTGTGTGAAATTTTGTCATGAATAGCGTATGAATTCTTGAGTTATGACTAAAACTTTGTTCAATAGGTCACAGTGACCTTTGACCTCTGACCACCAGAATCTAATCAGTTCATCCTTGAGTCCAAGTGAATGTTTGTGCCAAATTTGAAGAAATTCCCTCAAGGTGTCCCTGAGATATCACAAGAAAGTGCAGACAAGTATACAGGTACAGATCATTATGCAGGAATTCAGGCACTGTCGCCCCATTTTTGAAAAAAAAATGGTATAATGAGCCTAAACAAGTGTCTTAATGTTTTACTTTTTCATCCATTATTTTCACTCGTCTTATTTCCGTGAGATTTTAGTGGTGGAATGTTGACCTGAAAACGAGCGGATCATGAAGAAAGTGTTGAAACTGACAGCGTCGAGCCATCCTGCACAGCTAAGAGTGACAGGACAGGTTTGTGAGGCGACGGGCACTGCCCATCTCATCAAACAGACTAGTAAAACTTAATAACTGTCGATATTGACACGGTCATGCTAAGATACAGTATTGCAGTACCCGCCTTCAGGTGCCTTTTACTGCAGTAGACTCTTTCCAAAACTGTTTTAACAGCCAAATTTGCAAATGATAGTGATAGTGCACATTTTTTCTGCAGTGTTGGCACACTTGTTGCGTTCTGTATGACCTGCACAGGACACAGCAACGCTAATCACAAGCTGTCAGACAAGTAAAACAGCCAGACAAGTTATTGACACCCAAATGACTCCGGCTCGGCTTTGATGCAATGCCAAGGCTGCTCAGACTGTGCCAAACAGATAGGCAGGCGGCTCGATTGGCACCTGCGAGGTCTCGAGCTTTTACAAGGGAACTGTGCCACCGCAGAGGGCCTCCAAGGCCTGAGTCATTGGCTCGCAAGCGTGTTTCCCTTGGCACTCGAATCGGCAGGATCTGCTCTTTGAGGTAGAAGACTAATTACACTCCTCAAACTATTTTCATTCCAACATTGTGACGACACGGCGCAGGTCAGTCCAGGAGAGCAGCAGCACTTCTCCACAGTTCTCACCTTGAAAACATTACGCTACCAGCCAAAGGTGAAATCTGCTGTCACATGTCACAGCTCTTTAGTGTTTCCGTCATTCTATTTTTCTTAGGGCTTTCTCACGTGTGTCAGTTTGGTTAGTACGGAAGAGGATAAGGGCCACATGTATAACATTTTTATTGGAGTTCTGACTTTTTTCTCAGAATTCTTACTTTAATCTCAGAATTCTGACTTTTTTCCTCAGAATTCTGAGGAAAAGAAATTAGAATAAAAAAGTCAGTATTCTGAGAAAAAAGTCAGAACTCAAATACATTTTCACTTGTGGCCCTAATCCTCTTCTGTAAGTTTGTACTGATGCTTTACCTTTAAAAAAATATAGCTGGAATTTTTTTGTTGTTCCACAACATGTTTTTATAGCTGACACTGGATCACACGGGACAAAAGACACTACAGCTTCATGGTATGCATCTACAGCTGCTACAGTACAGTTTGTTTTTCTGTTGCAGTAAAGGTTTTGCTGTTTTAACTGCCAAGTCACTGAGTTCACAGCAGAGCAACACTATTTAAACTAGCAAAGTTATGGTGTGCGTATGAGCTGAACAATAGAGCTATGACAGGCGGGGGGAGGGACTGCGACTGTACATACCTGGAAGAGGGTTCTTGCCTGGCTCATTGTTACTGGGACTTCCTGACTGCTGTGAGTCTGCAAACACACACACAGAGATGGGTAGGGGAGGGGGGGTTAGTATAGCATGAGGACAACAGCATACCATCTTACTGATGCATGGTTTTTCTTTCCGGGAAACACAACCTCATGGCTGGGTAAAAGCACATAAGTAAATCTGAATTTTTACTCAATGCTCAACAAGACAAAGTGCATTTCATGACTTCCTGGGTGCCTAAATGTTTTTTTTTCTTCCCTTATCTACCAGTCAGAGAGAGCATACCCACTGGACATTAAACAAGACAGTCTTGTTTGAATAGCGTTATCATTAATGGCAGGGCAAATCGAAAGAAAAAAGAGAAGCTCTGACACAGGATAGCCTAAAACTTTTTCACTGGCGGATCTCAGGGTAATTTTTCAAAGGGCCTGGGGGAGTGTTACTGAATGTGTTCGGTCCTGCTGTGCGAGGTACGAGAGAGGAGACAGGCGGGTCTGGGGGAATACAAGGAAACGTGTGGAATTCTTTCCACCAGCTACCGAGGCCGCAGAGTCCGGTCCCGGACTGACGTCTTTTACTTCGAAGCATCCAAGCAGCCTCGTTTGGACACAGGTGTCGAAAAAAGCGGTGAAACATCAAAATTAATTAATTTGCATGTTCAAAAGAAAAACAAATGGTTCAACGAAACTGGACTGGTGACGTCTGAGTGGACCCCCTTGGTGATTAAAAAGTGGCCCCCACACGCCCCAAGACGGCCCGATGAGAACCAGCAGGCAGATTATCATCTACGCCTTTAACACGACAGAGCCGAGACGAGAAGACGGTGAACTCAGATACCCTCGCCTTGCAACAACACCCCTTTTCCTGCCGCAGCTGTGTTACAGAGGCAACGGAGAGAGAAGGAAAGAGAGGAGGGGCATGGCAGAGAAAAAAAAAGTTTGATTTATCCTCTACTTGTGCTCTCTCTGTGTCTCTCTCTCTCTCCCTCTCTCTCCTCGTGTTCCTCCTCCTAAATTTGACTATTAAACAGCACATCAAAAACAGAATGTTCTTGGCTGAAGCTCAACAATGACAGCGTAGGGAGGCAACAGCACCATACGTTAAGAAGTTTTTTAAAAAATCCCATCTTTGCAGTATTCTTAGCCCTGAAAATGGTGGTATGGTCTTGCTTCCAAAAAAACGTAAAAATATAAGCTGCCATTTAATAAAACAACTTAGAGAGCATAAAAGTACAAAATGCAGAGAGATATTAGGGAAAAAAAGTGATAAAAAAAGCAACTTTTACAAGAAAGAAACAACAAAATAAAAAAGCAGCTCTGATAAAATCAGCCTCGTTCCAGAGCCTTGGGGCCCTGACGGCAAAAGGCTCCGTCCCCTTTAGTTTTCAACCTAGAAGAGACAGAAGCCCACTGCCCACAGACCTCAAACTACAGAGGCTCATAAGGGACTAAAAGGTCTAAAATATAATCAGGAGCCAAGCCAAGTTTTCTGGTTAAGACAAGTGAAAAGGTTGGTGCAAGTCTTCCAGGTTTCAAGTGATCTTAGAGACAATCAACAGAGAAGAGCAGCGGATCTTCAAATTTGAGAAGGTGGAAGCACCAAATGATTAGCATTAGCCTGTGATACAATTATTAAAGCTGTGTTGTAGATTAAGTTTCATTTAATTCACTTCAACACTATAATCCGCATTAAATTGTAAAATAAAATAAAACACACAGCAGCTTTTGTAGGCGAGCGGCGGTTTGTGTGGACTTGGCACAGCACATGTCCATAAAGTGATTGCAGGGAGCTCAGTGGCTTCGCCCCCCTGTACCCCCCAGCCCCCCACCCCCCATGCCACTTTCAGAGTCATCCATCAGTCCAGTTACGACTGCCAATGCTAAGCTTGCGCCCTGAGAACTGCTGAGCAGGAGAAAAGGAGCAAAGAAGGTGGAGGTGGGCGAGGTGCGCCGTTTCGTTTTGGATCAGATCAGAGGTTTTTTTTTGTGTTCTCTTTCCCTTTTTCGAGGGCTGAACCGTGACAAAAAGAGCAGATGGCGGCGGCAATTAGAGATCCCAAGCAGCATCTTCCAGCATGAGGCCCCACTGTAGCACCAGGAGAGACCACCTGGATGACTCAAGGTGGGATGCAAGCATATGGCGCATCTGCCAGGCCTGCACCGGAGCTGGAAACACCTCCCCTTGTTGCATTACATTTTACCTTTGACCCAAGAAGGGCAGCTTCATGCTCCTTCATCTTCGACAGCGGTTGCACGTGATTAAAACTATTTAACACTACATTTTAAAGTAAAAAAAACAAGATAATTCTTGATTACAGAAGGTTAGATTCAAGTGCAGATAAACTGCTTGTAAAAGCAAAATAAAAGGCTGAAAGTGGCTGCAATAAAGTAAAGAAGTCTGGTGTCTGTATCCAAAAGGTGTTCTGTGCAGGAGCCCAGCAAATCCGATAGTCTTCAAATAAACAGTAGTGGAACCTGTAAATAAACAGTTGCGGTCGAGGAGGCTGGGCTTTGCCCTGGGAGCTTGGCAGGGCTCGATCACAGGGCCAGACACCACACACACACTCTCAAACACACACACACACACACAAACACGCACGGCCCTTTTCCAAAAAAAACATCTCTTGGCACCCTTCGTCCGGCCACTTGTTTAAATAAACAAACCGGTTCATGAAGGAAGTGAAAAAATAAAAGATTATCTGCAGTTACTCAGCAAAAAAAAAAAAAAAGTAGCAGAGGGGGCTTGTGGGTATTTTGGATGTGTCCATGAGTTCTTACACCTTCTTGTCCGGCAGGATACTTATCATACCGCTGTAACGATTAGGGCAATTGGGGATAATGGCAACAGAAATCTGGCTCGACAAGAAAGTTTCCCAGTGCTTGTGAGGTTTCTCTACACCCAAGTGTGCTGCTCGCCTGGATTTTATAATCACTAAAACACTCACACACACAAACTCCCTAACCCACCCTCTCAGTTTCTTGGCATCATACCCATTCTGTTCCCCCTAAATCACACACACACACACGCAAACACAGACATTGTGGATTAAATTAGCCACATAGTTTGGGAAACTTTCTTTTTTTATTTATTTATTTTTTGACGGTGGTGGAACACGTTTCCTCGCCCGCAAACAGTTGCAGACACGTACAGAGATCCTCCACAAGAAAACAGTGTGCACGGGCGCGAACACTCACACCCTGCAGATGCATACCGCTGTCGACATTTCAGGAGGAGAAGCCTGTCTGGCAGCCATTTTATGCCGAGTGGGGTTTCTGTGCACATGTATAGCACTCTGGCTGCCAGAGGCACGGGTCCCGCGCCAAGACGCGTTGCAGCAGCCTGGGGAGGGGAGGCAGAGAGGGGTGGACCGAGAGAGAGGGGGCAGAAAATATCGACCTAATTATGGAGCAGCTCTGATGCGTAATGTTTCGACAATACAGCTGCTCCTGAGTAAATATTTGATGTGGACTTTTTCTTTTGGAAAGGAGTTTGTCCTTCCTTGGAAGTGTATGCGTGCGTACATTTATGCGTGTGTATGTACATTTGTGTGTGTGTGTGTGTGTCTCGCCGGGTTGTACAAGTCCTGACAGCATACATAAATGACTGTACATGTGCCGGTATGGAATGCATGTGTGTGTGTGTACTTTGCCCCGTGTCCTCCTGTGCTCCTGGTTTCTATCACTCGCTGCTTTGCCGATGACCTCACACTCCTCGGGCTGGCTTCCAACAGCCGGCAGAACCTGCTCCCTCCTCCGAATCTCTTCCTTTCTTCTCCTCGCTATCTGTCCATCGCTGTGCCTGCAACACTATCTGTCCTCTATTGTATCTTTTCATACCGTCTCTCTGTGTATCTGTGACAATATCGTCCTATCCGATGATAAGTCTACACTCTTTTTTCTTAAATTTCTTGACTTTCCTTCTTTGCCGCCTTTTTTTTAATGCCACCTCTCTCTCTCACTTTCTCTCTGTCTCTATCTCTTTGTCTCTCTATCCTTCTCCCTCCCTCACGCTTTGTTGTCTAAACAAAGTGCCCTTTATCAGGATGAGCTGCAACCCAAACAGGCCAAACAAAAGATATGGGCGAGGAAATCTGCCGGCAGAAGAGGGAGGATCGTATCGTGCCAGCCTGCCAACTGGCGATGCCCCCCCCCCCCCCTCTCCCCGTACACACACACAAAAATTCTGGCATCTCAGCTCCCTCCAATCCCACCCACCCACCCGGCGCTCTGCAAAGGGCTGGCACCTGACCTGGCCAAGAGGAGAACGATATGGACTCCGAGGATGAAGGGAAGACAAATGGGACGCCATCTTGGGGTGGCATTGTCAGACAGAGATGGATAGTGTTGTATTCCCTTTGACAAACTATGATTTTGTTTCGTGCGTACGATGCCGACACACTGTTGCGACACTGTCATGATTATCTCATAATTGGAACAAGGCAAGTATTTCTTATTGGCTCAGAGGAGCACCTGGTAATCCGGATAGCTACCCTATCAAATGACCGTTGCTGACGGGGAATGCAGGTACAGTAGGATGAGTTACACACACACGCACAAACACACACACACACACACACACACACACACACACACACACACACACACACACACACACACA
>JBBPCS010000878.1:14839438-14851679 GCA_037974645.1 Hollardia meadi | reverse complement strand
ACACACACACCCACACACACACACACACACACACACACACACACACACACACACACACACACACACACACACACACGCTCGGGCGAAAGAGAGAGGAGAAAGTGAGAGGGGCAAAGTTGAAACGTCTATGAGAACAATGACATTTTGCCTTCTTTTCTCCGAGCCAGACACCACAGACTTGTTCAATAGAGCAGGAGGGGACACACACACACACACACACACACACACACACACACACACAGTAGGACTGTGAGGTTTTTGAGACTTATGGAATCAAGTGGGATCCCAGCCCAGACAAGAACAATGAGAAGCCCATACAGTGTGTGTGTGTCTGTGTGTCTGTGTGTGTGTGTGTGTGACTCAGCTCACTTGTACCCCTTGACGTGCCCATGACTGCTGCCACCTCGGTGTGTGTGTGTGTGTGTGTGTGCGTAAACTCTCAGGGCGGCGAAACGAGGAGAGTGTTTTCACCGAGCGGGGAGGACAACGAGCTCCTCATTGAGGTCACCAAACAGCGAGGACGGGGAGGGGGGCGAACTCAGCGGCGAGTGGGCCTTGAACAAGGGGACTGAACTGCCGGACGGATCATTAGCCACACCGGCCTGGGAGAGGAGAAGGAAAAATGTGGCAAGCACAAAGGGACAAACAACCACAGACCTGAGGATGCAGATGAAGGTTAACCCACCTTTACATGCATTTAATGTGCAAATTATTATCACGTGTGCAAATACACACAAGCAGGGGCGTCCCACTGTGACATGTGTGATGCACGACACAACGCGACACAGTGGCTCATCTGTCCCATGAAAAACGAGCCGGCCGGCCTCCAGTCAGCGCTCTGCGCCCCACTTCACATCTCCTCCCACTCCCCCTCTGTTCGTACTGTTTGTCCACTTTCCTCTCAGCTTGCTGCACAAACAATTTTTTTTATCTTCTTCACGGCATCCTGGCAGATATATCCATATATGATTAGCAAAATTACTTGTGCCAGAACAAGTAGTCCGTTCATAACGTTTAATTCATGAACAATTTTCATCATATTAAAGTTTAGTTTCAGCTTCTAACATATGAAGATTTGCAGCTTTTCTCAGTTTTGATCATTGTACATTGAATATCTTTGGACTTGCTGCTAAGTCATGGCAATTTTTTTCCCCACTATTTTCTTACATTTTATAGACTTAACCTCTTTAAATTGATGTTAAATAAAAAACATAAGAGCTAGAGCATTCATTCTTGTGCGGTTATCTATAAAAACGAGAATATCTCAAAAATTAAACCATGTCCATAGTTAAAATAAGTTCTGGAGTGTTAAGAAATATTTTATTAATGTTTCTACATTTAGAAATCTTTTGGATCAATGTGTTTTGTGTGTTTATTTGGTAAAAATTGATTTAAAATTTTAAATTGATTAAGATTTTGACACAATTTCAAGTACTTTTATCGAGTATTATGGTTTATTGACTTACATAACCTTATAGTTTAGGTTGTAAAGATTTTCGGGATATGAAGCATTTGAAGATACTCAAAGAAATGACATCACAATAAGCAATAATACCCATGTAGTCACTATTGCATTCACGGATGATGAAAACAATTCTTGGATTTAGCCCCTAAAATAGTTGACATTTATATCTACATGGGTTAGCCGGTTTTCTGAAAGTGCATTCTCATCATTCAAGTTTAATCAGCGTCACGTCTAGTCTGTGAGAAAAAGAGAAAAAAAAGAACTTTGCATCTGCGCTGAAACAATGGGCCCATCAATGGCCAAACCTCGGCATCTTTTTGGTATGCACCAAACAAACAATTAGCTTTGTTGCGGCGTAATTGACTGGCAGGACCGGGTGGCATTTACATTCGCCCGCTGTTGCCACCCTGTCATTCGTGAAAAAAGAATAGGTCCATGTGAGGGTGGAAGGTTGGCCACATCTCTGCGGTTATTTTTTTTTTCCTCCATGGTGGCAAACTTCCAAGCAGGAGCGTTTTTTTTAATGCACAGCTCCAGAGGAAGGAGGGAAGGGAGGGTGGAGTGAGGACGAGACTATAGATTTAATTATGCATGCGTGTTTTCTCATTCATTGTAATGGTGGGAAGGGAAGAGAGGGAGAGGGTAAGGGGTGTGTGGTGGGAGGATTGGGGGGATGCAGACCAATGACATTCCGTCATTGTAGTCCTCCTCCTCCTGCACACACACACACACACACAAGGAGCAGTCTGGGAGCGAGCCGCTATAGGCTAATGAGGTGACACTCACCGTCTGGAGACTAGCCAAAACAGTCCATTAACTCCTAGCCAGTAGTTAAGAGGAGAAGAAGGAGAAAGGTGGTGGTGGGGAGGGTGGATGGGAGAAAAGAGGAGCCGCCTCCGCCTCCTGCATGAGGGAGGGTGGGGTTGGCTAGCCGATGGGTTTGGTGGGTAGAGCATGTGAGGGGGGAGGAAAAAAAAGAAGAGAGTCTGAAGTCTTTCAGGATGTGAGGGTGGGGGGTATTTCTGCAGTTTTGTAGTTGTGAATGAATCAGCGGGGTGGCTGGTAGGGGGGGTGGGGGGTGGCTGTGCACGAGCGTTCACTGTCGGCGCTCCGTGGAGGCAGCTCTTGAGGAAAAGTAAGATTGTGTGTGTGATGGTGTTGGGGTGGGCAATGGATGCAGCAAGAGAGAGAGGACAAGGGAGATAGATCCAAAACCCCCCAGTCAGGCAGACAGACCTTTGACAGAGGAGCTCTGTGATTTGCCTCTTTCATCTTCAGAACCCCCCCATCCAGTCGGATAATTATGAGACAAATGCACCGGACCCCTGCTGCTTGAGTGGCAATGGGCATGGGAGGCCAGCAACACAGAGAGAGGGTTCAAACCTGCATGTCTCGACTGGTCTGGAAGGGAGGGTGGGGGTCTGTGAAATTCCCCACTCTCCCAAGAGAGAGACAAGTTGGCCCACAGATCACAGCTCGGGGACAGCCTGGTTGTGACGCTCAGCGAGGCCTCGACTGGTTTTTTAACTTCCTTTCAACTTCCACACAGATGCAAACATCTAGTTAAAAAATAATCCACTGTTTGGTGTTTTAAGTGCACTTTACATTCAAAAACATGACAAGGTAGGGGTGCTTCTTGGACTCAAAAGTTTGTAAAAGGTGCTCTTTGAAATGGGATGTGGGGTTTGTTTTTAAGGTCTAACTTGACCCTGTCGTGACAATAAAGGCATTTTAAGTAGTTTTCAGTTCACAATGTTATGTTTTCACCCGTGTCTGTTTGTTTGTTTGTCACCAGGATTACGCAAAAAATACTGACTGCATTTCCACGAAACTTTGAGGAAGGATGGGGCATGGGCCAAGGAAGAACCCATTAAATTTTGGCGCAGATTGGGATAAAGGGGCGGATCCAGGAATTTTTAAAATCTCTTTCTTTAACATTGCGAGATCGGGCATTTTTCGACATTAATTTTCCAGGGAATAATGCATGGAACTTGATCAGTGTGCACAATTTAGTGCGGATCCGAAATAAAAATTCAGATCTAGTGGATTTAAACATGTTTTCATAGGGGTGTAGTCTTTTCCTGGCTGCTGTACGGTAACAAATAGCGCAAGAAACCTGCAACTACCACCAATGTGTAGCTAAGTTAATAGGGATTCAGTAAGATACTAACATAGTGTCATCAGTTGCTGCAGTTGATGTTAAGGCTTAAATAAGAGGGCTGTTGGGCCTTGGCGGAGGTATGCGCTCTAAGAGAGCCATTCTAGTTTTATTAATGTGTTTGAGGGTTCTCTGGTCTACACTGATAAGGGAGGACAGTTCGAGACAGCGGTGGTACCTACATCTTTATCTCACGCCAACCACACGCCAACCCTGCCAGCCTCAAACCAAAACCAAAACCAAAACCAAAAAACGTACCTAAAAATTTTGAATTATTTTAGAATTTTTTAAAAGTTTTCAGTTTTGAACTGGCTTTGTTTTCTTTTCATTACAATTTCATAAACACTTAATTTTGACTCAAGCCTGTGCAACATGTGTCTGTGAGGCCTGTGCCAGCGATGTGTCAGTGACTGTCAGCGCCTACGATGCCGTGAGGCCTCAGCCAAGAGGAGTTCCCACTGACGGGAGCAGAAGGCCGACTTGGGTGCTCCCTCACAGGGCAAATGGGCTCTCCTCCAAGCTGGGCAAGAGGCCACCGAGGATCCCTGCCACCCATTGCCACTGTTTGCACTCCCTGAGCTCTGCCAGGCGACACACACACCTTAAACGGAGGATGTGGAAGGAATCATGGGACGCCACTACATCCAAGACCAGATCTTGGCCCAAAAGAGACAAAGGAAAACAAAGCATGTAGTTATTCAGACGATTTTGCTGGCACGGCTCTGCTGGAACAGGACATAGGGTGGAGAAGGGGGGAAGAATCAACCGCAGAGTTTAATGTGTCATTACAAGCATAAAAGCAAACGAGTGACGTTGCCAACAGATGTCGAGCCAGTTTATTTGTGCAATTACAACCCCAGTAGGGAATGAAGCAGCAGGTGCAAATGAACAGTCTTGTAGGTTTCTTCTTTGCTACTTGTGCGACTGTGCTTCTGCCATTCAGACAGTGGATGACAGAGATTGGTGTCAAGCCTCAGTCCTGGCTTGGTACTGACTAAAAGCTGGCATCTAATGTCCAGATTTCTTTGCTACTTCTTTGATCTGATTATTCCTCATTAAAATTGAAATTCATTTTCTCAAGTACTGCATCAACCAAATTGTTTGTACCCAATCCTACATTTAGATATTACCTGAAACCCACATTTTTAAGGACGTAACCTTCTTTAAGAGCTGTGCTTCTAATAATGCCCACACCTTTCTGAACGTCCTACTCCCAATAGCACAGTAATGATGGAAAGATGTTTTAAGACTGGAGGGTGAACGTCGTTCAGATGCAGCAGGCCGATATAGGAGCTCATTGGGGCTGCATGGCCAGTAAAACCCCCTCCTTTCCTGTTAATGAGCCTGGAGACGGGGCTTTCGGAGGCCCCCAGTCAGAGCGGGCCTGAATCAAAGCATCTGTGGGGATCGAGGCGAGGGGGCAAGAGGGTTTGTTGAGGCGAGTGGGGTTCAGGTGTCTCCACTGGCACAAGACCAGGGAGTGAAGGTTTTTGGGCAACAAGGGAAATGATAGTAATAGAGTAATTTAAACAAAAAACACAGTTTGGTGGTTCTTGTGGAGCCACAGCATCAGGTGAGTCAGATGCAGAGCAGCGGTTTTAAAAAACACAGCATCATAAAAAAGGTTCTCATATAACTCAAAAGGGACTGACAGCGGCTGTGACCGCCACAAGGTCAGAGTGTTGGCAGCCATCCAGAGACAGTGGAGCTCCTCTGCTCCTCACGGACCCTCCGACTGTCTGGAGACATCCAGCCAGCAGCAGTTAAGGTGCAAACCATCTTTGCTTGTTGCGGTTGTTGGTCCCAGGTGCACGATTCAAACACTGTCATCCAGAGACACAATTCAGTCAACAGCCCGTCACTTACCACAACAAAGCACCATATAATCATGATCTTGGTCTTACAGGAGATCAAAATGCAAATCCAATCTCTCAGGTATTCCCTTTGCCACACCGCAGAGCGTATGATTTATAAATCACACTTGACTGCATGCTAGGAGAGCATTTGCAGCCAGAGAGCGAGAGAGGACTCTATTCCACATTCTTGGCCCAAAAACAAGAGCGCAAATCTGTTCTGAGCTCCCAAGGCCTGCTGGGGCAGCCCCCTCTGCCACTGCAGCAATAACAACATGTGGTTTGGCTGCACAGTGGCAAGAGGAGAGGCGCTAAATTAATTTCATATTCTGTTGTTTGAGAGCCGTAAACAAAGCTACAGCAGCACATAACATCCAGAGAAGTGGTCACCGTGTTCGGACACAGCAGCAGCATTACATCCTGCACTGCGAGTTCTGAGATACTGCAAATCAAATTGACAAACTGTGTTCACGTTGAACAACACACTGAATGAAACAAAGGTGTGTATGAGGCATGCACACATGCTGTGTCCTCAGGCATGGAAAACCTGGTCCTCCCTCGCTATTTAGGACGAGAATGTAAAGGGCCTTTGTTTCCAAATTATTTCTGGGTTGTTGCCAAAATGCTAGGATGATACGCAGAACAAAGACATATGTCATCAGACCTCACCTAGCAGGTTTCTGTTTGTTTGCAGGTGCTTTAAATATTGTGGTTTTATGGTGACATTCTTGCTGTGATAAAGTCAAGAAGGAAAGGCTTTCTGTTAAAGCAAGCTTGGGTCTTCTCAGCCTTTCCCACGAGGCTCTCGAGCCATAATCTCTTGAAATATTTGCCCAGATGACGGCAGCACTCGGCTGTTTTGACATGGAGCGGCATGAGCGGGATCCAGCAGTCACTTTTTCCATCACTTTTCACTTCAGGAACAGGAATTCCCCTTTCACCGCTTTTCCCCTGTAACCCGCACGCCTCCCACCGACTCATATAACCCTCCCAGCACTCCTTCCTCCACTTCCTCCGCCTGCTCGGATTTGTCCACTCAGGGCCACGCCGCAGGGGCCTTTGCACCTGCCTCACAGCCAGCTCCCAAAGCCCTTGGTTTCCACTCGCCCAAGCATGTTGTTTTCACTTTATTTGGGATGCCAAAAGTTCATTCACTGAGATCAGGGGTGGGTGAGAGGGCAAACAGTTCTGGGGTAAATGCGGCAGGAGGATGAGGAGAGAGGTGGTTCCTGCTCTGCCCTGAAGCCAAGCATGGCAAGCAGGGCTGTTCTGTTTATGTTTCAGACACTGACAGACACTGGTTCAAAAATATACAGTACACACACTCTCCCCCTCTACACTCTCCTAACTCTCAAGCCACTTTTACACAGCCCGTTCAATGCGGGCCTGTTGTGCCTCTGATACGCCTCGCCGTCTGTATAAATGTCACAGAGGCGTAATGGGGGGTCAAAGTTGTTCCACCTCTGAGATGGCAGCGGAGATAATAACAGCGCCGAATTCACGTCTGTGTAAAAGACTGATCCAGCGAGGTGGAACAACGAGACAGGGCTATGATGTTTTTTCTACATGGTTTGTGTGCGACCCTCAACCAGGAGATTTAAAAGCAGCTAGCAGCAGTTAGCAGCTAACTCAAAGAAGAAGAAAAACAACCAAAATTGTGGAGACAACGCAAGGTTCAGGAGCTACTTACCCTCCGAGCAGAGGACAAGATCATCAGCCACATAACAAGGACGGTAAATGATTGTTATTGTCATGTTATTCCATTGTTTGTAAAGCGCTGCTTGTCGCGCATGTAAAACATCGCACTAGACTCCGACACTGATGTGTTACTCGTCACACCTTTTTTGATTGCTGGGTTGCTATCTAAAATCACACAGTGGAGTGGCTTTATGACGCTTTTCCATTCAGTTTTTCCATTGTCTAAATGATCTTTCACTAACTTTTAGGTAACTTTTTTTGAATGCCAACCACACAGAATATTGAAAATGCTACAAATATTTCATGTCATTTTATTCAGAAAACACGTACATTAAATCTACATTTTCTTTCTGCAAAACTAACATAAAATCTTGATATTTTTCAACCTAAAAACATTTCAGAATTTCATTTATTTCACGTTATAATTGCACTGAATTTGGTGTGGAATCAGTCCAAAGGACATAAAATATTATCTCCTGATACTAGCTACAGTGCTGCATCATGGGAACTGGAAGGAATATCAAAGCGCAACCATTATAATCCACACTCCTGGCAAGCATATACTGTACATCTTCCACTTGTTTGTTTGTTTTTTTCTCCTGAGGGCCCATTCGAATGTGCCTGCAGAAAAAACTCTTTGCTGACACTGACAGCACGACAGACCTCTTGCAATCGCAGCTCTCCTCAGGTTGGCAGCCCTGCAGAAACACTTCCCATTTGCGGTGCAGGAGCTTAGTCCAAGCCACTTGAACTTGGCAGAGCTCACCTGGAACAGCCTACATGTAGGACTGCCACAGGCTCTCGCCCTCAGCCAAGGCAGGAGACCTCGCTGTCAGCCACAACAGCTGACGTCAGACACACCTCCAGAAAACCATCTACAACTGACTGTTCATCAAGGAAGAAGGTGATACGTTTTAATCAACTTCTCCTTGTTCAGCTTGTTGAACTGCTTGCTTTCAACTATTTTTAATTAACTCAGACATTCATGTCAAGTATGAGTGAGTAGATGGAGCCCTCAGATATTACAGTATAATGTATCATAACTGGAGGTAAACCTGTTTGTAGCTAGTTGGAACAAAAAAAAGTTGCTTCAGTTCCTCTAACAAAGGACAGAATTGTGCACACAAGGTGACTTTTTTTTTTAATCAATTGAGGGAGAATTACACAGATCGTATGACACCATATGGAATTCTTTTTACACATAATGTATTTCCTTTGCAGGCGCTGCGAAAGGCAAGGCCTACAGGGAGTCCTCTTTAGGAAGAGGGGAGGAGACACAAAATAAAAAGCTGTATGTATGGTGTGGAGGGAGGGGGGTGGGGGGGTCGAGGGGTTTAGCGGGGCGGTCCAAGCACGCTCAGCGAAAATATGCCTCATGCACTCGTTGAACTTGGGGGCCTGCGCGGGCTTCTCTCAAGGTTACAGGAGAGGCCTGTGAGGCGAGGAGCAGGAGAAAGAAACCATGCAGCAGCAGTCCACATGCAACACGGCTTCCACTGCACTTTTTTTTTTTTTTTTTTTTTGCTGCCTTAACTGTGAGAAATGCTTTCCCATGCATGCTAAAACATGTCATAACTAAAAACTTGTGTCATAACATTTTATCCATGTAGTTAAGAGTAGGCCCAACCACACATTTAGTCTGTCAATGAGCCTTTAACTGTGCATGGCTCAGATAACAGAAGCAGCAAGCGATCGCCTTTGACACCACGTTTCCTTCCCTCCGTGGAGCCTGCCGGGACCCGGGCCTTGTATCCGCTGCCGCACCCCTGAGCCCTCGACCACACAAAGGTAGGAAGCGGCCCGTCGGAGCAGGGGCACATTTGTGGCGAGGCCACTAAATCACCTCTCGTTTTTATCCGCCGCTGTTTACGCACGCTTTCGCCAGAGGAAACCATAAAGACAACAAGGTCTTGTAAATGCATCTGCAGAGGCTTGCTGGGAGAGAAGGGAGGCTATTAGCTAATTGAGTGATATGGATACTGAGACAAGCTTTTGATATGATACAACTCACCTAGTAAATATTAAAAATGTTTTTACTGTTGGAATGCTAAGAGAGTTGCTGATTCTGCTGGAGACAGACAACAAAACATTAGGTCCACATGTAGGTCCATATTCGGTCACTCTCTGACACCTGTCTCACAAAAGTTTTCCATGGCTGAATTGCATGAGGGATGCAGGATATTTATCAGCCGATAATGAAATTATAGCCGATAATACAAAGCTAAATAGTAACACTAGAGAGCCAAACATGTTGTCAAAGGTTTTGGACGTTTTCTTACTGATAGAAGATAACCGATAATTGGTTAACGACAACCGATAATTATCTGCGAAATTATCGGTTGTCGGTTGAAAAAAAAAAAAGACATATTGTGCATCCCTAATAATGTATCATAACCATGAAGATAAATAAAGATGGCAGACGCGTCTCCACTTCCTCCACTGTCGAAAAGTTAAGCCAAAATATCCCAGATACGAGCTCTGCGATCTTGCGCTGGTGACATCATTTGGAGCCACAATCTGTGCAGTTGTGATCGGGCAGCGGGCTGTATCGAGTTCCGCCAAATCGCGAGCAGGGCTCAGCTGTCAATCATGACATTTCAGCCCCTTTTTATAGCATCAAATAACTAATTAAAACCAAACTGACCAGAAAAATGAATACTTCAGCATACATCAGCATGATAAGAACTACCTAAAATGACAGAAACCATCTTTGGGAAAAATGTATTTGATGTGTACTTTTTAGTCTTTGGCTCATGTCCCATCTGCTAACATGGAGGGGGAGGAGTTTATGACCTATACTACAGCCAGCCACCAGGGGGCGATCAAGATGTTTTGGCTTGACTTTTCATGTCGTCCATCTTTATATACAGTCAACGGTCATCACCTTAAATCACTGTAATGCACAGTAAGTGCATATCTGATGGTATCCAGCATTTAAGAATGCAAAGTCAACATGGCGCTGAGGCCAGAACAACAACTTGAGTTTGACATCACCCTGACAGAAAGGGGTCAAAGGGCAATAGGTAGTAAACACTCAAATGAAGGAACTGATCACTTTGGCTTTCCATAAGAATTAGCAGGCCATTAGCACCTCGTAAAGAAGGGCCTTTACAACAGATTAGGCCTGCTTTCATACAAACAGCCAAGCAAAGTGATTCAATGCGATTACAGAGGATGCAAAACCAACATTATGTAGCAGCGAGAAGCCACAGAGGAATCCTGCCATAGTCTACTTCAATGCACAGAAGTTACTCTGATATAAGCTTATTAAAAGGACCACAAAAAAAATTCTTCACAGTCAATCCCAGCAAATTTTCAAATTAGCATAAAATGAAGTGGGTCATTCTCATGTCTTGATTAAAGTAGGCCCCACAGCTTTGCCCAAGTGGCCGAGCAGCAGACTGCAAGTTCAGCTCTGCGCACTGAACGCCTTATCGGGCCTCTCTTTCCGTAAACAAGAGGGAGGAGGGGGACAAAGTAGCCCCGTCAGACGCAATAAAGAGAGCATCAAAGCGGCTGCGGAAGAGAATCAGTCAGAGTATTAGAAGCCACTCGGGGTTGTCGTCGTGATGGCTTAGATGCCACTGGAGAACATCTTCATGGATGTAAAGCGGGCAAACAAATTAAGAGGGATGAGCTCACTCTTGGTGGATTAGGTTTAGATTGATGGAGGCGACGCAGAGCAGGGAGAAAACAAGTCTGTCAAAGCTGTGAGGACGGCCACACTGCAACCAAAGCACATTTAGGGCAGTTAAAGGATGTGGCACTATGTTAAGACTTC
Source organism: Hollardia meadi (assembly GCA_037974645.1). Classification (NCBI taxonomy): domain Eukaryota; kingdom Metazoa; phylum Chordata; class Actinopteri; order Tetraodontiformes; family Triacanthodidae; genus Hollardia; species Hollardia meadi. Next base: position 14,840,724 of record JBBPCS010000878.1, on the reverse strand, counting down.
TCACTATTGAAGACTGAAATTTCCCACAGTTAACCTTGGAAACTGTAGTATAGTCTGTTCTTTAACTGTAAAGGGTATGATGTTACATGTGTGTGTGTGTTGATAGTACGTTGTGTATGCTGAGCAGTAGCCCTGCAGCAAGCGTTCGCTCCGATCGGTACTTCATAAAACAAGGGTGTGGTGCAGGTGCTGTGCAAGGAGCATGAAAGAACCTATATAGATTTAGCTCCAACTGTAAAGGCCATGGGGTGCGATTATGTCAATGAGACAATTTGCAAATGTTTAAACAAAATGGAGGCATATTCGTCCATGAAAAACTGAATTTTTTGCTGCAGGGACAAATTGATCATCATACCCAAATGTGAGATGATGGGAAACATAAATACAAAAGTATTTTTAGGCCAGTTTCTCGGACTTCGGGAGTAATAACATGCACAAACTGCTGAGGAGAGCGACGCAGGAGCCACAGGAGAGCCGTAATGCCACAACGTCCCCTGAGTGCAGCCCCCCTCTGTAATCCCACAACCTACTTTATGAGCGCTCCCTTTTTGGCTGATGTGCAGGTCATGAATCACATTTAATCAAAGGCAACAAATATGCATTCCCAAAACTTTCCCCAGATAAAGGAGCTGGTTAAAGTGTATAAAATATGTATTTGTAATAGCTGAATTCCCTCCACACTAGTATTTCTGTGCTGCCCTGTGAAAAGCCTGAATAAACACGTATGAAAGGAGTATGATGGCTTTAACTTTGATTTAACCGATGCCACTTAAAGCCAAGCTCTCGAAATCCTCGCTCAGCACGCAGAGCTGGCACTTGAGACATGAAAGGGCAGCTGCGACGTTTGGTTTACATTATATCATAGTGGTTTCCACATTGTGGCCAGGGGATAAGCATCAGGAGAGGTTTATCTCGGTCGCAGCGCTCTATGGAATATGTAAACACTATGTGTAATCAGTGCTGCAGCGAAAATGGAGTGCTTTAGGAATAAGCCACCATCTTACTCCTTGAGCTCAAGGAAAGATAAGGCAATAAAGGTTTATATGTTGGGTTTTCACAGTCTACAGGAATCAGAAGTCTTCTGCAGGCAGCATTGTTAGTAACTGAGGTGTTAACTCTGCTAAAGACCTTCACTCTCATCTCCATTCTCCTCCATCTCTTGGCTTCACTTTGTCTCTGCCATCCACCCTGCCAGGCAGCGCCACTCCGTTTTGGACGAAGAGCCCCCCCCCACCCCCCTCTCTCTCTCTCTCTCTCTCTCTCTCTCTCTCTCTCTCTCTCTCTCT
>JBBPCS010000878.1:14796529-14813179 GCA_037974645.1 Hollardia meadi | reverse complement strand
GTCTTTCTCTCATACCCAATTCATGTCAGTCCATGTTATCATAAGTGATTTTACTCTCAACCACAATGAATAGTTGAGGGTTACTGCAGTATTTTTTTTAATCAATGTGTTCTGAGTTATGCCTCGATGATTTCAGTCTCAGATTGTTATTAGCACTGTACTTGTGTTTGTGTGTGTATATGTGTTCGAGCCTTGTATTTCAAGACAAATTCCTTTTTCTTGCCTTCTGCAGGGGGATCAAGGCGACCAGGGACCACGGGTATGCGGTTTACTCCAACTCCTTGTGATTAGCTGATGAATGTGACTGTGTGTGTCTCCCCCAGCAGAATTGTGGGCAAAAGGTTTGAGATGCATGAAATTCCGGGGATAGTGTTCGTCCCATTTGGCCAAACACAACAAGCATTTCAGCACTGCTTATTTCTACATCAAGAGTGGGTAGGAAAATGTGTAAGATTTCCTTGAAAAGCATACTTTCTGAGATGCAAATCGAACATGAGTACAAGCTTTTGCACATCAGCAGAAGATATCTGCTCAATCTCAGCTGTAATGAAAAGCCAAGTAGCTCTGTCTTTATAATAACTTGTGATTCACTTCAATCCTCAACGTGACATGGTGTATTCAGAGCTTTTAATCATTTCCAGCTCTGTAGTTTGACATGTCTATGAAAGTGCAGCCTCTAAATGATGATGATGTGAGTGCTTTTCCGTGCTTGACAGACTCTGAAATGAATTACTCTCACCAATCTCCACCTCGCAGCCAGCACGCCCTCATTTTTCTGAAATTATGGCTAAAAAATGAGCCCTGATTGAAAAAATGAAACTGACTGCGACCGAGTGGGTCTGTTTAAAAGTAGATTGTGCTAACCGGGGTCACGAGTGTGCACATGCGTACACACACTTTTCACTTCCTCTGCATCCACCATCGACATCAAGGGGGGATCATGTGGCGCCAAAGCCGCGTTAAATGGCTGTAATCGATTACTGTGAGGGCCAAGAGTACACAGAGGATAGAGGACACAACAACGCAGAGGTTTGTCTTATTTCCAGAACACCACCCATCTCCCAAGTGGATCTGATACCAATTCAGTATTTGCGCCCACCCAGACATTTGTAGTTTGCCAATTACCTTTAGTCAGCTCTCCTCCAGGCCAGTTCTACATGTCAAAGAACCACCTTTCTTATGATTTCGAAGCCAATACAAATGACCTCTGCTGTGAAATTTGATTAGAGCTCTCATCTTATGTTACCCATGGGAAAATGACGGCCAAGTTCACAGAAATTGTGCATCTTCCACCAGATTTACAAATACATTTCCAGCTCTGTGATACCCTTGGTTAATTTTTAATGATTTAAAAAGTATTGGATGATCATTAAATGCTGTCACACTGCAAACTGGCAGAAAGGAAATATCTTTGTTCTCTAGCGGAGTTGACTAAACTGTCGCAGTTTGCAAAAAATAATTCTTGAGTGTTGCCCATAATTTGTACCCTTTTAACCTAAACAGCAGTGCCTCTGACAGAGTTGTACCAGGGACCACCAGCCAGCCCCTATTTGTCTTGAAGAGTAAATAAATTAGCTGTCCACTTTAAGATAGCATTTCATTAACTTCCAATTAGAGCAAAATTGTCCCCTAACAGGTACAAATTAACACACAGTCACAGTCATATGGAGGACTACAGGGGCATGAAGGCAGTCTAGGTCACCCACAAATCATATTGCCTCCCCAGAATGGCATATTGACATTGCACATTAGATTAGTAGGTAAATGTAGTGGAACAGTATAAGAAATATTGTCCTAATAAATGGACCAGCATTGCCTGACCTTGACTTTATTTAACTGGCTGGAAATTAAGCTCTGTGTTCAGGGAGGCTATTAAACCCATATGGCAGCCCATGTAAACAACAGAGTATGTCAAGAATGTGTCCTCTACACATCATAGTCTGCCACATTACATAAAATCTAAACAGATTTATTTAGAAGCATTTAAAGGACACACTATCTGTGTTTGCGTATATGCAATATGTTTTCTAGGGCCAAGCCAAAACCCCTCAACCTCCGTGTGTGAGGGTGTGAGAATGCCCCCACAGACACACATTTCCTTTGCCTGTTCCCCACATGTCAGGGTCAGCCATTTGTCGGCCCCAAAGGTCAAAGGCCACATCCAAACCCCAAAGGTTAACCAAGCAACAAATAATAAATTGGCCAGTTTCGACAAACAAATGTGTGGCCACCATTCAAGCTCCACTGGTGGGATATAATTAACAGGAGTTACTGGCTAAATGCATCATCCAGAAAGGTGTGTGTGGTCTTTTTTGATGGATGGCACTAGCTACAGGTGTCAAGCAAAGGTTGGTCAATTCCTGGGTCAGTTAGGGAAAAAAAGTCCCAGGGATTTCACAAAGAGTATCCCCTTGTTTGTTCAGTACTTGCGTCTCAAATCTTTGGATTTGACCAATTTGCTGCATTCTTTCAAAATAAAGAGGCTGGGATCATGTAATTTCCAGGATTTGACTTTTCAGTCCTGGACAAAGAAGTGTTCAACAGACTGGTTTACACATGAAATCTGAAGCCTTAAAAGGAATTTCACTTCAGATAAATGTATCAGATTGATGCCAAATCTGACACTTTAAATCAAAGTATGCATTATAGCCATCTGTGCAAAGAATAGGTGATCCACTTTACATATAGATTAGGAAAATGCCACAGCCTGTAATTTCTTGAGATGTTTTGTGTATTTGGTGTGGTCAAAGAGATGCTGTTTCTGGTCAGTGTCCTATGACGGCTCTTGCTGATTATCCTCGTATCTGGCTTTTCGTTTACTACAGTTGCAGTCATCTTGCTGCATGCAAATACATAGCAATAGGGCCAACATACAGGGCCAAATAACCAACATCCGTTTTGGAGGAGAAAATCAAAACAAAGCAATCTGAATGTTTAGGATGCTCTGTCAACCGACATGTCAATATCATTCTCGCACAAAGATGTCAGGGCTGATGAAATGAGGGATGAGCACGAACCCACACCAAGTCCTGCAGACAAAGATCAAACTGTTGGGTTTTGGGCGGACAATCACTAATAGTTTTTGTACACATTAAAAACATACATTAGAACCCAGCAGTCACATGTGCCAGCCTGCACATGCGCCACACTACATTTTCGTGCCTGAAGTCTTGTCCGTTCCCACCCGGCCATTATCCAGTACTTGTTTTCCTTCTCTGTGCTCAAGATGTTTGAGGTAGTAAATAATATTTGCGCTTCAGTCCCAGCTATACACAGCATTGTTATTGTCTACATTATTGCTCTGTTCTGCTGCAGGGCTGAATTAAAACAGCCTGCTTTTGAAAGCCACATTCTTAATGAGCCATGCTTTTTGAATTACTTTTAAAAACCCAGAGGGATGGCATCAAAGCCATGTTTGGATAGGCCAGATTTTATCTTATACTTGAATATAGAGGAATATTGACCTCTTACAGTGCATGTTTACGCTAGTGTGCCAGTCTTTGAGAAAGACTTTCATTAGTTCATTCAAGTTATTTAGGGGGAAGCAAAACTGCAGCATGTGAAGGAAATCTTGTGAGACGAAACAATGAGGTCTCAGGAGACTGAAGATGTCTTAAGCAGTATTTATTGCAGCTTGATGCAGTTCAACAACTGAAATGTAATTCCCAACTCTGTCTTCCTGGAAAAAAATGGCGTATATAAGGTCCAGCTTATGTGATGAAATATGTTATACAAATGTCCTCTTACTATTGGACGGTTGTTAAATGTACAGATGAGTATATTGACACATGACTAGTGAACTCTCGTCTGCACTCCAAAGGAATCAGTTCTGTCTCCAGACAGAGAGGCGTTTGTTGAGGCCAGGGCCTCTGTAGCCTTGAGCACAGCAAATGGGAGTCACACCAAGTTAAGCTGTACCTTCTTAACTGGAAACAAGTACTGGATGGACCAAAGATAATTAAATGGAGTATAACTAATAGAAACATGTATTAAATGGGCCCATTATAATTAAAGTGACCAAATATAATTAAATGAAGGAAAATTAATTCACACAGCATACAGATGAACAAGAGAATACCAACCAATGTGGTGCAGTCTTTGCAGGTTCTTCTATAAACTTGGCATTAAAGCTGAAAACATTACCATTTGGCTATTTGCTAAGTCCCATCATGCTTAGTTAGTGTTGCCACGCCTTTTGCACCTTTCATACTTTTTCATATTTTCAAATTCACAAGAGAGGAAAAGATTTTAGAATGAGAATGAACCAATGGGTTTGGCAAACGTGATGCTATCTCAGACAAGATGGGTTGTGGTTGCTGGAGCGTAAACTTCCCCAAATCCGATAAAAATCAGAACAGAGTCACTTACATTAGCATCCAGGATCCACCTCCAAACAGAGGGGAATGCTATACAGTTGATGTCAAGATTTTTAAGGTAACCCTGTAACCACAAAAACTTTTAATGGTATGCCTCTTTGGCTTTGGAAGAAGCTAGGTTACTGCTGTAGGCTGCATGCTAGTTAGCCAGACAAGAAGCTAGGTTACTGCTGTAGATAGTAAGCTAGTTTGCCAGAGAAGAAACTAGGTTACTGCTGTAGGTAGCAAGCTAGTTAGCCACACAAGAAGCTAGGTTACTTCTGTAGGTAGTAAGCTAGTTAGCCAGACAAGAAACTAGATTACTGCTGTAGGTAGTAAGCTAGTTAGCCACACAGGCTAACAAATATGGCATATGTTAGAGCAGACAAACTGTTTTGCTCTTGTGTTTTTAGCTTTGAAAAGGCCAGGAAAAAAGACAAAACTCCCCAAACTCTTTAAATGCTGGCTCTAATTACAGCCCCATGAACACTACATCGGCTTTGTGAGAAAACCTTGCGTGCCAAGTTATGGTTACTGAACTATCACTCTTCAGGGAAGGGGTTTTGCGGTCAATTCATGTTTCATCATCATGACTGAAAACAACTTGTCACTATCTAGGACCTTGTTTGATAGACATGCAAAAAAGTGCAATGAAATATGTGTTTAAGTATGGACATGTCCAAAAAACAATGATTAATGACGCTGAATAATGGAGCGCATTTATTTGAGTATAACGTTCAAAACCATGTTTAGCTGATGATATGTTTCTGGCTTCAGATTAAAGTTGGCATCATAATAGAAACCCCTTCCTTTTAACGAGGAGGAGGCCCAACGCTTTCTTCTTTTAGTCAGTTTTCATGAGCGGATCACATCTGTCATTATAATTGTTGACAAGGGCATTGGAAACCATTTGATTGAATTTCCAGTGAACATCACAGTCCCTTGATGTCCCTCCCAACTCTATGTACAATACAGATCCTCAATTTACCAGCATGTTACAGCTCAAAGTCTGCTCCATGATAGTCATCTCTACAAATGTTCTGTCTGTATATTATACAACAGGAAATGGTTACTTAGCTTTGACAGTGTAGCATACATTCTACACAGGATGGTTCCATTGCCATTGTGCACACTGCTTCATGGAAGAGAGTACACTTGGACATGTTTAAATGATTTGTTTAAGGCAAAATGTTGGTTTTGCTTAGGCACATTGACGTCGGCTTTTTACAGTTTCAATTACAGGAAAACCCTCAAATACATGTTTTTTAGATATATTACAGTAAGAATATTCAAGATGCTTATCTTCTTCCTCCTTTAACTGTTTTTGTTCAAGTGTTTGAATGTCATGTGTGTGTTGTGCCATGTTTTAGGGATTGCCTGGTCTCCCTACGCTGGCTGCTTTGCACAGCAATCAGATCCTGACTGTCAAGGTTTGTTGGTGGTGGTGGTGCCGCCGAGCTGCTCAGTCCAACCCCTGCGCAGCACACACTGGGAGTAAATGAATCACTGTCGGCCGCTTTTTTTCAAAGCCCGATGATGGACTAGGCACAGGAGAAACCCCACCTAATTAATCACGGCCAGTCAATCGTTATCCTCTTCCCCACACTGCCACTACCAGTCTTTCACTTGAGACTTTGGTTGAATGTTACATGCCAGGTTCCCTATTGAAAGCAAAGGTGGCCTTTTACAACCCAGTAGCTGATTGGGACAAACATCATGAAACCAAGACATGATCTGGCTCATGTCCACTGATGCTAAAATAAATGGAAGGAATTCCAAGAGAAAGCCATCAAAATGGCAAAATGTTTGTACAAAAATGAAGCCCATGGTTCACCACAAATCCTTAAATTCACCAATTTGGCCTTGAGGATTATTTCGGCGATGGATGACGCCACTTAATACCAATGGACACAAGCAGAACGCATTGAAAAAAACAAGGTCAAGCATGCTGTTTTCAGTGTGTGCAGCTCCCGGGGTCTGACTTGGCAGTAGGCACAATGAAGATGGTGACAGCACTTTCACAGAGGAGGAGAAATTCCCATTTTTCTATGAGCCTGCTGTGGCACCCATGAGGTGGTAATTATGGGCCCTGGGTCCAAGATTAAAAAAAGCCCAGACTTCCGAAGAAAACCGCCTCCGTGCTGGAAAAGTGTGGATTTCTCCCCCCCATGTCGTGAAGGCGCTGGTCCGGGGGTTCATGAACACAAGCCTTTCTAACAAAATCTGTTTCTCTTTGCATTTGCCTTCCTCCTCCTTCTTCTGGGACCTCATCCTCCTTCAACCTTCTCTCCCTCTGACCTACGACCTCTTGACCTCACACCCCTGCTCAGATGGTCTTCCCTAAGATCAATCATGGCTTTCTTTCTGCTGACCAGCAGCTCATAAAGCGGCGTCTCATTAAGGTAGTGGCTGTGTCCTCGCTCTTCTCTCTGTCCATCGTGCCAATCACTTCACTCTAGGCATTCTGCAGTTTGCATGCAAGCCTTCACACAAACCTGTCATATGTACTCTTATTATTGTCAAAGGGGAACTTTTATTCTTTTATTAAGGTAAATGAGTTCCTGTCCTGGCACTGTTTAAAGCACTTCCCCTGCTGAATAGTTTCTTTGACTTTCTTTAATCCAGTGTAATAATGGACCACACATTTTCTGTATATTTGCACCCGGATTATTGGAAATCAGTGCCGAATCCAACTCATTAAGTCCATTTAGAATGCATGCATTTTATCTGATTAAATCAGATCAATTTCAGCTCCATGTTCTGTATGATAGCTTTAGCCATAACACCAAAAATGCAAACTTTCCTCCATGTTATTAATGGAGGCAGCCCATAGCCACCCACAAGATCATTCTACCACTCTGTCTTCATTATCATTTAACTGCAGAGGCTCCAGTCTCAGTGGATCCAACAATATCACAGATAAATAATGCTTGAAATGTGTTATTTTTTCCAAATAGGGAGATCAAGGACAAGCAGGACCACCTGGGCCTCCGGGGCCACCGGGACCTCCTGGGCCAAGGGGGCCTCCAGGGGACACAGGGAAAGATGGGCCCAGAGGTGTACCTGGTCTACCAGTGAGTATTGTTTTTCAAAAATTTTCTCTTGCAATCATTTTTAAAATGGCATTGGATCAGCACATATCGGTGGATCTTTGCTTAAAGAAATACTGCCTCAGTGCCAGGAGGCTTTATCCCAATGAAAACTGATCAAGACTAGACAAGCTACGTTGCTACGTTGCGTTAATGGCTTTAGCTAAACATGAATATGCTCCCAAGAGAATGCTTCACTGTTGGATTTATGTTTACTTGGTTGTTCTTTGTTAAAACGTAACTTTTTCCATGTCTGTAAGCCTGTCACAGGCATTGCAATAATTTATGTGAAATGCCTGTGAGACAAAGAACAAACAAAAAAGGCCTGTCAATTATATTCAGCGGTAAAACCTTCCGAGTGGGATCCAGCTAATCTTTATTGTCTTGGCAGAAATCGCAGTGGGGGGTGCAGAAATATCAAGTTATCTGCTTCTTTTCAAGTTTTTTGATGACTGTTTTCAGTTCTTCCAGTTACATTTGCACTCTTCCAAGACATAAAATTTCTCTTTCTGGGGCGTTTTATTTCTCTCATGATTTATTTCTCCTGTCGTGAATCACTCACGAGCAGGGTGGCAAAATTTGTCATGGAAATGTCACAAAGAGGCAAAAATGGAACAATGTTCAAATGTGGCATTGGCGTAAAAATCTGGAAGTGGCATGTGTCTTCTTTTCCCTGAGAGCTGCAGGGACATTAAGAGCCAGACCTGAAGCGAAAGCCGAGACTTGAACCAGGTTGTTGGACAGAGACGGTGATGGGTACAGGTGCCACAGCATGATAAATGCCTCCCAGCCAAACTTGCGACATGAGCAGAACAATGCTGAGCTCTCCTTGCCAAACTGGTCCCCCTGTGCACCACAGTGGCTAAACACTAAAAGAAATTTTCACCAGAATGTTTGATATTTTTTTAATCCATGCTTATTCTCAACTTTTCAAAGAAGACATTAACTGCATTAACTGGCTGTTTTGTGTTTACTGTAGGGTGATCCAGGGCAGCCCGGAGAAACAGGACCCATGGTGAGTTAAAGCTTTTCCTTTTGGACTCATAGTGATCATGATCTGTAGCAGTCAGCAGTTAAGCATCACTGAATTGTTGGAATTGGAATAGTTCAACGACGCGTCTCCACTTCATCCCACTGTACAAAAATGAAGCCAAAATATCCTGGATACGAGTGCTGCCATCTTGCATTGGTGACGTCATTTGGAGCCAGAGGCTGTGCAGTAGCGACCAGGCAGCGAAGACGTGGTATCGAGTTCCCGCCCATGCACCTGCCTGCCCAATCGCGAGCAGGGCTCAGCTGTCAATCATAACATTTCACCCCCTTTTTATAGCATGAAATAACTAATTAAAACCAAACTGATCTGAAATGACACTTGAACATACATCAGCATAAGAACTACCTAAAATGACAGAAACCATCTTTGGGAAAAATTTATTTGATGTGTAATTTGAGTTTTTAATTTGGCCCATGTCCCATCTGCTAACATGGAGGGGGAGGGGTTCATGACCTATACTGCATCTCACCACCAGGGGGCGATCGATATGTTTTGGCTTCACTTTTGGGGAACTCTCATGTCGGCCATCTTTATATACAGTCAATGTTACAGACATCCTCATCTAGGATCCTCATCTAACTTGTTTTTTTTTCCTTTTTTACATTATAAGTGTAACCGGTTGCAATTGCATCTGCATTGTGTTGGTGTTGTGTTGGTGTTGGTGTATTTTACAGCCAACTCCTACACAAATAAAATAAACATACGTACAGTATATGCAAGACAGAAGTTAGCCTAGTTTGTGGCAATTTTAAGCTAGCAGCACTCACTATTAAAACAGCTGTCTATTATTTAAGTGCCAGTGTGTTGAAATCAATATATTGACATGTAAATGCAGACATTATAACATTCGAGGAAGCAAAAGTACAAACAAAATGGACCAAAAGAAATTACACCCACCTCTCCCATAGGGCAATTGTACAAAAGGGGAGAGGGGAGGGGGCAGAAGGAATTTATAGTAGGGACCACAGAAGAAGAAATGAAGATGAATGAGACTTGACTTTAGTTTTTAATATAAATACCTTTTTCTGTTGTGGTATTGCCTTCACTGACTTACTGCTTTTGTTACACTAAAATAATTGGGTGAACCCTGCTATCAAAAATACACTTCATCAATTTCACGTTTGCTCTTCTATAGAGTTTATCAATTTTAATCCTGTGGGGGTTTTTTTATTAACAAAGCAATCATGTAGAGATGCTGCCATTTAATTTATGGGATATTTTAAGGTGTTTTATGGGTACTATGGTGGATATTAATGACACATTTTATGATACCCTGCAAATATGTTTGTTTTTCTCTCATGAAACACCTTATACAGTAGAGACTAGCTGCTCCAGTTGCCTCGTAGTGTTCAGCAAATAAAGCATTTGATTAAAGTTTCCTCTTAAAATTGAATAGGTCAAGCTGAATTCCAGAGAAAGCAAGGAGGGAAAACATACAGTGATGTCAGTCTTCGCTCGAGTGCAGGGGAGAGTAAGCGAAGCTGACAGAAGAGGTGCTATCAAGCGCTTTCATCTGTAATTCCATCTACTCTGACTTTTTCCAGGGTGTGGGAAGAGTTGGTGGATTGGGAAGAAATGGACAGAGAAAATAAAGGCTGGCGAGGCTTAAATGGCAAAGGAGACACATTAACTAATGGGAGTTTAAAGCTAAAAATTCTTTTAAGGTCACTTAATACGCAACACGCTGTCTGCTTCGATGTTAATGAAGTTTTCAGCTTTTGTTGCACAGTTTTAGTTCAAAATTCATAAAAAATTGCACCAGATTTCCCAGTGGTCCCAGGTGTATCCCCTATAAGTCTCTAGTGCTTATACAACCGCTTATGACAGCAGTATTTTCTCCAGAAGATGAATGGTGAATCCCATTCAAAATGAGCTCAGAGGCTTTGTACAGAGGTTTGAATAAAAAAATAAAAAAGCCCTGCTCACTGTATTCCTTGAAATCAGGCATATTATTTCATGAGTATACACACAGCATGACACTAATGTACTTTTAACAAGGAATAATGTCATCATTTGAGAATCTACACACACACACACACACACACGTAAAGCAGCATGAGATGAGCATGTCCCAGAGGTTGTAAAAAGATGTGACATGGCCGTTCAAACAGTGTTTCAGTTGCCGTTCAAGGGCTTCTGTTTCCAGCCAAGAGTAGTATGTCTTCTAATCTCTGGAGGAATGATAAGCTAATGGATTAGAGAGAAAAGCCTCTGTGAATGATCATTTTTAGGAAATAAAAAGAAAATTCTCCAGAAACACTCGCCCACACCCTTGTTTGGCCTTTGAAAATCAATATAAATTACGTTACATAAGCAACTAGACAGATAGGCTCCACTTTCGGCGCTTCTCGATGTGAACAAGTCAACGCCAGGTCGGGATTTTTAAGTTGATCTTTAACCAACTTTTGCTTCTTTAACAGTGCTCTCGTAGCTAGCGGACACTTGACACGGCTCACTGTTTTTGATGCAGATGCTATTGTTAAAGAGGCAAAAGTGGATTCCAGAGTTTTCCTGCAGACTTCCAGGACATATGGTCCTGGTTAGAGGGATTAGGCTCTTGTGGAGCAACAAGGAGGAAGAGGGAGGGAGGTGGGAAGAAGAAGAAGAAGAAGAAAATATTTTCAGGAGTCAATTCAAAATCATCAGTGCCATAAGGGCTCTCTGTGGTAAATTAAGGGGGGTGGGGTGGGGGGGGGGTCTTCAGCTCTCTAAAGGTGACTTGCAGCCTCGCACACCGTTTTCATTTAAGACTTGCTTCAAAAAAGACTAAATATGGAAACCCGTGATGTACGCAGTGAAAAAAACTTCCCCCATCTGCTTTTTGGTGTTATTTTAAACTCTGCTTTTACATCCTATTCATTCCAGAAGTGCCCACAATGCATCACTGTATATCAAGGACATACCTATAATATTTTGGTGTCCTTGATTTTTTTTTAATGTGAAGCCAAACATGAGCAGTAAAGATGTTTTGGTGGACTCGAACAATGTTGTGGCGAATGTCAACATCAAGGGAAACAAATTTTTTTTTCTCTGGGAAAAATCAAAACCAAATCAGTTTGTTGAATAAGTTATTTTTGCTTTTTGCAACCTGGGTCTTGTTGTCATAGTTTTACAGATATTAGAAATATTGAGGTCATTAGGTTGTGTTCACTGCCCAGGAACTGCATATGGAAAGTAGATGGATGGAAAAAAATTAATCGATTAATCATCAATTTTTTTCCTATCAAAACCTCCATCCAATCTCTGGTTTCCGCTTCTCCAATGTGAGGTTATTCTGCTTTTCTCTGTTTTATCTTTTGGGTTTTGGACTGTTGCTCAAACTGATTAGTTGGGGAAATAATTGAGATTAGATAGATTGATTAATATTGAAAATCCTTATTTACAGTGGAGAGTAGTGGTTTTTGTCTATGACCTCTGATAAGTAACTTTAATAAAATGTCCATTTAAAATGTTAAGTCCAGTTCTCAGAGAAGAACCACTCTAAGAACCTTTTTCACAAACCATCAAACTGTAAAATTTTCTGTAAATTTCATAGTTTTGGTGTCGTTTCAAAGCCTTCCTACAGTGTCAGAAATGTAATTCTGCTGGAAAATACTACATCCTAATAATACTGCCTTAATTTGTGTAGTTTACTGCCAAAACACGGTAGAAAAAAAACATTTAGTAAAATATCAGAAGTAATTAGTTACTTCTTTAAATTTAAAATTGCAAGTCAATTGGATTGTATATTCTTGCTATTTGCTGTGTAATTGAATGTCAAAGTTTAAATAAAGCACACATGTCCAGAGTCTCTACAGTGATGGTGTTGAGCACAATGTTATGCTAACCCATAGTTTCATCAGCCCAATTATAGACACTAAGATCCAGGTTGTCAAAAAAAAAAAAATTTTCCTTCAAAGCTGAAAGTAGCCTACCTTGATTTAATGTAAATATCAGCATTATATTTTTTTTAAGGATCTCCTAAGTGAAGAGAAACTCTTGACCTGCACTCCAAAGCTACAACGTTTTCTGTGCTGTGATCAGCGGAAATATTTTTCTTGTGAATGCCGACCGAGTGTGGGAATCGACCTGGCAGTTGCTTCATTGTATGTCAGATGTGAATGAAGCACAAAGCATTCAGCTCTTTGTATTTGTGCTCAGATGCTCGACTTCAATAGGCATCCTGTTGATATTTGCAGATTCTTTTCTGTTATGAAAGTTAAATGACCCGCTGAGCATGTGCTACCATGATAAATATTTTAGTTGAAATAATTATCCTGTTTAATGAAGATGTTGGATTATTCTCATTTTAAACTTGCAATGTTAGGAACAATAATTGAGAGCAAAAAACAGGACCAAGACTTTCTAAAGGGCCCTTGACTTTGTGAAAAATCTCCTTTTCAGCCAGTAGCTCCTGAGTGCTCTCAGATGTAGCCAAACTAATTAGCTCTCAGGCGAGTGGCACATGCTCTCACATACCTAGGGGGTCGTAAAGATGTTTACCAAACCCTGCTGACGATGGCTAACAAAGGCTTTTACAGGCACACGGGACGGAAACCTTTTTCTTGGTACGCTGGGATAATGAAAGTTCTTCATTGAGGTTTTTGTTATAAATGAAGAGGGAATGCACTATAAATGATGCATTGGTGTGGGCCATTTCTGTAAATGTGAGAACTTGTTGCTGTGGGGATTTTAACGGGCTGGTTTTGCAAATGGGAAAGTCCTGAGCTACAGTTACTTTGTGAACGCCTTGTTTCATCAACAAAAACTAAGCAAGATATGAAAAAGGTTAACTTTTCTAAGAAAATTGGTCATTATTATGGTGCTTTTTTTTAGCTAAGCCAAGCAGCTGTTGGTGCTTTGGCCACAAGTCATAAGTTGGCCACCACCAAACAAATAAACTTCTTCATGAAAATTTGTCATGACAGTCAAAATCTTCAACATGAAGGGGTCCTGGTTGGATATTTTTAAATACAGGCACATAAACCATCCTCCTCAAGGGAGCAAATCTTAAATTTTGCCAATTTTACTGCATCAACAAAGCTTGGAAAGTAGCAGAGGGCTTGTGGGGGGCATAAGATCTGCCTGGCCTTCATCCAGCGGAGTGATGAGCCAAATCGCACCATTTACCATGGATCCTGAGCCGACAGTGAGAAAAATGCTGGCCAACTTGATGTGTCAAAACAGCCAAGCGTAAAGGTGTTGATTAACTGCTGTGGACACTGCGATGGTTTAGAGCAGGGGTTCTCAAGCTTTTGTAACTTATGGCCCACTTTTGATTGTTAAAAAAAATTCTGAGGATCACTTTTCCAAATAAATTTCAAAAAAAAGAAAACATGACATGACCAAAAAAAAAAAAAAAACTGACAGCATTTCACAGTATTGAGCACAGTGTGCTTTCAGTTCAGCATCATTGACTGCCAGTAGGAATCCAAATTTAACAAAGTCATGGTCGTATTTCTTCACCACACATTTTGGAGCTTCCACTGGCACAGGGTTGTCTCCCACATCACTTTTTCATTTCAAAAACCATTTTGTGCCACTGCATTCACGAACATTAGCTAGCTGTGGCAGACGTTAGCTACTAGTGGCAGACATTAGTAAGTTGTGGCAGATGTTAGTAAGTTGTGGCAGACGTTAGCTAGCTGTGGCAGACGTTAGTAGTTGTAGCAGACACGTTTATTTGGTGATTTTCAAATGTAACTGGTCATTAAAATTATGCATTTTAATTTAAAATGTTTTATTTATGTGTATTCTTGAACGCACTTAGATATAAAAATAACTATCTTACGAGTATACATACAGTATACTCGTTTGGCAGTATCACTGCCTCCGCAGCTCACTGGGTGAGAGTTTAGCTGGTTTCAAGTTTAGCAGTCCGGCTGTTTTTAATGCAGGTTTGGGTGGAGGAGGTTTAGAATCCAACATGGCCTCTGGTTTCACTGTGGTAAAGTTTAAAATGTTCTCCCAGACTCATCTATCATTGAGTTAAATCTCAGTCATGGATGTGGCGCCTTTTATTAGCTTTGTGAGGCTTTCCAACAATTGGCCCATTTAGGTAATGAACCTCTCAATGTGTCTGTCTGTAGACAGCCAAATAAGTCTTTACAGTCGCTAAAACAAGATCGACATGAAAGATAAAACCGTAAAAAGTTATTTTTATTCATGGCCTCATTAGACATACATGTTTATGGTGAGGCTCAATGAAAAGAAGCTGCAGAGTGAGTTGATTTTCCTTCTTGTTGAGGAATAAAACAAGGGATTGACTGGGATTCAGTTCTGCCTGAAGGGTGTGTGCTCGGGTATATACCGCAAATCTTGCCAGTCTCTCTGCTGTGACCATGTTGGCTGTGGAAATGATATTATTTCATCTGACATGGAATCCTTTTGTCTCTCTTCTCATTTTGTAGGGGCCTGAGGGGCCTGAAGGGCAGAAGGTAAGTCCACAAAATAATTTCATGATCAATCGGCATTCCTTACTTTTGTTTTAGATTAAATAAAATTAGATTCTTTGACTGACAAACACAGATTTCAATCTGACAAGGTGTTTTTTTCATCCCAATTTAAACCAAAAGAGAATTTCTTTAGCAGTAGAATTTTTTTAGGAGTTGCTACGGAAGAGGATCAGGGCCACATGTGACTTCTGATTTCTGACTTTAATCTCAGAATTCTGACTCGTTTTTTTCAGAATTCTTACTTTTTTCTCAGAATTCTGACTTTTCCTTCAGAATTCTGACTTTAATCTCTTTTTTTCATCAATTTTTCACATGTGCCCCTAACTCAAATAATTTTTTCACATGTGGCCCTAATCCTCTTCCATAAGTTGCACAAACAGCTGTAAAGAAAACAAAACAAAAAACAAACAAAAAAAAACATGCAGGGTTTTGAATGTCTTTACGTGGAGGTTAGTGTTTAAGGGCCACAGTCAGGGCAAGTAAATATACAAGAGTAGAAAGAAAAAAGATTGTGACAAAGGAGGAGAGAGAGACGGAGAACAGAGAGCCTCGAGCGAAGTGCTTGCGGGTCCCCAGCAGCGCTGATGTGGGGAACAGATGTAAGCCATATCCAGCCATCAGGTAGCTGCCAGTGTTTGTTCAGTGTAACCCAATCAGACACTTCCTGTCTGCGCTGTCATCTGTCGGCAAGGCCTCCCATCGGCGTAGGGGGGGGGGGGGGGGGGGGTCAATGATGACACACCGCCGTGTTAATGACTCATACGCCGAGGCCCCCGAGGCTCCTCAATTAGATCTGCCGGTGATGTAGAGCGCTGTGTTTAGCAGTGGGGCCACACCAACAGTGATTCAAGTTTCCTCACCTTAGTGATTGATTTGGTGTCATTACATGATAAAATTAGTGTGGATCTTTTGAGCTCATCTAACCTGGAACAATATATCTTATTAATGTGATCCACTCTCTGTTCCCCTTCAAGTTATATTTTTGACATATTAGAAAAGCCACAAGATGATTAAAAAAACACACTTTTTTCATTGTTTTTCATCTATACACCATTGTTTCCCACATTTATAAATGTCACCATGTTAACAGTAGGTCACAAAGAGCCAATATAAGCAAACCACCGGGAAAGAGAGTGGGAGTTCATTAAACCGTGCTTGGTTCTACCTCAGAGTCTAGCCATCATCTGCTTTTAAGTAAGTAAAAGAAATACATGTGCTGGAATATACAGTTAGGTCCATAAGTATTTGGACAGTGACTTTCAGCTTTAATTCAACCATTTAACCATTTAGGAATTACAGCTATTTTTATGCATAGTCCCCCATTTTGAGAGGCTCAAAAGTAATTGGACAATTGAATGACAAGCAGTTTCATGGCCAGGTGTGGCCTATTCCCTCATTATTTCATGACAAATTAAGCAGAATTTCATAAATTCAGGGGAACTCTCAATATGAAGTCCAAAGAGGTGTTTATGCAAGTGAAGGAGGCCATCATTAGGCTTAAAAAACAAAATAAATCTATCAGAGAGATAGCAAAAACATTAGGAGTGGCCAAATCAACCATTTGGTACATTCTTAAAAAGAAGGAATCCACTGGCAAGCTCAGCAACACCAAAAGACCTGGAAGACCACGGAAGACAACTTAAGTGGATGATCGCAGAATTCTTTCCTTGGTGAAGAAAAACCCCTTCACAACATCCAGCCAAGTCAAGAACACTCTT
>JBBPCS010000878.1:14782900-14796429 GCA_037974645.1 Hollardia meadi | reverse complement strand
ATCTCTTGTCAGACAGCAGCGGATACTTCTGTATCTCTTGTAAGACGGCAGCGGATACTTCTGTATCTCTGTCAGACGGCAGCGGATACTTCTGTATCTCTTGTCAGACAGCAGCGGATACTTCTGTATCTCTTGTAAGACGGCAGCGGATACTTCTGTATCTCTGTCAGACAGCGCAGATACTTCAGTATCTCTTGTCAGACAGCGCAGATACTTCAGTATCTCTTGTCAGACAGCAGCAGATACTTCTGTATCTCTTGGAAGGGGTTGCTTCTGTATCTCTGTCAGACGGCAGCGGATACTTCTGTATCTCTTGTCGGACAGCAGCAGATGCTTCAGTATCTCTTGTCAGACAGCAGCAGATACTTCTGTATCTCTTGCCAGATGGCAGGGGTTGCTTTGTATGTCTTGTCAGTTGGCAGCTACATATGGAAATATAAAAAGCTAATGAATAAATAAACTAAAAACTATTTAAGGTGGAGTGTAGTCTGGTGGTACGACAGCAGATACTTCTGTATCTCTTGTCAGAAAGCAGCGAATACTTCTGTATCTCTTGTCAGACAGCAGCGGATGCTTCTGTATCTCTTGTCAGACAGCAGCAGATACTTCTGCATCTCTTGTCAGACAGCAGCGGATGCTTCTGTATCTCTTGTGAGATGGCAGTAGATACTTCTGTATCTCTTGTCAGACAGCAGCGGGTGCTTCTGTATCTCTTGTCAGACAGCAGTGGATACTTCTGTATCTCTTGTCCGTGGATACTTCCGTATCTCTTGTCAGACAGAAGCGGATACTTCTGTATCTCTTGCCAGACGGCAGCAGAGTGAACACGCTGTTGATGGGTTGGGTGTTGTCTTTTAGTATCCTTTGGACTCTCCACCAACACCTCACCTCACATATCACTGATGCTCGGTAGATGTGTTCCAATGGTGTTCTGGGCGGTTTTAATCACCCGCTGCAGAGTGTTATTGTTATTAGTCCTTTCTAACCATTACTCTCCGTGAGAATCATGTGTAATTGTAATACTTTTTATTTCTCCAAATATTGATGTATAAAAAAGTTAATGACATTTGAAACCTTCCTATTGAATATTTGAACAGCTGTGTGTCCTCAGACACCTCAGTCCATTCAAAGGTGAAACATTTATTAATCATAGAGAAGAACAACCTCAAGATGAGTCTGAATCTTCATAAACATGCTAGATAGATTCTACATTCTGTCACTGATGCATCTTCACTATTTCTTGTAGAAACTGGTAGCATGCACTTTTCATGAAGTTTAATTAGCCTTTAGACTTGATTTTCCATTGAAATAAAATTTCAGAGTATTATTTAGTTTACATGAGCTCAGGAATAATGGAGGTTCCAGATGTAGAAATAGTAGACATTAGGCTTTTTCTACTGGTGGCACAGAAGATTACAGTTACAGGTGTTTACTAGAGTTGACAGACATAAAGCAACATTAAATATAAGATAAGCAGATGAAAAAGCAAAGATGTAGACACAAAAACACAAAATGCTGATGTTTGAAGGATGTTAGCAGATAATATTTTCAGGAAAAGGGTGTGGTTGCAGGTACATAAACTGGGCATGTTCGCCTATTTCCCTTGTTTGTTTTTTATAGGGGGAACCTGGTTTGCATGGTGTGAAGGGTATGCGAGGGGAACCAGGACACAAAGGGGATCGTGGACCACTGGGTCTCCCCGTGAGTACAGCCATGCACCAAGGGATATCTCCACCAACCAAATGCATATAGTATAATTTGCAATAGTGCAAAAATTTGAATGTGTGTTTGTGTGTATGTATCTACTATATCTCTGGGTATGACTTGGGCTACTTTCCGGGACACATTTCAGACTAAAGACCAGTTAAATGGGGACAGCTGATGCAATTGGGGACAAAATCTGTCCCCAATTGGAAAATAACTGATTATTGGGTCAGTGGTTAGGGTTAGGGTTAGGCAAGTAATGGTTACGTTTATGGTTGTGGTAAGTCTCCAGGAAATGAATGTTAGTCTCTGTAAAAGTGTCCTAAGTAAGTAAGTGTGTCTGTGTGTGTGTATGGCCTTCTCCATTTTCTGTTGTCATGTTCATTTGCCTGGGCTGACTATTTTGTGACCTCCCTGTAACGCACAGTGTAATTTAGTTGTTGTAAACCCTGCCATCAACCTGTCCTAATAACAGTGTTCATCTGGTACTAATCCCGCCTTGTTCATGTCACTCATACCTCCATAACCACACAGGGAGCCTCCGGCTTGGACGGCAAGCCCGGAATTAGGGTGAGTGTCATGTGACCAAGAGGCTTCACTACCCAACTTCTGCCTACTTTTCTCCCTCTCACCCTTCATACAGTCCCCATGTTTCTCAAATTCTTTGCCAACATCACCCCTTTTTATTATATTTCATTGTCATTTAAAAAAGTTATATGAGCTGTTGTACATCTTAGCTAGGTCTCATGAGTTGAATCAAGCCACACTGAGTTTAATTCTCAGTGATTGTGCCGAAAGCTGTTACAGCAGGTATTTCAAGGCTCTTGTTTTGTCCCGTGTTGCATTAACTCAGCATTAACACACACTCATACATTAACTGTGTCAGCAGTGTTGTAGATGTCCTTTGTGGCCAATGCACGTGTACTAGCAGCAGTTCTGAGTGCTGGTTGTCGGCCAAACCAGATGGGAATATTGGACAAATGTGGATGCTAAACATGAACATAAATTATTTTATTTTTGCTTTTCATCTCTTATTTGTTTGGAAAATCAACGTTATTTTAAAATACCTATATAGTCTAATGACGTGACAACACCTCTTTTTGCAGGGAACAGATGGGCCTCCGGGTCCAGCTGGTCCAGCTGGGCCGAAGGGTGACATAGTAAGATCGATATTTACTTTTTTTATGCTGATGATATAGTACATATTAACTTTAATTTTAGTTGTTTTTTTTAAACTGATGCATTTTAAAGTGAGTGTGTACTCTATGATTCATGTGATTCCTTTGTATTTAGGGTGAGAAAGGAGCACAAGGTGAACCAGGACCAAGGGGACCTTATGGACTACCTGTAAGTATAATAAAGATATTATCATGTTAAAGAAATATCTGTATTCGGGATGAGTAAAGTTGTGTGAGCTTGTGCATTTGCACTTATGATTCATAAAAATAGACTTTACTACTGGACCAAGGAAACTAGTGATTAATACGGAGCCCAGATCCATCTTTTCTAGACATTATCGTAAAGTATACCAGTAATGTTTCTAACTTTAATGTATTCAGGTGTGGTGATATATCATGTAACACCAATGGTGGTGCATTGCCGAAAGCTCACAGAAAACATTGTGTTTCATATCACCTTACATTCAAAACCACAACTTAACGCACACTTAACTAGCTGGCACATTTCCCACATACAGTATTACAGTGGCAGAAAAGGCTTTTGCAACAAAGTATATTTGTGCAGACTTTGGTTGAGAGATGCATGTAAATTTTTCACAATTGTAGAAATCAACTACATCATGATGATGTTCTTTATTCACAGGGAGCTGCTGGAACACCTGGCTTGGATGTAAGTCTCCTAAAAACCATAGTTTTTTCTTTGTGCATTAAGCTTTTAATGATAAAAAGGTATGGTAGGTGCTGAATAGAATATTTCTAAACATCGAATATAGCAGCAGCAAGATTTTGTTTTTGATCAAATATCTTCTTGTTCCATATCCCTTCACTGGTCTCTCATTTATTTTGCTTTTCATTTATTTTTCAGCTTCTGTTTTCTTGTGTTTTCTTCAGCTTTGTCAGGACAAGTCTTTTGTCTTTGCAGTAAAGAGTAATTCAGTGGAGTTGTACTTTTACAGGGGTTGCCAGGCTTAAGGGGAGAGAAAGGCGACGTTGGGGAAAGAGGAGAAAAGGTAGATGTAGAGAGGATATTATGGCTTGTCAACCCCTTGACATGATGTCTGATGTCAATGGACAGTGACAGGAAATAAAATGTAGATATTTATGTAGCTACTTTTTATGCCAAGTTTAGTTTTTTCTCATTATAAATTAACTGATTAAAGATTAAAGATGGCATATATGGTTGTTAGGATTAGAGTGGTTGAAAGGAATTTTGAATTAATTATAATGTTCCTAATTTAATTCTTATGTTATTATAAATATACTGAACATGCTACTTTAAGTAGTTAAAGAGATGAGCTCATCAACCAGAATTTCCATAATAATTGGATAGCAACTCCATACAATGTGTAAAATACCTTCCTCAGTCCAGCTTTTATCCACTTTTGAATGATTTGTCATCTCATTCCTCAAAACCACAAGTCCGATCTCATTATGAGACATCAAAAAATAGTGATTTCAACATGTTAAACCAAACAAGTCCATTGACAACAGGCTCTTAAAGTTCACATTTCTTTTATTTCTGTTGTTACCACGCATGAACATCTTAAAACACATCACTTCCCTGAGTTCCCGAGCCTGTTGCTAACCTCCTTGTTTGAGTATACGGTAGTTTATATCTTCCAGTGTTTAATTTGTACGTTTTCACACTTACTAACACTTCTAATGTGTTTCCTAGATGTTTTATGTCTTTGAGAAACTGTATCCCGTTCCTTGGTACATAAAGATAAACGTATGTTGCATTTGGCGTGCCATTTTCCAACTCAGAATAGGTCCTAGCGCTGCTTCTCTTCCGATATTTAGCAACACTGAATCTGAAAGATTATGGGTGACAGATGTGAATGATAATCACAGAAATAAACAGGCACTATAATATTACTTTTAATTGCTGAGTTTTAAAACTCTTGCATGCAGTGTTTACTTTAGTGCAAAAAAGGGTTTTCTGACATAATTTCAAGCTTCTATATATCACTTCAGATAACAATATGAATACTATAATGAATTGTTTAATTCTGTATTTTGTCATTCTCTCATGCATGCCGTGAAAGTAGACTAACTCTCACCAAATTATAAAGGGATAGTTTGTTTTCAGTGTGTTGTAGATTTGATGGAGGTTTTTTCCCTGCTCTTTCTCCTCCTTTGTGCCCTTGACACCCCTTTTGGCGACCAACTCTGTTTTCTACTCCTTTCTACTGTACTATTCACCTTTTTTTGTCCTCCTCCCGTCCTGAGGAATGTTTCTAGAATCCCCAAAACTGTCTGATATCCCTCTCCTATCTAACATTGACCATGTGTCCTTCTCCTTTGTGGGCCACACCCTCCCTCTTTTAATCACTCCCCCTCCTAATAGCAATGCTTTCCCAAATGTAAAAAAAAAAAAAATGATGTTAACGTGACCAAATCGTTGTATCCACAGGGGGAGAAGGGAAAGAAGGGCAAAAAAGGGCCTAAGGGCGAGAAAGGAGAACAGGGTGCCCCTGGATTAGATGCACCCTGCCCATTGGTATGTCCCAACTGTGAGCTGGAAATGGCCTCCTAGCCGCGTAGAGCAGTCGTTAAAAATAAGGATGAGCGCCCTGTGGCTAAACAGATACCCAGCTTCCACCAGACCAAAGCAACCTGAAACACAGTCTATTACCGTCCTGTGAATCTGCAATTAAGACACAAAAACATGCCATTAAATGCTGAAAAACATATAATTCGGGCTGGATCATGGTATCAACAAGCTAACAGGGCAGCTCCTCCCTCGTCCCCCACCCTTGTGTCCATCGTAGTGGTTGGATGCAGGGGGTTAAGGGTCGTCCACCTCTCTCCCAGTAACACTCCGAGGTCATCTTTGCAAACAGGGTTTCCGGGGATTTAAGGGTGAAAAGGGGGAACCAGGGCAGCCAGGTCTGGACGGGCTGGATGCCCCATGCCAATTGGTACAGTATTTCTCTTTTTCCTCCACCTCTTACCCATGCATGCTGCTCACCTTCAGTCACGACTGAAAGCAAAACCATGCATGGCTTAAGGGCTTGAAATTCATGGACACGCCTTGTAAACGCAACTACATTTTCCATTTTTGAATTGTTAGAAAAAGTTCACCAACTTCCATCACTAACTTCTTGACCGCAAGCAGCCTCTTTTAGATAATACTCATCATTATAGGTGAGATATACAAAATAAACTTGATTATTGATAAAATTGATAGTTATATTTATCCCTCTAACTGAAACCTTCCATTCCCTCTATTAAGACTGGTAAAAAAAAAGAAGCTTAAATCCTGCTTCCTTCCTGCTGATTCCTCCATGGAACCAGTTACCTTTTAACCTGATGCTAACACAGACTCCTTTACTGATGCCTGTGGACCCCTCCTCTACTCTGTTAACTCCTCTTTTCCCCTTCTTGTATTTGTACCAATTGGGCCAGACTATGCCACAAAGAGAGAAACAACGGCATTAATTGGTTGCTGCTCCAGAAATGAAAAAAATAAGAGGTGTTTTTCATGCTTTTTATGATTTCTGCTTTGATATGCACAGAAGTTCTAACACAATGTTTCAACATGTTAGTGGGTAAAGTATAGAGCTAACTTTAAAAGACCATAGCGTGCTGTGTGTAGACAATGGGATGAGTTAAAGTAGGTAAGAAAACACTCATATATTACAAATGTCATCTCATTAAATTACATTTGCATTATTTTTAAGATAAACTGATTTAGTTATGATGTTTTGAAACTGAACTATGGTGCAGTTATAATAAAATCAGAGAGCAGACTCAAGTTGTGCATGAACTACAATGTACATGGCTGTTTATTACATGCATGAATGAGGATACACTCTTGCAGTTGTCCTTAGATGTAATGTTTCGTATGAATTTATTACATAGAAGGAAAGTTTGGCAGTTTGCACTCTCACATTTCCTTCCCCAAATTAAAGTGTCAAATTCAATATTTCGCCATGCAAACGCTTTTCACAAGACAGCAGCTGCACATCAAACAAACTCTTTCAGTTCTTAGGTTTTCAAAGCCCAGAGAGAAGTTTGTAATCATGTGGTTAAGAGAAGCTTTCTGATGGGAAAGCTAATTTGCTTCTGATTTGATGCAAGGTTTGATTTCACTCAATTTGGCAGTTTGTGTGAAAACATTCTGTGAAGTAAGTGCGATGTAGGCAGGATGGGAGATCGTGTCTCTACTATCTCCCACATGTGATTTGGGCTTATTAACTGGATGCATTTTTGTCATGAATATTTAAAAGTCACATGAGTTTTTGTTGGCTAAAATCCACTCATTGATCATTAAATCATTCCATTAGCAGCAAACCTTCCATTCCAGTTTCAGTCCTCATAGTGTTTTTTTCTTCCCTGCTACAGGGCCCAGATGGATTACCAATGCCTGGTTGCTGGCAGAAGGTAAGACAAGTATATATTTGAGTATTTCAGTAGTGCAGCTACACGTTTACAGAGTGAACAAAATATAAGGGCCTTAAAATGAACAATTGTATCCTTAATTTGGAAAAGGGAAATCAAACCATAGTTTTGGGCTATGATTCAGTTATTCATTCCTACGGTGGCCGAGAGACGTCAGCACACTGTAACTTAAGAAAACACATGCAAATAGACAAACATGCCGCAAACACTCACAACCAAAGAGACAAACGTGCTGCAAACAAGTAACAGAAGCGTTTCCAGAGGACACTAAGTGGACACGCTTGTTGCTAAGGTTTGTGACTTGTCAGGGTTTCCCATAAGTTCATTTATCTGTGACGGCCCACCACAATATCAGCACTGTCCGCCACACAATGATTTTCTATTTTCCTTGTTTTCTCTCTCTCACAAACACATCATGTGTTTCCCACACAAGTTACTTTGGTGGGCCGTCCAGTTATATTAAGATCTGCCAAAATATTTAGAAAGAGAAGGCCGTTCATGATCAATTAACTAGTGGGCAATCAAGCCTTGCTGTAATGTTGCCCCTTCCATCTGGTGCGATATTATTCAGCATCACGATCTTTTCATTCTGACATTTACAACAAGCCTCCTCCACACACAGCTCACCTGCTGTTGTGAAAATGGAATTGCTGGTAAAAAAAAATCCAAGACGCGAGTTGCGACTTTATAAAACATCCAGCTGATTAAGAAAGTAGTAGACACAGGGAAAGAGAAACAGAGTGCGGTCCCCGCCACAGTAACACTGAAACACATCTCTGGGAAACACTGCTTGTGTACCATCCATTCATGTATATGTTATGGACTGACATTGTGCTATTGCTCAAAGTGACTACTTTGTGCATTGCAATCTTTTTTTTCCCTATGATGATGAAGAAATGGCCTGACCTAGTCTGCCTCTGATTGGTTTAATTTGATATTATCCTAAACCTAACCAATCGTCACTCCTCGTGGCTAAACCCAATCATGTATTAGCCAATCAGAGGCAGAGTATGGCGGGACATTCCTTCGTCATCCTAGGAAAAGAAAATTGGTGTACAATGCGCACCCAACCCAAAACTTCTGTTGTTGTTTATTTGCAGGGCTTTTATCTAATGTGTGTTGTCAAAATTATGTTTTCTTGATTTCCATGTTTTGTCTAGCTATCTCGGCCACCGTATATTCCTGTTAAATGGAAATAAAAAGTGCTTCTAATGTTTTGTTCCCTCCTAAACCCATCAGTTCATTTTTTTTCACATAGGTTCTGGCCTCTCAATGTGTGCATGTGTTTTCTGTCGTCACAACTGTGTCAAACCGGACTGTACAACTCCAGTGTGAAAACATCTTCATGTTCTCTCTCCTGTGTTTTTCTTGCAGTGATCACTCTAACCTGAAACGCATGGAGTTTGTAAATAATGCTTCTTTTATGGTATTTATAGTTTTTTTTAATGGATAAAAAAAGAAAAGAAGTATATGTGTACAATGATACAAAAAGAGATAACTGTCCTAAGCTGCTTCTACTCACATCACCGTGTGGAAAAACAAAAAAACAAAAGTGTGTGTCCGCTCTCTCACATCCACATCGTGGTGGAGTTCAGATCCTTGGCTGGCGGCAGAACTTTTCTCAGTAGTCTTTGCATGGCTCAGACTGGAGCGTCGCAGGCCGGCCAGATTCAAGAAAAGGAGGAGGAGGAGGAGGAGGAAGTGGAGATCTGGACTGGCTCTCTAACAACCAAACGCTATGTGTTTTGTGTTGTTTCGTCTCAACAAGCTCACCACCCATTCATCACAGCACCATTTTCTAAAAGACTAAAAATAAGAAAAGAAAAAAACGACTGTGCCAAACAGAACATTGCAATCCTGCAAAAGCATGAGTAGTATACTGAAACTATATATGTATTGTACATACATGTCAGTGTTTTTGTGGTTGCGTCATGGCTTCTGCAGAAAAGAAACAAACAACACTAACATGCCAAAACAAGCCCAGAGCTCTGAATTAGTAATTTTTGCTTTCCTTTAATCTTCCCAAGGGAGTCACGCCATGGCTGGTGGCCTGAAAAAGCCCAGAAAAAGTAAAGGTTATTGTTGCTTTATTGTGGTGATGCCTGCAGGAGGGCATGATATCAGCAGGTTTTCACTGTTGCACTCACGTGGCTCAGCATCATCAGCATCATCATCAGTGTGGTGACACGCACCTCCAGACAAGAGGGGGAGAACTTGTCAGGTTCGCTGCACTGACAGGAAAATGGATTTGAGATGAGCACGGGGACTGGATTCTGCAGGGTCTCCGTAGAGATCAGCTGGAGCAGTTGCCTCTCCTGACAGGCAGCGCTTCCTGGTCTACTGAGAGCGTTAATAGAATGCAATCATGTGTTTTTATTCTCTTTATTTTTGTTTCTGCTCTCATTCTTTAACATTGTATTTCTGTGTATAATTGCCTTTGGTGCCTCAAGCTTTTATTCATTCCTTTATCAGAAAATGTACAACTTTATATCCTATTTTGAATTATTGGAATGTTTATTTTTTGTTTTATAAGCTTTGTTTGGTTTAAAAGAAGTTGTGAGAGTATTAAAAAGACACACATTGAGCACTGTTGAAATAGCATGTCGGTGCTAACTTCACCTGTACAGCCTCTGGTGTTGCTCACGGTTTTGAAGAAGCTTCTGCAACGTCCAGCACTGTAACAAATAGCTCATTCTGGACCTGATTTATGGAACGTTAATTGTGCAGTCTTGTCGGTTCACTGCATGTACACAATCTGTTACTTAAGGATTTCTTAAATATTGAAAATAAGCATTGATTTGAGCAAGGTTTTTTGTTATTGTTCAGGCTGAAGAGACAGTATTTCAGATTAGGGGCAGATTATGTTGAACGGAACAATCTCAGTTGCATTACACTGTGCTTTTACACCTCATGTATTGTCTTATGGAAAACATGCATTACAGTGCAAGAAGAGCTGAATCTGTCAGCCAGTTATGTCACATTCCATATCAGATGGAGCAAACAGTGGAGTCACCATATTTTCATGTTTGTTATGTTCAGATTGCCTTCAGACGTAGTTGGTGCTATGCAAGGTGGTCCTTCTTTTCTTCAACGATAGAAATATGCATTAGAGATGGCAAACATCAACATTTTGTTGTGATGGAGCAACATTTGTTTCCGTACAGTTTGTTTGTACAGTTCATCTCATCGTTCTACAGAATGGAAGCACATCTGTATAGATAAATATAATGTGATCGTAGGTCAACAATAGCTCAGTTGATGCGCTGTACCAGTGGCAAGAACTACACAACAGGTTTCTTTATTGTTGTTGGGGGGGATTTATGTATGTAACAATTAATTTTTTTGTGCATATATTTGTGTCTCAGTATTTTAAGTGGTACATTATTTATTTTTCTATCATTTCTTAAATGAAGGCATTTTGGTTCGGCATTCCTTTCAGTTGTGTTTTAGCTTCTTCAGTTTTCACTGCGTCTCTGCTGATGTCATAAAGAATTTTGGATCATGCGAAGGCATCACGAAACAGTTACGCAAATGTTGCAGTGTTAAGAGGGGGGGGAGGGGGGCAATTACGAATTACAGACCAGCGCATTCGCTGTAATTCAGCTCGTAGGCCTTACGATAGAATACGTCCGCTTTTAAGTTTGTGTGACGAAAAGCTAACTATGACAACAAAGTACCGACGGCCTAAAAGTAAAATATCACAGCTTTTTTCTCACGCTTTGTCTTTTCTCTCTCTCTTTACATTGAATGTAGTTTGATATATGTATAGTGGATTATTAATGTACTGTTAAAATGTGTGCTCATTTGACAAGAAGTGCAATTTATACTTTGGTTAATGTGTGTGTGTGTGTGTGTGTGTGCGCGCGCGTGTGTGTGTAGGCCATCAAATGCAGCTGAAATGTCACACCATTGTGACGTCTTTTGCTCCATTTGCTCGGTCGTGCTACCCTGTATACCACTACCTGGAAACTACATGTTTAAATTACCAGAAGACAAAGAAATGAAAACATTAATTATCAATTATTGATTGGTTTAAATATTTTCTCCAATACTGCTCCTTCACTCATATTTTAATATTATTTCCATTAATAATATACAAAAAATTTTGCGTCCTTTTTATTTTGTGTTTTGATTTCCAGCCATTGTTCCAGTATTTCTTCTCAGATTGCTGTATCTTTAGCATGTGCAGCTAATTTTTGTATTGTTTTTTTTAAACTTGATTGAGTTTGTTTGATTGTTGTTTCCTTATTAAAGTGTCAGATTTTGATTATTCTGCTATTAGCAGAGGTGCCAAAACATTTAATTTCCATATCACTATTAGCAGAGCTTGTGAAGGGCTCCAATATGAGTTGCTAACAGACCTCATCTGTACATTTTTTTTAATTGTTGCAGACATGCTCTGAGTCAGTTTTCCTCTCAGCTTGTGTAGTATAATTGACTCACATTCTGCATTATGCTAAAAGACACTGGTCTCCATAAGAAATTATCTATTCCCTCCCATGCAGCACAGCCTTACTGAGATAAGTTGCCACATCATCTCCAGAATATAATGCAAACAAGATCAAAAACTCAAAGCAAAATCCACACTGTCTTTATTTTTTTGAGTTAAAACTGCATATTTTTTTGGTTGTGGTACTTGCTTTTTTACCCAATTAATTGATATTTCTTTGAAGACCCTTCTGTTCACACAATACTATATTTCAAGATAACATTTACTGTTGGAGCCAAATAAACACAGTCTTTCAAATACATCAAACAATAGTCTTTTCTTTATTGGTGTAGTCCCCGGTGTCTCTGAGTTCTGTTAGAATAACTGCAACTAATAACCGACAATATATATTTTTGTAGTTAAAGCTTGTATTTTTAACCCATTGCACTTAACAACATATACAAACTATGAAGGACATGTATGGCTATGATAATCACTTTGGTCAAAATGTATGTACGCATTATTAGGGCCCAATGGTCCCTGGCACGAAGTGCGGGGAACCTATTGTTTTTGTAGAGATTATTATTTTTCTGGATTTTCACCGCATTTTTGAGGGGCTTAGGATGCTCGAAAACTCACAAAAATTGCCACGCACCTCAGACTTGCCGAAAATTGCCTTATTCTGCAGTGACTGGGCTCGGGCGTGGCAGGCAGGCTCCATAGCGCCCCCAAACGCAGGCCATGTTGGAATAAAGTTGTTTTGATTTTCACGAAATTCGGGGGGATCATTCGTCTCATCATTTCTAATATACTAATTTTTTTTACAGATTTTTTCACCAAACAGGAAGTCGGCCATTTTGGATTTTGTGCTTCACTCTTCATTTTCCGAACCCTTGTTTGAGGCCTTTAGGATGTTCAAAAACTCATAAAACTTTGTATGGAGGTTCAAACTACTAATTCCTATGATTTATGTTGCAATTGGGCTTGGGCGTGGCACGTTGGCTCTGTAGCGCCCCCCTACTTACTTTTATCATTTTTGAGGGGCTAGGGGTGCCTGTAACCTTACGAAATATGGTACAAGCATCAGGAGTGGTGAAACTCAATATCTGATATGGGTTTCGGGCTTGGAAGTCGTAAAAATGGCTCGAGGGCGCCCCCTAGAAAACTTCAAAAATTAAGCCCCCCCCCCCCTGGTTTGTCGCAGAGGTAACTGCTTACAGTAACAGTAACTAAGGTAACTTACAAAAAAGCCTCTTGGAGCCATACCCAAGTCCAACAGGAAGTCAGCCATTTTAAATCTCCGGTGCAATTTTTTGGCAAAGTGAAGCCAATGACATTGTATTTTGATGAACTCGTCCCAGAGATTTAAACACAGAGACTTCAATCTTGGTATATAACACCGAAAGACCTTTGTGACGCTAAATTGCGAAGCTTTCAGCCATGGCGGCATGGCGAATTTCGATGTCTCTCCATGAAAAAAACAAAAAGTTTCAACTCCACTCCACATTGTCAGATCTTTTCCAAATTACACGTCTGCTGAGAGTCCCGGCCTGAAGACATATCAAGGCCAACGCCACCTACTGACAACAGGAAATCAGCCTCATGTGACAAACATTATCCAAATTACATAGAATTTACATGGTGTAGTCACCTGACATACAGCCACATGATGTCTAATTAGTTTGTGTTTTCCAGCACCGCATAGTGGACACAGGAAGTGACATTTAACTCCAATATTCATGAAAATGCATATATGAAGAGAGTCGGTATAACACAAACATTTGCAAGAGAAAGGTATTTAAGAAATGTCAACA
>JBBPCS010000878.1:14754070-14782800 GCA_037974645.1 Hollardia meadi | reverse complement strand
AGGAAATCATTTGACCAAAGCAGTACAGGTTGGATAGTTTGACATTTTGATTGGACCTCTTCATGTAGTGACTGTTAGTAAGTTTTGTACAGAGACAAATTAAACAAAGTGTTGGTCATTGAAGATAGTCACACTGACACTGACACTCCAGCCGACGTGCATAGGGTGCGAGGGCCCGTTCAACGCTGCTTGCAGCTTCAATTATAATTTGTTTTGCTCATCTTTTTGTCTTAAAAGACTGGAATAAACCAATTTCAATTACTATGTAAAAACTCCTACAAATGATCAGGACTTAAGTATCAACAATAAAACTATTGTGCATTTTAACTACTTTCTATAGTATTTTTTTATGTATAACTGCATTATTTTTTATTGATTAATAATATTTGTCATATAAACCAGTAAACAGGTACGTCAAAAAGTAAAAGTACTTATATTCCACAAGTGTATAACTGTTAAATGACTGAGTGTATAACTGAGAAATTTTGTGGTATAAAACATAGGAATACGTGCCTCTGATGCAGTTATGTATAAAGTAGTATAAAATGGAAACACTCCAATAAAGTACATGTATGTCTACCTCAGAACAGTAATTGAGTACTTACCTCCAGCAGGACTGTCGCCAAGAATTGGGTCCAACTCCAGAATTCCCTGGAAAAAATTGACCAGAAACTTTAATGAAGAAATCATCTTTATTATTATTATTATTATTATTATAGCTACCTGTTGCAATGTTTTTGAATTGTCCCCATTGACTGTATATAAAGATGGACGACATGAGAGCTCCCCAAAAATGAAGCCCCCCAAAAATGAAGCCAAAACATCTGGATGGCACCCTGGTGGTGGGCTGCAGTATAGGTCATAAACCCCTCCCCCTCCATGTTAGCAGATGGGACATGTCAAATAAATTTTTCCCAAAGAGTCGTTTTAGATAGTTCTTATTACGCTGGTGTGTTTTTTCTGATAAGATTTTTCTGATCTGATTTGAATCTTTGCTGAGCCCTGCTCACGATTGGGCAGATGGTTTTGTGGGCAGGAACTTGATACCACAGCTCCACCTCCCGATCATTACTGTGCAGACTGTGGCTCCAAATGACGTCACCAGCGCAAGATGGCAGCGCTCGTATCCGGGATATTTTGGCTTCATTTTTGTACAGTGGCAGGAAGTGGAGACACGGTAGCTACCCATCTTTATTTATGTCAATGATTGCCCCTGACAAATAAATACAACAATTTAGTCTAAAAACTTTGAATTTACTCATTTAACTGTCCGGGTTTGTTGTCTGTACATTTTATTTCCCAGCATGTCGTGCAAAAAACAGCCTAGTTACTTTCCAAATTTCTCATGAGCTCAGAAACTTATTTTCAGCATTGTGATATTTTCAACTAATTATTCAACCAAAGACGAAGAGGAATTTACTCAAACCTTAAAAAAATAATGGACACCGACTCTGGAATAATATCATGGAGAAATAATCAATCTTGAATGTGTTTATTAATTAGGCTAACGCTAGTTAGCTTGTTACCCATCAAAAACTCCTTTTAAACTCCCTCCAACACCCAAACTCACAGCTTTACACTGTAGCTGCCCTCCTGTTCAACAGGTGTTGAAACAGCCTACCTGAATGACGTCACTCTGACCTCAAGAGAACTGTGATAGTTGTGAGATTCCAGATGGGTGGCAGCAGCACAAGAGAGCTGCGCCCCTGCGGTGCTTTTGTTATTCTGCGGCTGTGTGTGTGCGCACGCATCTGCGTGTATAAAGCCCGATCGCTTCAGCTCGCGCGGATGTAGTCCAGTCAGCAAGGAGGAAGGTGTGTGTGTTTGCGCGTGTGTATGTGTGCGTGTGTCGACGACATCAGGATGTCAGAGGAAAAACTGGAGAAAAAGAATACGATATACTTGAGGAAGAAGCACATTGGGTGAGATAATTAACATTTATAATGGGCAAAAAAGTTGACAGGCGTTATTAACAGCATCTTTATGCTGCTATTAACACTATTAACGCTTATTATGCGCTATTAATATCCTGTACTGAAGTCTATAGACACAGCGTGACACAGCTGAAACTTTTTATCCCGAAATTTCAAGAATTTGTATCCAAAAAATCTAATTTTGTAAAATTATTTTATTTATTAACTAGTTATTGACAAATATTTGAAGCTAAGCTCCTAAAACATGCAGTATTTTATGTGTATAAGCTGCAACAGTGGGTCATTTGTGAGTATTTTGTATTACAGGTTATGATATGATGAGTTTAATTAAAAAGCAACCAGTGGTTTAAAGTAACTATAAAGTAATTTACTCCAGTATTGTACTTAGGCCTAAGGACACTATAAATTATATCTACTAGATTTTAGAGGCAAATATTGTTCTTTTTATTTCTTCAATATATTTATTTGAGAGCTTTAGTTACTAGTTAGTTTGTAGATTCAGATTATGAATACACAATATAAATCAACTAATAAATGATTGTGTATTAGCGCCACCTTTACCAACAATAAAGTGATGTACACATTAATGCAACAATAATTATAATCCAGTAATATCATAAAGACATTTCATAATGCATAATTAGTACTTTTAACTTATATAATTATATATTTATATATATTTTGAAGCTAAGATTTTGAATGCAGGACCTTTACTTGTAACAATGTATTTTTCCTTTTCCTTGACCATAATATATTTTTCTCACCTCTGTCCAACATAAAAAGCTGTTGAAGCAGAGTGAACTGCACGCTTTGCACCCATGAAAATATTAACATTAGCTCCTCTGCAGGCCGTCTTGTAAGATTTTCTTCAGCCATGACCCCATCAAGATTGTGAAAGCCAAAGGCCAGTACATGTACGATGAAAAAGATCAGTGCTACTTGGATTGCATCAACAACGTCGCTCATGGTAAACACACAGTTGCATACACACAATGCTTTTACATCATCACTTCCACCCAAAGAATTGCAAAACATATGGGAGTTTTTTGGCCTGGCATTCAAATATTTAAGTTGGAGGTGTCACATTTGTGGTTTTCATGAGAATGCATGACTTGACAAACTGATCTGCCCCACAATGTTGTCACACAATGCACACAACTAAAGCTGCAATCCGACCAGGAATGTAAAATGGAATGCCTCCCGGCCTAACACACACAACAATCTTTAATTTCACCATATGGCCTCTAATTATGTGCTTTTAATATCAGCAGTGATGATGTGTTTTGACCTCAAATTACAGTCAGATGATTTAGAGTCTGTTTTTGTCCTGAATGTGAGTATCATTTCTAATCCTGTGTGCAATCCTTTCGTCCATTTTCGCAGTGGGCCACTGTCACCCAGACGTGGTGAAGGCTGGAGCCGAGCAGATGGAACTGCTCAACACCAACTCGCGTTTCCTGCACGACAATCTCGTACTGTACGCCCAGAGGCTGCAGGCCACGCTGCCAGACAAGCTGTCTGTGTGCTACTTTGTCAACTCTGGGTATGTCTACACTCTCTTGCAAACTCCTCAAGGAAATATGTCAAACAAAGACACATCAAGCCAGGCTTGATTTGCTGGTTTTTTGGTGTGTGGATCACTTGGTGTTAGCGAAGAT
Source organism: Hollardia meadi (assembly GCA_037974645.1). NCBI lineage: Eukaryota > Metazoa > Chordata > Actinopteri > Tetraodontiformes > Triacanthodidae > Hollardia > Hollardia meadi. The sequence goes on along the minus strand of JBBPCS010000878.1, from coordinate 14,779,208 downwards.
GCAGCACAGGCAGACTTAACATTAGATTCATCTCACTTTGAAAAGTGAATGTTCCAGATCAGCTTTCCTCAGGACACTTCCAGACAATAGTGATGTAGCGTAATATAATGCATGTCCAGCTTTGGATATTAAACTGGACCAGTCTGGTGTGGTTAGTTATTTACAACTTTTGCTTGAGTGCGAACAGGAATTATCTGGCCCAGGGTAATAATGTTGTAGATAGTGATCCATATAAACTGAGACAGACTGAGTATTTATCAGTAAGAGGGAAACAAACGAGAGACATTGTAAACCTGACAAACCAGAGGTGTCAAGTTATCACTGCAAAGGTTGCCTCAGGTCAGTACAACAGAGTGTTTTTATATGCAACCAGATTGCACACTGAAGACAAGGGGGGAAAGATGAACTATATAAAATATACACCACATGGGCCCCTTTGTTCTTCTTCAAGGAAATTGTATTATGGTATTGCACTTCCAACTTTGTGGCAAGAGTTTGGGGAAGACCCTCTCTTGTGTCAACAAGGCAAGGTCCATAAAGATACAGTTTGGTGTGGAAGAACTGCCTGCACAGAGCCCTGACCTCAACCCCTAGAGATGAACCTTGACACCTCACCTATGTTTTTGTGAGTGACTGCGAGCAAAACCCTGCAGCCAGGTTTCAAAATCAAGTGGAAAATTTTCCCAGAGGTGTGGCGGCTCTTACCATAATAATCCTCATGATTATGCACTTAAATATTTAAGGAGTGAAAGTTTTTGTTTTTCCACATACTGTTGGTTATTATAGGTGCATTGTGTAAGATATGGCCATAATTTTAGTTTAAAACATTAAAAAAATGAACTAAGATTATCAACAGAATGTGAAGAAACAGCAGTGTTAACGTTATATCAAAAACATCTATGTATTGTGGTGCAGAGATATCTACTGAAGTTAGCATGCTAACCAGCTAGCCCCGGACCGTCCTGTGTTGTAATACCACTTTATACCTCTCGAGGCCATAGTCCGATAGCCCCCTGTAGTTTCAGCTGTTTCACAAGCTCTCTTCGCTTTGAGTCTAATAAGTAAACAAAACAAACTTCTGTCTTTTACCCAACTAAGATGAGCTTAATCACCTCGTTAACTCATCGTAAAACACACTTCATTCAAACGAGACATAAACTAAATAAAACTCACCAAAAACCGAACTGGTTTGTCTTTCCACAATTACCTCTGGTTTGCCTGAAGTAAATCCTCAATTCACAGAGTAAGATGTGAAAATAAATAAATAAATAACACAAAGTAAATAAAAATATGTTTGGTGGTCAGAACAGCTTCAATCACTCAGAGAGATAACCTATATGTCCTCATAATGGGAAGTAAAACATCAAACTGTGACTGAGGTGCTGGTAATATCCATGGCTTCACCTGTGTATTTTGTAGTGACTGAGTAACTCAAAGTAACCCTTGACCTCTTTTGAACTTCAGCTCTGAAGCAAACGACCTGGCTCTTCGTCTAGCATGGCAGTACACAGGCCACAAAGATATCATCACATTGGAAAAGTAAGTGTTACTGTCTGGGCATTGTTCCAAAAACAGCTGATGCTCATCATTTATTTACGATGAGAAATCATAATAAAGAGTAATGGCTAAAGTTTTGGTCCATGGCCTGTGTTTGCTTTGTTTGCAGCGCTTACCACGGCCATGTCTCATCACTCATTGACATCAGCCCATACAAGTACCACCAGCTGTCAGATGCTGAGCAGAACCAATTTGTCCATGTGGTGAGTGCTTTTTTTCTCCCTGTCTGCGTGCCTGCACACGATTAAAACACCATGACTCAACCTGCTCTACCGGGCGTTGGCAGGCCACTGAGTAGCCACTCCTGTGCATGCATGGGGATACGTGTGTGTGTGTGTGTTGCTATCTTTGTGTGCACGTTTTTTTTCTTTAAACCAGGGTTGTGAGGACATTTCTGCTTTGTCAGGACATTTTGGCTGGCTCTGACAAATTTAAAGGGCTGTTTGAGGGTCAAGATTTTGTTTTATTGTTAGGGGTTAGGGTTAGGCATTTTGTTGTGATGGTTAAGGTTAGGGTAAGAGGCTAGAGAATGTATAATGTGGCGGAGGATAAGAAAAGAGACAGAAATGTGAAACATAAGTAATTTTACTACAACCCCAATTCCAAAACATGTGGGACGCTGTGAAAACCATACATAAAACAAGTCAAGTCAAATTTTATTTATATAGTGCCAATTCACAACAAAAGTTATATCATGACACTTTACACTAAAGTAGGTCTAGACCACACTCTTATTATTAATTTAATTAATTATTAATTATTATTAAATTACAGAGACCCAACATTCCCCCATAAGCAAGCACTTGGTGACAGTGGCGAGGAAAAACTGCCTTTTAGAAGGCAGAAACCTCGGGGCAGACCCCAGGTCGAGGTGGGCGGCCATCTGCCTTGAACAGAAAATGGAAAACAGAATGCGATAATTTGCTAATCCCCTTTGACTCACTTAAAAACAGTTCCTCTTCAAGTCAGATTATTCTGAATTGGATGCCAGTAACATATTTTAAACAAGTTGGGACACAAAAAGACCATGAAAGTTTCGGAAGGCTCAAATAACACATATTTGGAATGTTCCACAGGTAAACAAAGCTAGTGTAGGTCTCGTACTTTCGAAGCATTTTTTGTTATATTTGTTGGAATTCTCTTTACATCCCTACATCAATCAATAAATCAAATGCTCTTACAAAAAAAGAAATCCATATCTTGTTGCAGTCCTCTAAAAAGCCAATGCAATAATTTTATTTGGCCGTGAATGATTAGATGGCCTACCTGTGTGTTTACCCAAGTACCTGCCTGTGCATGCACACTCTGTCCGTGCCCTCACATTACATGAGTCTTCCACAAGGCGAGGCAGATAAATTGATAAAGCCATTAGCAAGCCAATCGCACAAGAATGGGAGAGAAAAATGCAGGTAAATGCATACTTTCAAAAAAAAGAGGCTTACTCTTGCTGGTTTCCCCAACATTAGCAAGCACAGCTTTAATTGGTAACAGGTGACAGTGACATGATTGAGAATGAAAGAGGCATCCCTGAAAGGCTCAGTGGTTCACAAGCAGGTATGGGGTGAGGTTCACCATGTTGTGAAACACATGATTGTATCAAGGATATTGTTAGCTTGGGAACACTTTGTAAAATCATTGTTGGTAAAACCATTTTGTTTTGCAAATTATTGCATTCTGTTTTTAGTTACATTTTACACCACATTCCAGCTTTCCTTTTTCTTTTTTGAAACATTGTACAAATTGGGCAAAATGTAGCCAAGATGCTTTTGAAAAGGAGACATTTTACAGTTGGTGTTAGAGGCTAAGTAGAGGAACCATAGATATAGTAAGAGAAATCTAGATACAGCGTCAGAGGCAGGCCCCTGTTCATTCCTATGAAAGTCGCTCAGTGGTGCATGAAGCAAAAAACGATCGACTTCCCGGGTATAAAATTACCCGGATCTTCTGCATTGTGCAGCCCATAGAGCAGGCACACTACTGACTTTGGCCTGTCAAGCGGCTAACTTCCGGTTTAGCGCTCCGCTTACTTGAATGGGAATTAAATAATTTAATCATGCGGCTCTACTAGATTTTACAAATGTAATCGGACCCAGTGGATCAAATTCTGATATCAAAACAAGTCATTTCGCAGGGGTTGTGATGCTAAAAAAAGAAAAGAAATCACAATTCATAATTTGCTCCTTTCACAATGTAAGCTTATGGAAAAGAAGTCTTTTTGGGCCCCTGTGCATCACATGACGTAATTCCACGGTTTGGCCACTATGTCAAATCAGCTTCACAGCCTGGCGCTCTTCCCAGGGGCTTGAGAGGAACGTCTAAATAAACAAAAAACAAATAAAGAGCGCCTTTGGAATGAGGCAGAACAGGATAGTTATGACGCCACCAAAAATGTTCAACGTGAAACGTGAAGTGAATGATATCTCTTCATTATACATGCAGTTGATGAAGGTTCAGTTTTGTTATTAGATGTTTAACCTGCATGGAAATTTTTTGTCGGTATACAATGGTTAACTAAACAGAAACATTGATATTTGAAATAATACTTTAATTACCTTAGTTCTATAGGTTATTTCTTATTTCAGCCCTACTTAATTCTCAACGACTTCAAGTGTTTTCACAGACTAGTCTGCTCACCATTTTTTCCCTTTAGTTTGCTTCTCCCACAGACACACACACACACACACACACACCTACATCCTTTGTTTTCTGACTGCACAGACTGGTTTGTCCGGCCGCCCTGCCTCTTTCTGTTTCTCTCTCCCCGTGTCTCCTCTGTTGACTTTCTTTGTCAGCAGTTTGTTTTATAAAGTTGCCAAAAAAACACAACTCGCCCATGATTCCCTTCTCACAACAGCAGATGAACCGTGTGATGAGAAGGCTTGTTGTTAATGGCGTAGCTTATCGAAACTATCAAAACCAATGTGGTGCCGAATGACATCAGCACCAACCAGGTACACGAGTTTAGACCAACAGCACACGTAGGCCCAGATTAAACATGAGAGGTCGCATTAAATTTACATTTACAGGACTGATGTAATAACAGAGAAGGCCCCTCTCTCTCTGAGTTTCTCTGCAGAGCATATGTGAGTAACAGGAGGGGTAGAGCGAGGGAAGATTGTCCACTAGTTAACCTATTGCAGAATTTAAAAAAAAAAAAAGAAGCTAAAATGGGTCGCTAAATATACTTCAGCAGCTTTTAATATACCTGGACAGCCCGCCCTAATAATGGGGAACCCTGCTTTTTAAAGAAAAGCTTTGATTTAAGCATTTCAGTCAACGCATAAAGGGGAAACTGTTGCAATGTGCAACAAAACCATAAGGAATGAGGACCCAGATGCAGACAGAGGAGGCAGAGCCGGTGCAGTCAGTAATATTAAACAGAAAATAACTCACTCAAGGCTTCAGGGGTGGCATAGGCAGATGATCCACAATCCCCAAAAAAACAACTGGCAACAACTGGCACAATAGACCTTTTACACGGCAGCTATATTTACATGAAATTACAAGTAAACACAGGTGTAATTCATAAAATGCATTAAGGTTTTGTTCCGTTTAGTGTGGCAAAGCCTTTCAAGTGAGCTAACATGTACAAGAGCAGCACAATGACTCTATTTGACCTGAATGGAACAGAACCTTAATTAGTATCATTGGAAACACCTGTGTTGTTTGAAGGCTGAAGGCTAATTGATGACAGGTGAACCAAATCAGGTCATCAAAAAAGGAGGGAGAAAAACAATGACAGGAAGTTTAAAGTGCTACCATGCACAAGAGAAAAACCTTCAAAATAAAACAGGAACTAAACCCATGACAGAAACCCACCCATTTAAATGTTGATTGAACTAGTCCCCACATTAGTGATGCCATCAGGGTTATCTTGAGTCACGAATGATGGATAATGGAGGTTGTAGGATGAGGACATTTAATCAACAAGAAAGGTCTGATAACACACGATGTTGAACTGCATTATGGGGATTGTAGGATTGTGCATCTCGAAGCTTGAGTCATACTACGGACTAAAATCTTCCATTCATAAGTCCCATAACTTAAAATTTCAATAAAGTATAGAAAGTCTGTGAGCAGACACGCTGAAAATATAAATGCCTCACTGCTTTGTGTTGTGTGATTCCATGCTCTCCCGTGTGCTCTGTCCTTGGTCTCGGTGCAGTTTGATATGGCAGTTTGTGGAATCCCCAGCTCTCGTGTTACATGTCAAAGGTGGGACAACAAAGGCGCCAGCTTGCATATTTTATTCATGATCTCAGGAATAAAGCTGTGGTTGATAATGGATGGCCCGGGGCGTTCTGAGAACACTGCAGGCTCAAATGTAAACACAAACATAACAGATTTGTTGTTTTCAGAAATTTACCTCGCAGCTCTCAAACTGCCCTGCCTGTTTATTACATATGTTCACAAGAACTAGAACAGCTAAATGTTTTGACATGCGCTGGACCAGAATGAGAGAGACAGCTTTTTGTTACAAGTCAAACTCCACAAACTTATAGTGAAGAACGAGTGACATTGTGACCATCTATCTATAAAAGCTCAAAAGCTTACATGCAGTAATCAAAAGCATAAATGCACAAATTATTGAACCTGCCGAGTGAGAAGAAAGAAAATTAAAATTGTTGTTAGATACGAGATAAGGGTCCTTAAGAACTTCAAGCCCCTCTTTTGTAATCTAGCGTTATAGAGTTCTGCTTGGGGTTATAGTATATTATTATATAATATAAAAATGTGAACCATCTATAGCATGAAGACTGTGAAGACTCTGCTTTAGGGTGCTTTTACACCTAACCAGTTTGGTCCGGACTTTCTGACTTTTCAGTTTGATCCAAACCAAAATATGAAACCAAAAAGCTGGACCTCTGTCCGATGAAAAGAAGTGGTCTCGGTCCGGATCAAACTGAACTGGTTCGGTTCGTGTCTAGTGTGAAAGCATTTTTCAGACCAGTTACAGGAAGTTACAGCAGGCCATCATCAGAACCGGAAAACTGGAAAAATAAGCCACGGGAGCACATGGGGAGAGGAAGGTCTTAATTGAAATATGATCCGACAACTGGGAAAAAACTAATAAAAATGGCAACACTTTCCAGGTTTTTTCAGAGAGGATGAGAGAAAGAGGATATGAGAGGACGGGAGAACCACGGCACCTGAAGATAAAGAAGCTGTTCATTCATTTTCCTGCATTCATTCAAATGACGATAAGGCTACCCACCAGTTTGAACCAGTCAATGATTTGAACAAACACTGATGCACAGCCAATCAATATCAAGTATTGGGAGACGCAGCCCACGTAGGGGGCTCATGTTAAGATCTTTTGTTCACTGGCATTTTTGAAATGAGAAAGCAAAACCAAGCAGATCAAATGTATACCATGTAGCAAAAACATGAACTTTGGTACGGCCTTTCAGGTGTGAAAGCACCCTTAGTAATCATCTCAATGTCTTGTCCTCTTTACAGGCTCAGAGTCCAGACGTGTACAGAGGCAAATACAGAGCAGACCACCCTGACCCTGCCACAGCATATGCGAATGAAGTCAAAGATATAATACACAGAGTCCATGAAAATGGAGGCAAGGTACAGTTTGAGTGTGATATTGTGGTGTTACCTACTGGATTTTAGCTCAAAATGAGATCAACGTTTTGACGAAGATATAATCGCAGAAATTGTTGAAGAAGTCTGAGGCACTCAATCATGAATTTTAAAAAACTTTAATTTTTTTCTCAGACTTCTTTAACAAAACTAGTAGGAACTGAAGAGCACCAGAGGGAAACCATTTTTTACAGCCGAGCAGGCTGATATAACCGCTGAGATGTTGAAGTCTGGCTATTATTTGGTTGATTGTCTTTTTAAAGGGTGATTCTATTTTACAAGGAAATGGCCCTGAATTACAAAAAATCTTAAGCAACGCTGGTGTGTTAATGTGTTAACATAAAGTTAACGTGTGAAAATGGGTGGAAGAAAAAAGGTTTGGCAGGTGAAACTCCATTGAAAAATCCATTAAAAATGGAAAAATTTTTCCCCCTACCTCTCAGGGCTTTCATATGAAACGCCAAAGTATGGTTCACATTTTTCTACTACCTTGTCCTTTGAATTTTTAAAAATACTCATTTGATTTTTTTCCCCTTCTCCCCTCTGTCACTTTTTCTCCCAAATCTCAGGTTCAGGCCAAGGACTGTGGCCGATCGGGTCAAAACCCTGATCACAACAACATGTATAGGGGGACTCTTTAGTGTCCAAGCTTGTTGGCCCATAATCGTATGTTGACAAGCCCAACCCAGGGGCATGTCCAGTGACGAGCGGGACAGGACTTCAGCCAAGAGATTATACAGAATGCCTTTCTAACGGATGTTTGTGCAGTCTACAGGAGGAAACCAAAGTTACAATAACACTCTCCTGTTTGTGATAACGGAAAGATACATGTATGTGATTAAGTGTTGTTTTGTGAATACACTGTAAACTGAAGATTTTTTACATTTTACTCCACAGTGACCTACATTAACATTCATTTCTGTCCAAGTATTACACCATTGCCTCTCTCTTGTTTGTGCACTGCCAAGTGAAACTTGACATACTTATGACAGACGGAGGTGTACAGGTCAAAGATGTCAGACCTCGTCCTCGTTTCCAGCTTATTGGTCTGTATTTAGATCGATAGACCTGATATGTTTTTCTCTTATGCAGATTGCCGCTTTTATTGCTGAGTCATTGCAGAGTTGCGGCGGGCAGGTCATTCCTCCCATGAGCTACTTCCAGCAAGTGGCAGAGTATGTACACAAGTTGAGATTCACTCATGTTCAGTTTTTTTCTTGTTCAGAATCAGCTCACTAATGCAAAACATGCAGAGCTGTCATTCTGAAATTATTAACTGAGTTGAAAGTATGTTTAACGTGTTCAGATTGTACAAGTGTTGCACATTGAAAGAAGTGCTAAAAGTGGTTGAAAGAAGAACCACTTTTAGGCAGCTGTACCAGAATGCAGGCGACTAATACCACACTGAAAATACTCCAGTACAAGTAAAAGTCCTGCTTTTAGAACCTTCCTTAAGTAAAAGTATGTAAGTATAATCTGCAAAATGGACTTAAAGTATCAGTCAGTTTATACTGTTATATATAATGCTTTACATGGTTAAGATTGTGCTTATTTTAACTACTTTTTACACTGTTTGGTAGCTTAATCTACAGCAATGCATCATATTTTATTAGATCATTATATGTTTGTAATGTGGCTGTCTTGTGAGAACCACGTAATTCTAAAGAGTTTCATGAGCTCAGAAAAACAGCCCTGTTCTCAGCTTTGGGACGATGCATTTTCCTGCTCATCCAACCAATAAAGGAAATTTCAGTTTATCAAAAACATTCAAAACCAACACATCTGGAGGAACAGCAGTTAGGAGAAGTTAGCCTTGAAGGCTTTCTGTCAGGCAGCTTCCAGAAAGCTTTCTGACATAAAGTCCATAGACCTTTCTGACAGAAATTCCACAGAGCTTTCTAGCAAAAAGTGCCTTCTGTCAGAAAGCCTCGTCTGTCTGTTATAAAGGTCACAAATCTTGTGAAGTCAGCATGGCCTTGTGGCTGAGTGGATTACTTCCAGAGATAACAAGGCTAACTTATCCCATGTGCGGGCAGCCCTCAGAGCTTTCTAGTAGAAAGCTTTTTCTGACAGAAAATCTCTTCTGTTCTTCTGTTGGCTGAGTGGGTTGTATTCAGGGCTTGCACCTGAGAGACTGGGGTTTGTATCCCGGAGTAGGCTATTTTATTCCTTTCTTTTCAGTTATTTTATTTTTTTGGTCGCACTTCGGTTAGGTTTAGGCACCACAACTACATGGTTAAGTTTAGCTAACAAAACTACTTGGTTATGTTTAGGCATCACAAATACCTGGTTCGGTTTAGGCACTATGAATACATTATTTGGTTTACACAACAAGAACACTTGGTTATGTTTAGAAAAACATCATGGTTTGGGTTAAAAATGCCCCCTTTTCCAAATGTTTACTTCCAGAAATGTTATTGAAGGCTTTCTCCCAGAAAGGTCATTGTAACGTGTTAAACATTGTAAAAGGTTTGTATTTTTAACCCAAACCATGATGTTTTCCTAAACTGAATCAAGTGTTTTTGTTTAGGCACCATAAATACCTAATGAAGTATTTGTGGTGCCTAAACCTAATTTTAATTTTGATCTTTACCTGAAGGTTGTGCTTGAGTACAGTACTTGAGTAACTAGCCTATACTTTGTTATACAGTATTTCACCACTGGTCTAATGCATTGTTGCTTTATGCGGATGTGTGCCTCATCGAGAGAATGAGCAACTAACTGGAGTTGATCTCTGCACCCATGTCTGCAGACATGTCCGCAAGGCGGGGGGCATTTTCATTGCCGATGAAGTCCAAGTGGGCTTTGGGCGTGTCGGAACCCACTTCTGGGCTTTCCAGCTTCAGGGAGAAGAATTTGTGCCTGACATTGTCACCATGGGAAAGCCTATTGGCAACGGCCACCCCATGTCATGTGTGGTCACAACCAAAGAGGTGGCAGAGGCCTTTGCGTCATCTGGAATGCAGTATTTCAACACAGTAAGATCATTATAATGAAGAATTGTGTTTTCAAATTATTATTAGGATCTACAAATAAATTGCAAAGGTAGATTGCAGAGAACAAATTATAGCTACGTTTGCTTTTTCTCACATGTTGACCAGAAATGGCACAGACCCACCCTCATCCTTGACATCAAATTCTTGTCTATAATTGCCAAGCGTTTCCCACATTCTGTTCAAGACAGTTTTTTTTTTAATTGATGGCCTCAAATTGCAGTTATTTACTGTGGAAGAAAAAAAATTGGGACAATAATACAAATGTGAGAGTCATCTCTTTCATATTAAACGGACTCAGTTTTCTGCAGTCTGGATTCAGGTCACATACTGGCAATAATTGAGTCAAGTGTGTTGGAGTAATTTGTCATGGTATGTCTTTTTGTGCATCAAATTCTCTTATGGTTCTGCCGTTCTGATGATCAAGCAGCCGATAGGGTGGGGTGAACCTAACCTCGGTGTACTCTTTTCCTCTGTACGTGTGGGTTTTAAATTTCTCAGTTTGGCGGTAACCCAGTGTCGTGTGCCATCGGTCTGGCCGTACTCAATGTGATTGTGAAAGAGGATCTCCAGGGTAATGCGCTGCGTGTGGGGCAATACCTGACCAATCTGCTGGAAAAGCAGAAATTGAAGCATCCACTGGTTGGTGATGTCAGGTAAGCAAACACACAGTGACAGTATGTGACACAACTGATCAGTTTTGTGCATGTCCTGCAAGGCTGATCCAGAACACTGCTATTATATCTGACTAAATGCACAATTTATGTTGTGTTTGTATGTACATCAGTGACTCACAATGAAACATTTTGGTATCTCTTGCAGTGACACATTTGCACTTTCCAGTGATTGTCAGTTAAACATTGTCGGAGATCCTGTGATATATTTACCTTGGACTCACAGCTGCCATAATATTATAACAAATCACTATTGAAAATTTGAAAACTTTTTAAAAGATAATGTTATGAAAAGCAGTACATTTTAACTTAAAAGGCTTAATGTTGTATGTATTGCCAAGATCCAGAACATGTTTTAGAAAAGTTTTATTCTGTGCCAAAAATTAAGCATTTGCATTAGCTCAGGCAGGCCACGGAAGTCATGCTCAGCTCATAATCCCAGTTAATGGAAGGGCAGGGTGGTGTGCTCTCCCTGCTTTTAGGCTTTCCGTGTAGGCACATGGAAGGGCAGGGCGGTGTGCTCTCCCTGCTTTAGGTTCCTACCTAGGCACATGGAAAGGCAGGAAGTTACCAGAACAGAGCCATACCGCCAAATATAACTTGATGCAAATGGGAATCTAAGTTTCTTTTATTATAATGGTCCTGAATAAAATAACTCATGTCTAAGATTTCTGAGGCACAAGCAGAGATGCAAATGATTCTTTGTGTGTCTGAGATGACTAAACCAAATGGCTTCACATCCTGCAGGGGCCGTGGCCTATTTATTGGGTTGGAGCTTGTGAGGGACAGGTTGAAGCTCACTCCCGCAACAGCAGAAGCCCAAGAGGTCATATATAGGTAAGTGCAAGATTAGTGTCTGATGTCATATTAATAATGGGAAACATATTATACATCATTTAAAGCAAAGAGGCTGCTTCGATTAACTGCAACTGTGCCTCCACAATTATGTTGTACTACAGACCAACAGGTTCCACCAGTGTTATGACAGCTCATGGCACACAAAAGACTTATCAACTTATGGTGGGATAATAAAGTTGAATTGTTAAAACTGTATCATTATATCATTTAAAAGGAGAGCTCATTGTAGACTCTTCATCAAGCAATCATTCGTCTGTTCATTATGTGTTTCAGCTTTTGAAACATTTATGCTGCATATTTGTAATTAGCAAGTCATCAAACAATCTGAGTTGATGCATATTGAACTTGACAGTTATTAAAAAGTTGCTCTTGCTGTTCTTCATGATGTAGATCAAAGGCATGCCTTTGATAGGTGTCATGTTAGTCATGTTATGATGGATAACCCTTACTTACCAATATCAATACATAGATATACCTAGCTTAACTATTTTTTACAGCAAATATTTTGACTGGTAACATCAGGAAAAGCACAGTTGTAATTACATTAATCAAGGCTGCAGCAGTCATTTAGTTGTGGCTGCAGTTGTGCATGCTGGCTCACTGCCATTGTTTACATGCATGAATCAGAGCCTGCTGATGAAAAAGGCCTTTTCTAAAGGACTCAATCACCTCATTTACATTTGTGAATTGGATACAGAGTGCAGAATAATTAATATTTCCCAGGCTAAAGGAGCAGCACATCCTTCTCAGTGCCGATGGACCTCATTGCAACGTGCTCAAATTTAAGCCTCCCATGTGCTTCACGATGGAGGACGCCGACTTGGTGGTGGAGAAGATTGACAACATTCTCACAGGTACTTACTTCCCCTAGTCCTTTTCTCTCTGCGGTGTTGTTTATGATGGTGGTGAACACTGCCATCTTCCTGGTTTGTGCATTATTTAAAAGGTTCAAGGTGTGTAATGGTTGCATACTGTCGCAGAAAGAGCTCTTAATTATGTGTTATTGTGTCTGTTATTTCAGAACTTGAGGAAGCCTTAGGCTTGAAGTTGCACAATGCATTGAATGTAGAGAATGACAGCAGCAAAAGAAAGGTAAGTGTGACTCTGCTCTTGTTTTAAACTCTTTATTTTGCCTTATTTGTATCCTCCCAAGAGTCCAAGAGAACTCAATAAACCCAAGCAAATTTTTGGACCAAAGTTAACTAAAATCCTATCACTTGCATAAAGAAGACAAATATATATTAAACAAGGTTTTCCAACCTCATTGATTTTAACTTCCTTTATCTTTATCTCTTCATGGTTTTTTTCAAGCTGCCAACTGATGAAAATGGACACCAGTATCACAGTGGGTTAGTACACAGCAGGGGGAGCAGTCCAGGACTTCCTCAACAAACCAAAGAACCCAAACGCATCAAGACATAACTGTCCTACGAACCGAGTCAGAGCTGTGAATTGACTTATCTCAAATAACCAAAAACAGACCATTTAAGGTGATAAAAGGCTGGGATAAAAAAAGTGAAGTGCCTTCACATCCCAAAAAAAAATATTTTGACATTGTACACTGTGTATCTATGAGACTGCAATATCTTCTCAGGTTTTATGTTTATAATTTGAAATCAAGCCACTTGTTCACCTCAACAACAAGTATATACATCCAGTTTACCAGCTGTATATTAATTAATTTTCATTTTTGCCAACGTTTACTTGATCATGATTTTCAGGGAATCATTTATCAAATCATTTTCTGGCAAAACTAGCAATGGTGTCGTAATGTGATTTTAACCTTAAAATACAGTTTTTACTGATTAGAAACATAGCTTACTGTAGTTGGGTTAGAGTATATTTGGAGTATTATTACACATTTCATGTTGAATCTGTATTGAATAAAATACTGAATGAAAACACTGTAATACTTTCTTGTTGATCCACAAGGGAAATTCTGTCCCTGACCTTGGCCGTCTATAGAAAGGTCGGTTTTAATCAAGTGCATGTGGAATATACATGAACGTGAAACCTGGCTCTAACGAATGTAGGCCATTGGCATATCTTATTCCTGTCTGCCTCAAACAAACAAACATGTTTGACAAGTCGGCAATTATTTACCAATGTTCCCATGGCCTGTCTTAACAAAGACTGGGCAAAAGCTGTGTGTTTCAGTAGCATGTTGAGAGTGCTCAGTCAAAGTGAGGCCTTTCCTCAAACAAAAAAAACAAGACTAGGTCAAATAGTAGTATATGGCTGGGCGGCGAATGCAAAAACGTGGCCAAGGTCACCAGCAATTTTCCGTTGTGGTCCCAGTCATAGTTAAAGTGTACTGAAGTAGCAGATCACACCATAATGGTTATGCTACATTGGAGTTACAAAAAAAAAGAGAAAAGGTCATAAATGCAGTAGCAAGAACGATACTTTACATAATATCTTGGGATGTTTGATTTGAAAGAGAACATATTTTAATTGTAATTATATTAACTGCCCTGCTCTTTCATCTGTTTGTATCTGTGGATTTCTCTCGTAATCTCTGTATGTTTTGTCAGTGATTTTTAGTTTTAATGGATGCTTTAACTATATGATTTTTCTCATGGCTCTCTGTGCACAGAGCTGTTTTTGCTCCTACTCTGCTCTACACAGCATAAATGTGAGCCTTTAAATGAACATCCTTCTCAAATTAAACTGATCTTGAAAACTTCCAAACCCTTTACCTGCATATAGAAGTGGTATGTAAAATAGAATGAATAAAAGTCTATACTTTTTGAAGTAAGTTGCTACATTTAGCTCTTCCTGCTCATCAAGTTGTAATTCTAAGAATAATAAAAATAGAAAGTATAAAGATATACAATGCATCCCTCCTGGCATGCATTGTATTTAACTAGTGGTGGCTGTGTTTTTAAACTCATTGGGGATTTGAGTTCGAGTTTTTGGATCTTTTGAGGTTGCTGTAGCTGGTCAGTGTAGTAGCAGACTAGCCGATTGAGTTAGCAATGCGAAGTCAGTAGCTATTACCTTGTTTCTACAGAGGATAGAAAATATATGCCTGCTAGAATGAGCACATGCATTGTTTTAGGATATAAATGGTAAATGTCCTGCATTTATATAGTGCCTTTCTAGTCAGCTTGACCACTCAAAGTGCTTTACACTACAAGTAGGCATTCACCTATTCACACCCATTCATACACTGGTGGCAGTGACTACCTTGCAGGGTGCCACCTGCTCATCAGAAGCGGTAATCATTCACACACATGCACTCATTCACCGATGGGGAGCAATGGGGTTCAGTATCTTGCTCAAGGACACTTCGACATGTAGACTGCAGGCACCGGGGATCGAATCACCGACCTTCCAATCACTGGGCGAGCGCTCTACCACCTGAGCCACAGACACGTTTGATGTGAAGTCAAATGGGACGTTTGTTAAGATAATATTATCGCGGTCGTGATGCACTGAATGGTAATTTCAACTTGTGCTAGCATCAAGCTAACAAGCGATTCAGTAATCTGTGGGCTACACATACACGTCCATGTGTTTACTTTGTCCATATTGATAAAAGTTTAAAAATTTATATAATTCTGAGCTGCGTTGAACTAACTAAACGGGTCGCTGTTGACCTGGTTGGTCTGGTCAGGTAAAGTGTTATTACAGTCTATTGAAGCATTTCACTTATTTGAAAGGTACACAAAACGGTCTGGATAGAGGAAATTGTCTGGTCAATTAATTCAGTTCAATAGTACCCAAGAACAGCAGACGATTCCCTTGTTTTGGTCTGGATAGGGAAAATGATCTGGTCGATTAATTGTTGTTGTATGTGCAGGAAGCTTTAATTGGCACACATCCTTACAAAACCTGTTGCAAGATGTCACAGAGTTCCTCCATGTCTGGACCAGCAGGCGCCCTCATAAAATCAGTACCATCAAAATATGCCTGTAATTCCAGCTTTGCCTCTCAATGCATCTCCTCACAATCTTGAACACTGGCTCAGCAGAGTTCAGTTTCTTCTGTAAAGTCTGTAGAAGATGAACCAGAGCTTGAACCAGGCTTTTTGGGGCCCAGTCTGTAAGGGGGCCAGTCATGTTCATCCTAAATATAAGCACGTTGTAAAAAAATAATTCGTTGTTTTGACTTAAAAAAGTTAGTGTCCAGGCTGCCTTAAAATTTTAAGTTTACTGAAATTGAAAATACAAGTTGAGGTAACTTATCTCAACTTGTCTTTCCAATTTCAGTGAACTTAAAATTTTAAGGCAGCCTAGATTACTAATTAAAAGAACAAAATTAAAGATTTTAATTATTTTTGTTTAAGTAAAATGTAGCTGTTTTCACAGTGAAACTCCCCTCCACTGAAAAGAGTAATGGCTGCAGCCAAATGACCTGAGAAATTTACTGATCTAAAATAACTTCTAGCTAATGTTGGAGTGAATTTCCTTGCCATGTCAGGACCTCCCCTTAAACTGCAATGCCAGAAAAGATGGTGGGGGCCAAAATTCGACTTATATTCAAAATTCAAATTATATTGTAATGACAAACTTTCTTCAGTCAGCTCAGAAAGCTGCTTCCAGCCAGTTTGAAGATGACAAAGATGATAGCCAGGAGGCTAGCGTTATAGCTAACATTACTAGCCAAGAAGTAGCTAGTGTCAGTGAAGGCACCACCACCACCTGTAAGAAAGAGGATGATGTTGATGAAGACATTCATGCATGTATGTAGGACATAGAGAGCACACGCATGTTTTGATACGACTGAAGGAGCCTGGGGGAGGGCCTGTCAGGACCCGATCAGTCCCGGCTGCCCGACCGCGTCCTGCACATGCGCGAAAGTGTTCCAGTCGGCAATGTAAGGTTACCGCAAATGTGCCTGTTTAAAATTAGCGTGCAATTCTAAAACAGCTAAAACAGTTCATGCAAAACATTGGCAGCAAATGTATTCTTTATCTCTATAGGATCTCTGTCTGTCTGTTTGTCTGTCAGCAGGATTACACAAAAACTACTGAACCGATTTTCCTAATCATCATTTAGTGAGCGGTGACCTACAAACTTGGTGGAAGGATGGGGCATGGGCCAAAAAAGAACCAATTAAATTTTGGCACGGACCTGGATAAAGCGGCGGATCCAGAAATTTTTTAAATCTCTTTCTTTAACATTGCGAGATAGGGCATTTTTCGACATTTTCATTAATTTTCCAGGGAATAATGCATGGATCTTGATCAAAAAATTTCAAGGCATATTCACAGTATAAGATAATACAAAAAATATGTCTTTTGAAATCACCTTGTTATACTATGTTTTAGAGTACTGTATTTTTTTTTAGATATTTAATTTCTGTTTCTTTATATATATATTAAAAATCAATCAATCAATAAAAATAATTTTGTATCAGCCTCTTCTATCCATTTTAATCTGGATTATATTAAAAGCACCTCTGGTTATATTCCAATTTATATAATTGTAGGGCAGATCATCTCCTAACATATTTAATGTTTTGTTTACCTTCTTGAATTGCAAACCTCATTTCATTTTTAAGCAATTTAATTTATTGAAATTGTTCTGATACAGGATATAAATCCTCTACACCAGACTTCAGCCAACAAATTATACAAAAAATTCCAGTGCTGTCTAATAAGATTTTTTATAATTTCATTTCCTGTTACATAATATCGAACTATTACATTTCCACTGATTAAAAACCTTTTGATATCTTGATATAATACATTTAGTTTGACTCGAATAAGCAGTGATAAGCAGTGCAATGCAATTTGTCCGCCAACCTACCAACCACCTCTCTCAAAACGGCATCTCTCGAGCTCCCATTGGGCAGTCATTCATGGCACAAGTAATTTTGAACAGGCACATTTGCAGTAACCTTACTTTACTTATAGGACCACTTGGACTGGGCCCATTCACTGGACCTTTTTCGGGGGCCCAGTCATTTCTGTGGGCGGGCCTGACTTTAGTTACTAGTTAATTTGCTGATTTCATGCTGCATCAGAGCCAAAGTAGCAAACTTTTAAACATTTATTTGATCGGCATTTGGATTTTTAAAAAAAATCAACAACACAGATTCTGATAATTGGAAAACTGCTGAAAGTTTAATAATTGGCCAAGCCAATAATCAGTTGACTCCTACAGTATATACATACGTAAATATATGTATAATTTACTTTTGATATTCAAGTAGTTATTTCCAGGAAATTACTTATGATGGTTAAGTACATTAATAACTAATAATAAAGAGTATGGTCTAGACCTACTCTACATGTTAAGTGTCATGAGATAACTTTTGTTGTGAATTGGCGCTATATATATATAAAATTTGATTTGATTATGATTTGATTTAATATCAGACCCTTTGAGACTTTTACTCAAGTACTATTTGTATGGGTGACTTTCACTTCTAAAGTAATATTTTAGCTTCAGTTTTACTCAAGTATGACTGTTGGATACTTACTACACTAAAAACAAGTTATAATGTGTCCACACATCTGGAAAATAAAGATTTACCACCATTCACAGTGCAAAAAAAGTTATTCCCTCCCTCCAGGAGAGGTGTATTTAGTAGACTCTCCATCTCACAGTGTGTAAAAGAATCTACATGCAGTGCTGCCATCCAGTGGTGCCTTTTTACTGCTGTTACTGCAGTGACAAGGAAATACTACTGCCTGGTAGATCTATGCCGCCGCCTTCTGGAGGGCAAATTCCAACCCAAATGTAGATTTTAGAACTTGTAAACAGGCCACAAAGAGGAGATACAAGATGGAAGACAAATATAAGGAAATAAACAGTTAAGATTGCAAAAACACTCTAAGAGCCCTGAGACTTAGGCTACACTTAAAAAGTATGCCTGTGTGTGGGTCATCAATCATCCAATCAAAATGAGCTATGTGGTATCAATTCATTGGTCTTGAATGTGTTTAATTAATACCGATATATTCATCTTTTTTGTTCAGCTGTCCATTAAGAGGATAGGCCTACAGATGGGGAAAGATGTGGTGCTCTTGAAGACTGCAACTTCACAGCAGGTAGACAATGTCATCCTTCAGATAAATATATTTGTGATTTCAATGTTTATTATTGTTGGGTTTTTTTTCATAGACAAGTATAATTCCTAATGCTGCATATAATACAGGCTAGGCAAATTGTTGATTACAACGTTTCGGCATTATGGTAGAAAATGACTCTAAATTATACATATAACTGCAAGAAGCTCTGAAAAGAAAATTTATTTCACACCCTTGTACAAAAATGCAACTGTGACAAGTTCAAGGCTTTTTTTTTCTCAATTATTTCTTTACAAAAACACACAACTTAAACATTATTCAGACCCCAATGGTGATACCAAAAGAGTGGCTCCATGCCAAAAGTGTTCAGTGACTTCCTTTTTCATCTCCAGTGGCCAAGAGAAATTCAATTGCTGTGCAGTAATAACCTGAAATTTGTTGTTCTATAAAAGCATGACAGTTGATACTGTCATGCTTTTATAGAACTGTTGATAATGACATGCCTTTAATAGTGATCTATGTGATCCTCTTGTGCATCCGTTTGTTCAAAATTTTGGAGAAAAGGAGAGGAAAGAGAAATCACTTAACACCAATGAGACACACAGCCAGACTGTTAATGCAGCCGGGTCTAAATTCTTTAGCAAGGTCAGTGCTTTGAAGGTCGGATTCATCCATAACTTTAGTTGAACTGCATGTTGGGGTCCAACACATTTGATCTTTCTTCTGTCCATCCAAATCACTTTCAGTTAGCCCTTTTTTTCCTTTAGCCCATGAGATATCCTCTGAAAAGACAAAGATTTATACGTTAAGACACGGTGTCACAGCAAATGTCAGGTCAGAGTAATGGAATTTTAGAACTTTGATAAGTAGGTGTTAAAGATAATTTTGATTGGGAAACAAGCTTAGACTTACGGCAGCTTCATGCGCATGAACACTCTGGCCATGAAGAAGCTGAGGAGGACACTGACAAAACCGATGAAGAGCAACAGGAAGCGGTTGAGTTTGGGAATGTTTGGTGCGTTGGAGCGATCCAGGATTATAAAGCCCAGGCCTCCCATCGTGAACAGGAAACTGGAAGCCAGGCCTTCCATAATGTACTGCCCATTTACTCTGGAAAACAAATGTGCTCACATTAGCTATGCATCATTTAGTGAGAGGTGACCAACAACTGGCTCCTTGCTTTAGCTGTACTTTGTTGAGATTTTCATTATCATGACTGACATACCTGTATGCCAAAAAGGCCACTGGTCGCTGGTGTCCATGCTCATCAGTCATTGATCCCACACTTGGTGGCTCAACAATAACATCGTAGATGATACCTATAATGTGATGGGAGTTGAGTAAATAGTAAATAAGTAAAGTAAAGAGTTGACCAGATCATACAACAACTTGATCTGAGCCTGCGCAAACAGAGCAACATGTATTCAACTAGTTTTTCATGCTAGTGGGCTGACTGCGTACATGCTAGTGTTGACGTTAGCGGTCTAATTTACAAATGCAACCAACGCGTACAATGTCTGACATTATTCCCGCCATACATGAATACACTTTAAATCAAACGCTGACACGGTGTAGATTTAACGCTAGCAAGCTAACAGTCTTGCAGTCACATTAGCTTAGCAGATCCATTTACCTCCTGTGATGAGAAAGTACGACACAATAACGACCGCATACACAGTCATGGCCGACGGCATGTGCAGCCACGACGGTTTCTTCAGTTTTATATTTGGACATTCCAGCACAGCAAACGGTATACTGTATAAAGTCTCCATGAATAATAGAGAAGAAACTTTCTATCAATACAGTGCAGCTGCTGACGCTGGCGGAGATCCGTCTGAGCAGCGACTTAGATGACGTGTACCGGAAGTAAACGTTTTTATTTCCCCGACTGTCTATCTTTCTTATAATACGTTTAAAATGTAGTTTATTGTTAATTAATATCGTTATGACACTGTTGATTGACATTTTAAGCAAATAATAACTTTACGGTAAATGTTTTAAAAACGTAAACGTTGGCCTTGAATCACCGACATGAACTGTGCGTGACGCACACTTAAAGAGACAGTAACATCAATGGTCAAATTAGCCCAATGGCGGACCCCAGACCATCACCCAGTGGGCCGCGGAGGAAGTGGTACTGCAAATGGTAAGATTTAAAAAATAAAATAAAAATCTAAGCTAGTTATTTATATATCTAAACAGAGGTCACCTAATAAAATATCAAATTAAAATGCAGAATTTCAATAACCAGTTACGTTTAAATATCAAACTACTAGTTCTGCCACAGCTAGCTAGTGTTCCCTCCAATGCTGGGGCACAAAATGTTTTATAACAAAAACTTGATGTGGAAGACAACCCTGTGGCAGTAAATACTCCAAAGCGTGTGATGAGCATATGTCAAGTAGTGATGCTGAGCTGAAAATCTGTCTGGGCCTAGTATATGTAGTTGTTTGGTCACTTTTTTGTCATTTATTTGGGAAGGTTGTCCTTGGAAATTTTTTAATGATCTGAAGTGGTCCTTAAGTTACAAAAAGGTTGAGAACCCCTGATTTAAGGGGTTCTTTCCCATTTGTCCTCTTGAAATATTTACCAAACCA
Organism: Hollardia meadi; assembly: GCA_037974645.1. Lineage (NCBI taxonomy): Eukaryota > Metazoa > Chordata > Actinopteri > Tetraodontiformes > Triacanthodidae > Hollardia > Hollardia meadi. The sequence continues at coordinate 14,757,955 of JBBPCS010000878.1, read as the reverse complement.
GTAAAATGTGTCAATTCATTGATAGTTACTCTAGCTGTAAAACAGCCTTCTATTAAACTGATGTGATTTAAAAGCTTTAATTACAGACCATGTTTTATTATAATTTAAAATTCAAAAAAGGTAGAATAAATCCAATAAATTTTAATTTATTGGATACAAAGCTTTGGAAGATCAAATCCCAGTGACAGATTCCCTCCCTTTTCAAAGAAACAAAATCATTAGAAATGACACAAGCAAATGGATTTGTTTGTCTTTTTTTTTATTGTGGCAATACAAATACACATTTTACTTAGATTTCTGGCTCTGTGCCTGTGCCTTGAGCACCTTGACGACAATCTTCTGCTCCTCAATCAGGAAAGCACGCTTGATCCTGAGAATAAAAGCAACAGACAATTTAGAGATTAGCCATTTAAAAGTCAAATCAACATCATCAATTCACAGTATTCCCTTTTTTTGATTAAAATTTCAGATATCTGAGTAGTAGTGGTGGACACCTTGCCGCCATCTTTAAGGCAAATACAAGCATCTTTCCAGTTTCCTGTCAAGAAAGTGAGGAGATGAAGGGAAACGCTTCTCTCACCTGTCACGCACACACTTGGCGCACATGGAGCCTCCATAGGCCCTGCTGACGTGCTTCTTGGTCTTGGAGAGCCTCATCAGAACCTGAGGTCTAACAGCACGAATCTACAAGACAGAACAGAACAACAATGAGACCCCATCAGGCAGTGTACAGACTTTGAATTAACATTATCATAATCGGTAGAAAGCTGTCCTTAACATGTTTAAATGCAGTGGAGCAATCCGTTTGTAGCTTAAAAACAACTAAACTCTGGACTGTACACTACAATCAAACTGATAAGTGTAAGAAGCATCCTCAGAGATTAGGATTTAGGGGCGCATGATATGGAATTACCTGCCTCTCATGCGTGATACCGATAAGACAACTGATGTCACATTTTTGCATTTTAGAAAGAAGTTCAGAGCAAGTAGTTTATGCACACTTGAAGGCAAGAAAGGCAAAAAATTATCAGCAGTTAGATTTATCTGATATAATTTCATTATCGGCCGATCATGTAAAATTTGCCATCACCAGGCCAATTATCCATCGGTCTGATACATTTTCGCACCCCTATTAGGATTGGAGCAACCTGCTCTGTAACCAAAAATATTTCTGTAACTCAGGTTTCAAGTTTAAAATGTCCAGCAGGTTTTTAACACCACCATGGTCACAATTGCAATACCTGTAGGATTTCTTATAATTCAAAAAGCAATTAGATTGGACCACTAATTATTTTTTGTCATGTTCCCAATTCAGCATACTGCTCTTATTTTGACTAATCTAATGGCTTACATGGTGTTCCCTTATGCTTTCAGGTGGAGAATACTTCTTTGGAACTCAGGACTTTGGTATAGTGCTACAGTGGCATACAGTTTCACTGTATACAATGGTATGGAAATTGATGGTAATTATAACATGTACATTCACATATCTACACGACTGACTTCTACTGTATTAGTGTTTTTAAAAAATATGTAAAACATAATATTCATTCCTTTCATGGTCATTTGTTAATGTCAACAATGATAGTAATACAGTTTATCATCAAGCCATGATATTTCTGGGATTGTTATGTGCTGTGACAGTCTTGTACCACTGCCACCTGACTTCATTTGCCATCCTTTCTGAATTCTGACATTATGATAAAGGAAAGACAAGTACAAAAAGATGTATCCGCACATTGTGGTAAGAGAACCAGTTCATAATTGGGCTTTTGTATGTAGTGTAATAGTTTAATTTAAAATTTCTAGTTTTAAAGTCTCCATCCAGGTTGGCTAAAAATTCCTATCCCCATTTAAACTATGAACAGATAATATGATAATTGTTTTCATTACACAAGTCCTTTTTGACGGGGAATGCCAGATGTGGATAATCCCAGCCATTAAGATTTATTCTTTACAATTCACATTTTGATATTTGTGTGCCGTTTTGAGATGAATTTCCAAATTAATCCCGAAACTTTACCTCACTACGTGCATGTGTAGGTATAATTAATTAAACTCCTGTTTCCAACAAGAGCATGTGAACTAGAATCACATCAGTTTCTAGAACAAGTAGTATGTTAAAATCACTTGGTCCAAAGTAGCACAAACCAAAGTTGAATCTAACCAAACAAAAAAGCTATAGGCAATTACTCCTGACTTTACCTGTAAGGACGCAAATCAATAAAAGCACTACATCTGGTAAAATACTTCTGTATATGTGGCCGCTGGTGTTAAGTAATGCAGTTCCAAGCTCAAACCCTCAATAGTAATCACTGAAGATGAAAACTTTTAACCACAAGTTCAACACAAGTTAGGTATGCTTGTACAGCAAGTGAAGCAAAGGCCCATGTGTTTACAGACTACAGCAAGATTACCCACCCACATCTATTCAGCGCCTACTGGCATCCAATGCAGGTAACCAATTTAATTTGATTACACATCAAACTTCAATATTTAATGAGAACAATAGATTCCTCCTTAGGTGGATTGCTCTGTATTTGTTACATAATTATACCACTGGAAATAACATTATCCCTTTATGCAGCTGATTTTAAAGCTTTGATTAATGGCAGGATATAATGGAACTAACCCACGTGGGCCCAACAATTCTCAAATACATGCAATAGTTCATTACACATGAGAATAACCACACAGCAGGCTGGAGAAGGGCAAATAGCCAAGATGTCTTCAAAGTACAATGGGTAACTTACTCCACGCAGTCTTCCTGGGCAGATGCCACATGCCGACTTGGGAGCTTTGCCGACCTTCTTTGTGTACAAGTACACAATACGGTTACCAGGAGTCCGGGACCTGCACAACAGCACGGGTTAATATAAAATACAACCGGTACACAGGTTGCAATGGTGTCAGCTTCACAAACAACCACACATGCTGGAAAAATGTCACGTACAGTCTGGTTTTGTTGGAAGCGGTGTTATAGGACAACCTACGACGGTAAGTCAAGCGCTGGACCATCTTGAAGCTGAAAACGGATACAAAATTCAGTTAAATTAGGAACATGACCCTGTGATGCTAACACCACTAGCCGTGCTGTGACTCAAGAAGTTAGTGACACCGGCTGGCATTTACGCTACTTTACAAACCGAATTAGGCGACCTGACTATTTTACTTCAGAGAAATCTTATCTATAACATAACGTACTTTGGTATAAAGAAATTTCAGGGTGGTTGTTAGCTACTGCTATGTTTGGATAGCGGCCACAGGGATCAAGAAACGGCATCTATAAAATGTCTCATATAGACCACTAAGTAGTAAAATTAGCACATCTTTAGAAACAATGTATTGATTTCAGTATTATGTTTACTTGAAATGGACAACATTTTCTTCTAAAACATAGGATTACAGCGGATTAGAAAATCATAATGTTTCAGAGGAAAGCAGGGGCAGCCATACCTGCTATGGCCGTAACCGGAAGAGGAAGGAGCAAGGCGGATGTTACACGTTAAAGTTCCTCCATGCCGGCTATTTCAGATAAATACTGCCTGTTATTCTGCCCCCTGCTGGTGTTTCGTTTTTATTACATACATACCAGAGGCTGTTCGCAATTATATCAGCAGTTTTAACCCCTTCTGTTCAAAATTAACTTTGCAGCGAAGAAGGGGCACTTTTATCAGAATGTTAGACATTATTTGTACACTAGAAACCCTGTTTGTTTGTTTTTCAGCCTGGTTTCACAGTGAGTGCATTCTTAAACCCACCAGTAAAAATGTACAAATAGCTCACCATGTCTGATTTACATGATTAATACGATTGTTTTCATTTTCATATATATATATATATATATATATATATATATATATATATATATATATATATATATAT
>JBBPCS010000878.1:14738969-14753970 GCA_037974645.1 Hollardia meadi | reverse complement strand
ATATATATATATAGACACACACACACACACACAGACAGACCCTAGCTTAGTCTGTAGGGAGTTTGCTTAGGAACTGAAGGGTGGCTGCTTCAAGTAGTGGTAGTTGGAGAGGTGCCAGTTCACCTCTGAAGTACCCTTGAGCAAAGCACCAATCCCATATTGCTTGGAATGCTGACTATGTGGCCCCATCATCCTGTCCAACTAATGCATGTCTACAGGTCCTGTATGTGTATTTTGGGCGAATGTGTTTTAAAGAATGTGTAAAAAAATGAATTTTGCCAATGAGGTATTAATAAAGTAAATAAATTCCTAGAAATTCTCAAACACCTATGGGCCTTTTGTAGTGTTTTGTTTGACATGTCACAGGAAGAAAAGCAGGTGTAACCAGTAATCTCAAGTTCTGGTGTTCTGCTATTACCTGCTTTCCTGCTGTCTTACTGGCACACCTAAACAGTGTGACCTAATTAACATATTTAGTTGCACCTGTGTTTTGCTTTGCTTTGCCTGCTTGACAAGTCAAAATGTTTGCCATGTAAAAGGCCTATAGTTGATTCCTCCAAATCATCAATGGAAAATCATTCAAACAATCAAGGACCAATGTGACTGTAAATCAAATGGGGTACATTTTATTAGCAATGTAAAAACAACGTAGATTGGCCAGCAGATGGCAGCAGTGGTGTGCTTTTAGATACCTGAGAGTTTACAAGGTGGCATTGTGAGTAGGAAGTCTGTCCTTCAAACTTGGAACTACAATGCAAATATCAAAGTATATTGTAACACACATACATATTTGTGGAAATGTCTATGCTTATATTTTGTTACTAACTTTGAATGCATATGTACATACCCCATAAGGCACCCCATTCAGCAAAGCCCCTTTTGCATACTTTTCCTTTACTTCTTCTTCTTCTCCTGCAGCATACACACTGTAGCTCTGAAGATGAGAGAAATGGCTCAAAATGGCTCCCTATCAAAGAGTTGCTGTGTCACAATCAAACATTTGCCAAGCTCAGCCAACAGATGGTGAGCTTGGCATCCTTTTTAGATGAAGCATTTGGCAAAGTTCACAGACAACAGGCTCTGTACAGCGCATTGGCACATTATGCATCTGTTTTGAGGGTATGAAACTGTCTGGTTTATACTTAACTTAGAACTTCTCATGGGCTGGATTAGGTTTTTTACAGTGGCAAATTCACTTGAGTTGATGTTTTAAGATTAATCGGTACACCTGGAAATATTAATTTATTATTAAACTAATAAATTATACAACTTAACGATGACCTGAAATCTGTAAAACTTTAATACTTACAATAAATATGTTGTCTGTTACAATTAGCCTAGTGCATTAATTGGGCCAATCGCAAACAGTATTCAAATCTTTGGTTTTGTGGGAGTCAACCTTTCATAACTTGGCCCACTAATGAAAAAATTTCTAAGGACAACCTTTCCAAATAACTATCAAAAAATATAACATGACCAAAGAAAGAACACATTTAAAAACCACTGGTCCAGGACAGAATTTCACCACATTTGACACACTGTATTTTCGGCTTAGCATCACTACCTGCCATTATGAATCCAAATTTATCTGTCAGGGTCTTATTTCGTCACCACACGCTTTGGAGTTTTTCCTGGTAAAGGTTGTATCCCACATCACTATTTCCATGTCAAAAACCATTTTGCGTCACTGCATCCAATGGAACATTGGCTAGCTGTGGCAGACGTTAGCTGTGGCGCACGTAAACTGTGGCAGACATTAGGTAGCTGTGGCAGACGTTAGCTAGTAGTGGCAGACGTTAGCTAGCTGTGGCAGACGGTAGCTAGTAGTGGCGGAACACAATTGTCTGTGATATTTAAAACGTAACTAGTCATTGAAATTATGCATTTTTATTTGATGTTATTTATGTGACTTCTTAAGCACATTTAGATATAACAATCTTATTTTATAATAATCTTACCACTTGCAGTACCACTGTCTCCACGGCCCACTAGATTATGCTTTGAGGCCCACTAGCACTTCTGGTCTCTGAGTATATTTGAGAGAGGCATACAGTATATTAGCATTTTGTGGGAAAGTCCCTAATGTTGAGTTACACACATGAGTAGCAAGATTTGGTAATTTTCTTTCCAAGATATTTTGTACTGTAGCATTAATAAAAACACGAATACCTCTCTCTCTCTCACACACACACACACACACACACAGTTTTTTGATTGGAAATTCTTTATTACTGGTGACCTCTAGAGGTTCAAGCTTGTTGTAAATGTTTGAGGGATTGATTTTATTGATTTGATCCAGATGTGACGGGATTAACCCGTTCATGACAAGAATCAAGGTCTTTTACAAAGGGTCCCAAAGAGATTTATGCCAACTCCAATGGACATGCCCAAATAATGAGTAACATCTGCAGAGAGCCTGTCTTAATCTTAAAGTAATTATTCTAAAAGACATCTCAATAGAATATTTAATTTAGATCTTAATCCAGCAAAATATCAATATATTCCTGATGGGTAGATAATTTTAAAGAAAGTTTCTTTCCTTTAAAGCCATTTGACTTTACTCACATTTCAAAGGAGCCCCCTGACGCCTGAATCCCCTCCCTCTCAATCAGTCCCGCCTCGTCAAAGATGAACCATATCACCTTAAGTGCACTTGATTACGCAACTCTCCACATCTCCTTGGGCCTTCTGTGTAATCTGCTGAGATTTAAACCTGCTGCTCCTGTTTAATAAATCCACTGCGATTAAAATAGGATTACAGCTCTGCTTTCGCCTTCCTAATGACATCAGAGCATGAAACATTTTTTGACTTTTTTTTTTTTCCCCCCCCAGTGGTTGGGTTTTTGCCCAAGCTCACACGTTCCTCCTTCCTGTCGGAACCAGACACGCCGCAATGACTTTAAACTGCTTCTCGCCCACCCACCCTCCCACAAAATCTCATCCCTGCAGCCCAGCAGGTCAGCCCATCTGTGGGCCTGTTGACATAAGGATTAAACTTATAATGCAGCACTATATCAATGCTGTCCTCTGTCAAATCAGACTTCTCAATGACAGATAAAAACCAAAGAAAATATACTTCAGTTTCAGGTTGTTGATGTTGTTTGCTCAAACGTGGAAGCCTTTGCAGGAAATCACATTCATCAACATAGCAATCAATATGACTCTTTTGTCCTCTTTGTCCTTAGTATTGCCCTGCAATGGGTAAACACTTTAAGGTTTAAGGATTTAATTTTTGCAACAGCTAAGCCAATGACCCCAGCAGAGAAATCTATTTAAAATAGTGTACTCTTTAACTTTAATACACAATGTAGCTTGACAGTCAAATGCAAAATTTTATGTGGAGTGTTTTATCCTAGTTTCTGCAGAACTTTCATCGTGTGAGATAAATGACAGAAGGAAACTCTTTCATACAGCACGGTCCAAATTATCCTGGCCAAAATACACTGCACAGTACCTTCTCTTTACAATAGATTGAAGTTTATACTGTATGCTCTGGAAAGTAGTGACTGATCTGTAAGCAGCTGCTGGACAAATATTTCTTTTCTGCTATGCTAATTGTAAGGTAGGTTAAAGATTCAGAATAAAAGTCAGCAACTTTGGTAGCAGTTTGACTTGTGTCTTAAAGGAGCAAAATGTAAGATGCTGAATCTCGTTCCTGCGTTGTCAAGTACTGACGCTTTGGGTTGGTAGGTCGGGCTGGCCACCAACCCAAAGCCTCATAGGAACCCCATAGGGTTGGTATCATATAGTAAGAGAAATCTAGATACAGCGTCAGAGGTGGGGCTCCGTTCGTATGAAAGTTGCTCAGTGGCACATGAGCAAAAAACGATCGACTTCCCGGGTCTAAAATTACCCGGATCTTCCGCATTGTTGGGCCAATGGAGCAGGCACACTACTGACTTCCGCCGGTCGAGCGGCTAACTTCCGGTTTAGTGCTACGCTAACTTGAATGGGAATTAAATAATTTAATCATGTGGCTCTTCGAGACTTTACAAATGTAATCGTGCAGACTGGATCAAATTCTGATATCAAAATGAGTCATTTCGCGGGGGTTGCGACACTCAACAAATATATACACCGTTTTACAGCTGCTTCTTTCACAATGTAAGCTTATGGGGAAAAGTCTTTAAGACCTGAAGTTAAGTCAAGTTAAGTTAAGTTACACATAGTGCGTTTTTAACCATGCTAGCGGTATGATGTCTGTCTGTGAGTTGGTCCACCACTTTGGTCCAGACTATTATTATTATTATTATTATTATTATTATTATTAATTATCTCATTAACTACATGCATTGCCATGGAATTTCATCAGAGGATGAATCTAAATTACTTTGGTCATAGGCTACCATGATATTTCTGATAGCGCCAGCCTGAGGTTGACATTTTGCTGAAATGTCTCATCAAAGATTGGATAGATTGCCCTGAAATTTGGTACAAACATTCATGTTTCCCTCAGGATGAATTTCAATTGATCTCCTGTCTTTTCCTATAGAGATATCATCATGTAACAATTTTTCTACATTTAATTTTGTCCAATACTTTTGTTTGTTTGACAAATACCTGCAGATCTATCTAGATTCCCATTAGCTAATTAGCAAATGTTAGCATGCTAACACACTAAACTAAGCTTGTGAACAAGGTAAACATCATACCTGCCAAGCATCAGCACATTAGTATTGTCAGTGTGAGCATGTTAGCATTTAGCTTAAAGCGCCACTGTGCCTAAGTCGCTAGCATGTCTTTAGACTCTATTGGTAGAAGGAAGGGAATCATTTTTAGATGCAGTCACCTGAAATTCACCAATAGACCTAATCAGGCCAGGGAAAATTAAGAAAGAATATGAATATGAATAAATACAACAATTTGACAAAATTTCCCACCAGAGTTTATTCCTGAGAACTTAAAGATCATCATAAGAGAAACTCTAGGGCATCCAACTGTAGTTGTATTTTACAATAAATAGCCTACATTATTACAGTATTCCAAAGCAATAAATACAATCGTACAACATTGAACAAAACATACAGTGGAACACCTAAATGATTATAAACATGAAAACACATCCTGAGTAAACGAAAAGAGGGGAGGGGCTGTTTGGATTTATTACCTCAGTATTTCTTCAATTCTCACTGCACTATATGTTTTCATATACTCACTTTGACGCTGTGTGCTTGTATCTAATCACGTCCAGCACTTAGCAATCAGACCTGATTGTGGATTATTAATTCGTTAATCTCTTTAGAGCTACTACTGCTAAAGTTAATATTCCTATTCAACCCCGCTTTTCAGCTAAAATGGTCTCTCCTACTTTATCTTTGAGCAATCTTGTGCTACAACTCGGAGGCCGACCATTTGTCCTTTGGAATACATTAACTCAAGCGTTTTGAGAGCCTCATTGATTTACTATTTACTACCTGAGCATCCCTGGGTGCCTGTGCCCGTTTTGTTTTGCTGACTGCATTTTCCTAAGGGGCAGGTGGTCTGTCCAAGCCTCTTTGTACAGACTTGTGGTGGTGATGGTGGCTGGGTTGCTAATATGAGGCTTTCAACGTCTAATCTGGAGCAAGTCTCTTATAAAAAGCTTATCTTGGGACTCTCCAATTTCACGACTTTCCTTCTCTAAAGGACCGGACAGCTTTTGGCGTGTGTCATAAATAAAAATTACTTGTTTAATAGTGCTAATTCAATATTGCTTCAGTCATTTGTCCTTCACTGGAAAAACTTGCTTGGTTATCATCATCCTACCCCCCCCCCCCCCCCCCCCCCCCCCCCCCGCCCCATTGCTGACAAATCCATACAACTATGTGGGACACAAAGGCTTGGATTTAGCTGCCGGGCCAAAGCGAGGGTGGGCCGGGTGGGGGGCAGGGCCAGGGTGGAAATTTCTGTTGTTTTTGTGGCAGCACAGATTTCAGACAAATCAAAACAACTGCCACCATCACCCCCTCCCTCCAAACCCCCTTCATCCCCACCACAACCCACATGACCTGTGACCAGTCATCACTTTTATGCTGGAAATGCAGCCAGATCAGGAGTGGTCAGTGCAGCGGTGTGGAGGAGAGGCTGCATGTGCACTGGGGAGGGGGGGCATTGTTGGAAAAGAGCTGACAGCCTGAATGGGATCTCATTTGATAGGCAAAAATATTGACAGATCTAATTTGAAGAGGAGCTGGGGGGTCACAGGCTCAGACTGTGCTTTGTGATGCTAATGTGTCCTGATCAGATACATGTGCTCATACAAAACGTAACATTTTTAAAAAATGGATCAGCTATTTGACAGCCCTTGTGTGCTGTACAGTCATTATTTCAAATAATTTTATTTTACTTGTCTTATTCAATTTTTTGTTTATTTTGTTTGCAATTTTTAACTCCAGTTTTCTTCATCAAAACATAATTTGCTCAAATTATAAAATTAATTTGAGTATAAAGTAGGGCTGCAATTAACAATTAATTATATTATCAACTAATCTGGTGATTTTTCTAATAATTCATCAACAGTTTGGTCTGCCAAACATAAAAAACTGTGAAAAAAAAGCCCATCAAAATATCCTAAGTGACATTATTGAATGACTTCTTTTGTCTGACAATCCAAGAATCCCCCAACTTTACTTTACTAGTAAGAACAAGAAAAGCAGCGGCTTGTCACATCTGAGAACTCGGGACCAACAAATCTTTGCCATTTTTGCTCGAAAAATGTCTACAACAATTAATTGATTGTCAAAGAAGTCACAAAATAATTGTCTTTCAATCTACTAAGCAGTTAATCCACTAATCATTGTAATTCTAGTATCCAATATTGCACTTCCATAACATTCGAGGACTTATAACAGACAGATTTAAAAAAAAGAAGAAAAAAAAAGAATGATCAATATCAAAGCAGCAGAGGTCAATTTAACAAATTTTAGTATTTTAGAATGGGTCAAGCTCCAAAAAGTCTGGATCCTTCATTTTTGCAACTACATTGCATCTTTAATTAAACCCTTCTTGACTCCAAATTTCCATTTCTTTCAAACCCCACACCTCAGGTTTATAATGCAGGCTTTCTATAAAGAAATTCAGTCTTAAGCCAAGCTAAGATGTCCCTGATGACATCACCACGACATCATCAGTGTAATTTTTTTTCCCCAAACTTTGGAAAGCTCCCGCCAGAGCCAGAGAAGATGTCAGACAACCTCCATGTGTTCATTCACTGATCAAATCATCATTCTAATCTCAACTTGACAGGGCATCCACCAGTTTGTTCTTGTGGAAAAACTTGGGACTGGTTGGCGAGGATACCCAGTGGCGATGGCTCCAGTCTGAAGACCAATGCATTATGGATGAAATAAGGCAATCAATCTCAATCACATTGCAACAAAATTAATCGCCTTCCGAACTTTTGAAATGTGACATTTCACAGGCAGGACTGGAGGTTAAGTCTTTTCAAGGAATAGTTCGACATTTTGGGAAATACTGTTTTGTTTTGCTTTCTTGCCAAAAGATAGATGACGATGATCAATACTGTTGTCATATCTGTCCAGTAAATATAAGGCTACAGCTAGCAGTCGTTTGGCTTGGCCTGGAAACCTCTTGATGACAACAACACTTCTGGCACATATGCAACTTGTCTGTTTAACACTTTTGTACAGATTAAGCTAGCTGTTTTCGGTCACTTTGCATACATGGCAGAAGTTCAACTTGAAGGCTCTCTGCATGCAAACTGGTTGTAGCCTTGTATTTATTGGACAGATGTGAGGCGTGGTATTGAGTTTCTCATCAAGCTAAGTCAAAAGAGCAAATAAGTATTGCTTTAAGGAACTACACCTAGGAGTACACCTAAGAGTTTTTCTTTTATTCCGAGTACTATCAAATAATAGAATAAGAGAATAATCAATATGAACCACAACAGATAGTAGTCAAAAAACATCTGACTATTGATACTCTGAGGTAAGGTAATTCTGTTGTCCTCTGTGCTTCCTGTTAGGTAACAAGAGGCAGCTACAGTGGGGAGGAGATGAGAGGCCAATCAATGAGGTCACTGAATCATGATTTATTATACAGCACCAGGCCATTAATGTCGCACATACTTTGTCACACTGTGTAGAGATTGTGTGTCTGCGTCTATCCAGGAGGGTTTGGCCTGTGGGCTAATGCTAATTGGTTTGAGGCTTTATCTAACATGGGGAAAACACGGTGACCCCATAGGCATGATGGTTATGTCAGATGAACGCTTGGTTGGCAGACCAGTATCAAAATGAAACACAATGACATGAAACATGCATGCAAGAGCTTTGAATGTTTACTCTCCCATTTGGTAAGAGAATATATATACCACTCAATACCGGTCTGGTCAGTATGAAGCTCAAGTCAGCAGCCAGTTAGCATAGCTTAGCATAAAGACTGGAAACAGAGGGAAACCGCTAGCCTGGCTACGTTAAATGGTAACAAAATCCACCAGCTTCTCTAAAGGTCACCAACTATGTGTTTATTGCAAGCCCCCCAGGAAGAGCAGCAGGCTATGAAGCCAATTTGACATAGTGGCTAAACCGTGTACGTCACATGATGCACAGGGGCCCAAAAGGACTTTTCCCCATAAGCTTACATAGCGATGTCTGCAAAAATAATTGTTTTCAAAGCGGAATTTGATCCATTTGGTCCGATTACATTTGTAAAATCTAGAAGAGCCACATGATTAAATTATTTTAATTCCCATTCAAGTTAGTGGAGCGCTAACCCGGAAGTTAGCCACTCAACAGGCGGAAGTCACTAGTGCGTCTGCTCTATGTGCCCCACAATGCGGAAGATCCGGGTAATCTTAGACCAAAGAAGATGATTGATTGCATCCAGATTTCTCTTACTATATCTATGGTTTTATGTTTAATTGGCACAAAAAAGGTGCAAAGATAAAGTGGTGGTAGACTCCAGGAAGTCACTGCACCCCACCAAGAAATAGTCCCACACATAAGCCCCTCTAAAACATGCAAATTTTAATTTTTACACTTAACTTTTTGTATGAAAGAAATAAAACAAATAGCATTAGTGAACTTTACTTTCAGACAGAGCAGGCTACCCCCTCCAGTCCTTATGCTATATCTACAGATAGGCTATTGGAGTGGTATCATTTTCCAGTCCTTTGAAATGAAATATCATACTCTAGCCTAAATGGAAAGACTGCAGCATTTAAAATCAATGACGCTGCACCCTGAGCTGCCTGTTATCTTTGAGAGAGGCATCCACTTGCCTATAACCTTGAAATGACCTAAGGCGTAGCCCTACACGTAAATCAGCAACTGTGCTGAGGCTTATCCACCTGTTCCGTCATCATAAAAAACATCAGTGGAAATGCTGCCTTTGCTGTGTAACCAAGGCAACTCCTCCCTCAAAACGCAACATCACCAAAGCCTCCACCGCGTGAACCCAACAGGAAAAGGATACGCTGTCTGCTGCTTACCTGGCTTTTATAAATAAACCAACCGGTTCACGTGGTCAGCCCAGTATTCTGCTACACTAGCAAGGTATTTTCGCCCGGGTGGTGTCCCCCCCCGACCCTCCCCTCCTCTCATCCGAGACGGGAGAGATGCTGCTGTTGCTGCAGCTGCTGTGAGGGAGAGAGGTGAGCGCAGTTGGAAACGCATTTTTTTTCTCTTTCTCTCTTCAAAGCTCTGTCGTCGGAGAGCGGTCACATTTTGCTCAATGAGAGCAAGAGGGCACCGGGGAGGATTTCCTAATTTCAACCTGCTGCCGTGCCGTGCGGGCTGTTTCCTCTCGCCTCTGTCAAAGGTAAGGCATGACACCGCCTGCAGCCGCTCCGCGCGTCATGCGCCTCGCCGGGGAACTAAATGTTGGGGCTGTTTTGGTCTGCTGATGGCTAGCTGTTTGTTGTGTGATGATACAGCTGAAAGGGCGAAGGCATTAATGAAGGGCAGATAAGGGAAAGAGTTGTCAGAGGAGCTGGGACTATGTCAGACAAGCCTTTCAGCTCAAAGGCAGCATCGTTAAGAAGTCAAACAGGACAGGATGCCTTTTTTACCTGAGCAGCAGCGTCACAACGTTTTCACCGACGTCGGCCAAATTATGTCCATAAACCGTCGGCCTTCTCATTTTGTGATATTTTCACAGGTAAAAGCTGCAGGTATCCGATTTTTGAGTTGTCAGTTGAGAATTGAAATAGTTAAACCAGCAGAATCATCTACCCGTGTAGGCTAAGTTTTTGTCTGCTTGCTGCATCTCGTGCATTGAATGTATCCGGGATTACTTGAAATTGTGAAATGCTGTCTTTTAATGATTAATGCACTACACTGGTGTGTAGCTAATGTAAGTTTAGTATGGCCACATACTGACCACAATGGACTGTTTCATTTAAATTACACCTAAATGCTCAAACTTAAGATGTTCAAGCCTACATTTTTATTCATTTTTCTGTCATATGTTTCCTCTTAATGATAGAGATTTATTTCAGAGTGCTGCAAGAGATGATTATAAAATATATGCACAATATGTGCATTTTAAGCCGAATATTCCACATGCCTGCATTACAATGTTATTGGGAATTTCCTGTCTAATTTTAATTTATAAATATAGCTTAGATGTGATTTTTAGGTGACTTTTGCTGTGGAAAACCAATGATTATTGGTTAATCTTGCCACTTTTTATTACATTTTTAAATTTTTAAGGCATATAAAGAAAGAACCAGTCCATTTGTAATGCTAAAAAATGAATTTGTAAAAATAAAATGTTTTACAAAATTGAGAAATGGCACTTTCTTGTGATTACACAATCGATTAATCAGGTTATTGTTTAGTTTTCTGTCTCTCTATTATACTTTGTATCATCACCTACACGTTTTGTAGAGTTTCTTTCCTGCCTCAATAATTATAATTATTTTTATTTTTGCCTTGTCCAGCAGAGGCTAATATGAAGACATCATTTGGCAAACCAGACCCTGGAAACCACAATCTCTTCACCTCATTTGAAACTGAAGACAACGGCATGCATTGTCGCCGGTAAAACCTGCTACCCACTCAACCCCTCTTCTTACCTAGCCTTGTGAGGACGCCCCGAGCTGCACAGACATGGGTTCAGATCAGCCCTGCATTGATTCTCTAGAACGAAGGCCCATATTGGGGGCTGCCTGTAAGCGGCAAGGCCACCGGTGTCTGCGGAAAAAGCTGAGGCCAGTGCGGATCTTAGGGTTCGTTTTCAGCCTGGTGGCCGTTAGTGCCGTCTCCTTCAGTGCCTTGACCTGGAGCTCAGGGGGCCTCAGTGAGCCAGAGATCCACCAGTTGCCCCCCCACAGGACTCTACTTTTCACCCAACCTCAGAAGGACCCCAATGTGTCAGCTGATATGCCAATAGCCATGAAATCTACAGCAGATGGCAACGAGAGCCAGGGGGAGTACCCGCGGGACCTCTTCTCCCTTCAGGAGAGGCGCCAAGGAGCAGTGGTCCTCCACATGTTTGGCATGATTTACATGTTCATCGCCTTAGCCATAGTGTGTGATGAGTTCTTCGTCCCAGCGCTGACGGTCATCACGGAGAAGCTGGCCATTTCGGATGACGTCGCGGGCGCTACTTTCATGGCAGCTGGAGGCTCGGCCCCGGAGCTCTTCACCTCCATCATCGGCGTCTTCATCTCACACAGCAACGTGGGCATCGGGACCATCGTGGGCTCGGCCGTCTTCAACATCCTCTTCGTGATTGGGATGTGCGCCATCTTCTCCAAGGAGATCCTCAACCTAACGTGGTGGCCGCTCTTCCGTGATGTCTCCTTCTACATCCTGGATCTGATCCTGCTCATCGTCTTCTTCCTGGATAACTTCATCTCCATTTGGGAAAGTGTCACGCTTCTGTCAGGCTACGCCGCCTACGTGATCTTCATGAAGTTCAACAGCAAAGTGGAGAGCTTCGTCAAAAATTGCATGAACAAGAACCAAGTGGTAGAAGTAGAAGTACAGCCCAAGGTGAGTTGGTTTCTTGACCTGTATTAAGTTTTTCTCCCACTTCCCTCCACCACCATCTTCTCTATAAAATACTATTTTATATTAAATGTCAGACTATGACGGAGTTACAGCTGGCGTGCAGTAATGAGTTTTCATATTTTGGCTAATAAAAATGACCATTGTCTCCTGTGGGATGGGAACACACACTCATCCTTATACACATATGCAGCTGGTTTTAATAAAGTCAGGCTTACTTTGATAATTTTTTATGCAGTTTGTTAGTAGAGATGTGCTTTTCAATTCCTTCCATCTTTTTTATCATAGACCAGTGATGTCTCACTCTTAGATCATTCAATATGCAACAACCAGTGCCAAACATATTTCTTTAAAATAAAGGGAAAAAATAGAAACTCGTGGGTGTTAAATATGGAGTATTTTTTAACAACTGAACTGACCATTGTGTATTAATGCGGTTCAAGCGATGCTGGTATACAGTATTCCACTGTGGGATTAATAAAACACAGTCAAATGTGTAATTCTGGGTTAAGCTCTACAAATTGTGTCCCGGTCTGACAAACAAATCCCTTGGAAAACCTCAGGAGCTTTTTTTCCCCACCCCCAGTTAAATATTTCCCACATAAATATTGTGTTTACATTGTTGCATAAACACCACACACAGCATGATGAGGTGAACTACATACATGAAATGGCTTCAGGGTGGCTGGCTAGGAAGGGTCCTTCATCTACAGCCATTCAATGCAATATTTTACTTTTGCTCAATAGCATAAACAGGGATTTTTTTTCATAGACACAAAACAGTAGAAATCATTGTGCTAATTCACATAACATTCACTCCCTCAATGACACTTGAGGGTAAAAGACACTACAGTGCAATTTGATACTGGTGTAGAGATTATCCGGACGGATTTAGCTTTTCTTTTGTGACATGAAATGGAAATTAAATTTTGAGGAAGTTTTATTGTAAAGCTTTAATTAAATCTGGATTTATTCTAAGTACATAAAGGATATTTAAACTGCAGGTTACACAATGTCGGGGGGTGGGGGGGCAACATCACCATTGATTATGCAGCGTGTAAACCACAGTGCTAAAATGAAAACATCTCTTCATTTAAAAAGTAAGCATTGAAAATTGTCTGTATTTTCCTATTTCTGCCATGCTAATTTGATTTAGGGATTATGTGCAAGAAAAGAGAGAACTGAGGTGCACAGGCTGAGTGCCAGAGAAAACTCAGGTGACCTTGAGCTGCAATGGATTCTGGGTACTTTGGCCAACATAAGTGTGTGTGTGCGTGTGTGTGTGTCTGTGTGTGTGTGTGTGTGTGCGTGTGCGCGTGTGTGTTGAAAAACAACTTTTGATGGGGGGAAAAAATAGTGCGAGACAGATGAGTCGATCAAACCCCCGCCGTCTTGTCTCACCCCCTGTGACGCTCGCAGCAGGTTAAGCTTCTCCTCTCTCTCTTTTGCACTTCCCAGCACCCTGCTCATTATGTTACGAGATATAGGTTGTAACTTAACCTATTTTATTTAGTGGTCTGGGTCTACAGGGTTAATGTCATGAGAAAGGTACAAATATTATTAGAATATAATCATCTAAACACCCATTTTTAATCAAGCTTTGACACTTTGGGGACGTATTTATTTCAAGACACAAGTGATATTTTGAGATTTAATTGGCAATTTAGCAGGGGTGCACATGTGCATGTGTGTCTCCCTGTGTGTAAGTTCATATATGACTAATGGAGAGTAAAATGGGTCAGGCGAGGACAAGGATGAGAGTCATAAAAGCGTCCTGCAAAATGATTGAGGGTCTGGTTTGGTGCTTTTTTTGTCTTTCTGTTATTAAACCTGGAGTGTTGGACATTCTTCATAAAAATGAAAGTCTGTTACCTTCAAGCCTTTGCCAAAGGGGTTCACACAATGCTGATTAAGCTGATCCCTGCCAGATAAATCTCTGTATTTTGTAGTATAGCAGAGTTTTTAAAATGGTGTCGGTGGCGACTTTCCCGCGCTGGCTCACCGGTAGCGATACTTTTAGGCAAAGTTGGGTTTTCAGAGTGATGCTTCAGTATGGTCTACAGGCTAGGGCTGCATGATATCGGAAAAAAATGGCATTGTGATATCTTTTATTTCTGCTACATATATTGCAATATGAAAAAATACACCAGATACACGTATGGTGGATTGGTATCTGCAACAGGTTTCTTAATAAACTTTACAAATGTGCGTTGCAGTTATTTACATTTAATCTATCATTCTAGCGATGTTAAAATGTATGCTTAATCAGCCCGTTCTCATGCTCACGTCACATTTTTCATAAAAACTAAAGTCTGTTACCTTAATGCCCTTGTCAAAGGAGTTCATACAATGCTGATTAAGCTGTTACCTGCCAGATAAATTGCAAGTATACCGGAGTTTCTTAACCACCACGTTCATGTCAGCATCTTTTCCACCATAAAGCAAATCCTCTGAGTTATTGCCTCTGCTCACACAAGCTTGCACATCATTACAGCCTTTCCGAGCTAACACCGACCTCTCCGAGCTAACACCGACATGACAGTTTATTGAGAGGACGGTCCACTTTCAACTTGCACTGCAACCGTCGGGTACCGACTTTTTGGGTGGTACAACACCGACATTTGACTGGAGCTGTATTTTAAGCCGCTGTCGCAATATTAACATTGAACATTGTCCTCTTTTACAGAGTAATGCTCACACGTTGGACATCAACAATGTGTTGTGGCAAAACTCGTATAAGAGAATAAACACTCTCAAACTATCAGTTGTCTTTCCTTATCTTTATTGATTCAGGATCCCAGCGTTGAGCTGAACTCTCCGAGTCGACTTCTTCTCACCCGTTTTATCGGGGAGAAATCAGTTCTGATTTGGCCTTTCCGTCGTCCTCGTCGAGTCCAAATCATCCGTGGGATCCCATCCTTGTCGGCAGTTTTGTTGTGGCAAAACTCGTATAAGAGAATAAACACTCTCAAACTATCAGTTGTCTTTCCTTATCTTTATTGTAATACGATTCGGCCGAAAAGGGACAGAACTCCTTCCACAACCAA
>JBBPCS010000878.1:14705033-14727763 GCA_037974645.1 Hollardia meadi | reverse complement strand
CCCCCCCCCCCCGTGGAAAGTCTTTGTTCCACAAGCCGGCGGCCAGTCATTACCAGTCGTTGGCTGAATTGCCTTGCGTGAGCCATTATTTGTAATGTCAAAAGGGCACGCTGTTTATGTAAGCCGCAAGGTCGTGCTGTTTAATTGATGACTGGTTTCAGCTCAGTCTCAGTCTGCATCACAGCATTGCATTTCCAGTATGAGTAGAGTTATTGTATCAATAAATGTTATGCGATTTATTACAATCAGCGTTTTTTAAATACTGAATAAATTGCTTCAGTATTTCTGTTTTTCTTGGGCTTTACCTAAAAAAATGCTTCCTGTGCTTTAAACATTTCAATACAATGTCTTAAATCTATAATTTTGTTATATTTTTTAAAATGCTGTGATGCTGTCCCCCAGCTAAGCCTTTGGTTTTTGGTCCCCCTGCTGACATCTCTTGTGAGTTTCTGACCTGATGAAGACGGAACAAGAACGAGAAGGCAGATCTCTTCACAAGAGATTCCCTGCCTCCTGGCTTTTGCCTCTACCAAGAACCAGGACATTGCAGGATCATCAGTATATGATATGCAACATTGTATTGATGTTGTTTGAATGGCAGTTTTGTGTAAAGCCACTACCCTGTGTGCACTGTGCCTTTGAAATGTGACCCATCTGGGGGTGAAAAGGTGACAACGAAGGAGCTCGGACTGGGAGGAGGCCATATATGCAGCTCTATGTTTAACCTCTGTGGCAATTCTTTTTCAGGGAAATTTCGAGAGAAGGCATCCATCCTTCACAAGATCGCTAAAAAGAAATGCCAAGTGGAGGACAGTGAGAAGGCCAACGGAGTAGCAAGCCGTTCAGGTAAAAAGCTCTTTTGTGATCCTTCGATGCAGTGGGCCATTTGAGGGGGGATGGGGAGATGCCACACTCCTTGTGAAAGATGCATATTGTAAGATATGGCCAGAATTGTAGTTTAAAATCGTCAAAAATGAACTAACTTTATCAACATAATGTGAAGAAACAGTTTTGACATGTCAAAGACGTCTATGTATTGTGTTGCAGAGATATCCACCGAAATTAGCGTGCTAACGAGCTAGCCCCGGCACATCCTGTCTCATATTCAACACATGGCGGGAAAATAATTGTAAAGCCTCACCATGAGACAAAGCACAGAGCATCATTGAGCAAACATAACCACCCAAGTTCGAATTGAGGGCATAGAAAATAAAATATTTTATGTGGCACAGAAAATAAAATATTTTATGTGGCACAGACTCAAGAAGACAAGTTATAATGTTGTGGACATTTGCTTGAGAAAATTGTCTCTCTGAATCTTGCCCTTCGGTCAGTTTTGTCTTGGATCTTTAAGATTCTCCATCTCAATTTGTAGTTTGACTAGGTTGATGGCACTCGCACTGTTTGCTAAATATGAAGCTACCACTAGCAGCCGGTTAGCTTAGCTTAGCTTAGCATAAAGACTGTAAAAAGGGTTGGGGAGAGCTAGTATGGCTCTGTGCTAAGATGACAAAAGCTTACTACAACCTCTATAGCTCATTAACACATTGAACCATTTGTTTAACCTCAAGAAAAGCTGAAATACAAAAATACAGATTAAACAAGTATGTACAAAGACATAAAAACACAAAAAGAAGTTGTTATTTTCTGTGTTAAACTAAGCTAATTGGCTGCTAGCTGTAGCTTCTGGGTACTAATCTTCCCATCCATTGACTGTATATAAAGAAAGACGACATGAGAGTTCCCAAAAAGTGAAGCCAAAATATCCTGATCGCCCCCTGGTGGCTGGCTACAGTATATATCATAAACCCCTCCCCCTCCATGTTAGCAGATGGGACATGAGCCTAAACTAAAAACTCAAAGTACATGTCAAATAAATTTTTCCCAAAGATGATTTCTGTCATTTAAGGTAGTTCTTATCACGTTTATGTATGTTCAAGTGTTTTTTTTTCCTAATTAGTTTGGTTTTAATTAGTTATTTGATGCTATAAAAATGGGGTGAAACTGATCCCTGCTCACGATTGGGCAGGCGGGTGTATGGGTGGGAAGTCGACACCGCGGCTCCAAGGCCCGTTCACTACTGCGCATATTGTATCCGGGATATTTTGGTTTCATTTTTGTACAGTGGGAGGAAGTGTAGACGCGTCGGCCATTTTTATTTATGTTCCCATCTACCTTTCAGCAAGAAAACGTATGTTCCTTTGATTAAATATCAACTGATCATTCACAAAGACAAGCATGCTGCTGCTAAAACTTCATGAATAGACATGTTCCTTATACTAGTCATCAGAATTGCCCCCGGAAATAGTCAATGAGCATCACATCTGATGTTAAACAAACATGACATTATCAAGAACTGCCAAATTGATTGCAAGTGTTGTCTTCAAGCAGTATTTAAATCAATCGCAGTCACTGCCAAGTGTAATTTATGTGTGTGTTTTTCACTTCAAAGAGCAGTGGACCAAAGGAGAAACAGGAGGCCAGAGGAAAACGCTTTCATGGCCACAATGTCGTCAGGACAGCAGAATCAAAGAGAGACATAGATGTTTATCAACAAGGCGAAATTATGCTAACAGTGCCGCATTAACATATTACCATCTTAATCAAAATGCATGACTGGTAGTCAGCACAGCATACTTTTCTTTTCAGGCCTTCTTAAATTTAGTCTGTGGCTTTTGTAGTAAAAGAAGATTTACTGTCAGTATAGAATATGATACATGCGATTAGATTAATATCTTGTCTTTATCTGTATCGTCCAGGCGAGGTCATGTTACGGCCGATGGTGTGATGATAAAGTTATCCATCAGAGAATCCTTCTATAATTGTCACAACCACACTTGGATTAAAGCAATATCCACCGCAATTATTGTAGTTTTATCATCTGATTACATGGCTTTCGGCACACTTGTGTTTTAATAAGAGCTGTTAAGTAAGTCTGGCCTCAAATGAAATGGAGTCAAGCCACCAGGATATGATGAGGGAGATGGATGACAAACACGGCCTCAGACATGCACTCACTTGTTCGTACACAGAAATGATTAAAGTGAGTCTCCAAATGTGGTTCTTATAGTCACATCTCAATACAAAATGGAAATATTAATGGGGCTGAAGTTGTTATAGTGTCATTAAAATATATTGAGATTAGCCGTATGAAAAACAGACAGAGTGAGGTTTGAGTGAGACTGGCCACTGAATTATGCCCAATTCCAATTCCCCCTCTTGGCCCTAACCCTCTGTTTTGGGTAGGGTGTCCTATTTCTTTTGGGGATTAAGAGGTAGTGGTCATCTAGCCCTCCAAATGGCCCTCCAAACAGAGTGTTTTCAGATGCAGACTTCAAACAGGGTGGTAGAAGAAAAGTTCCATAATGCTTTGCAAGCTGATTTACATGAACATGAAACATGGCTCCCGTAAGAGGAAAAAAGTCCATATCTTCGCAAATAACGTAAAATCCTTCTGAATATCTTATTTTAAAGTAGAAACAAAGGAAAATGTAATTGGATCGTTAGGACAAGCAGTTCAGAAAAATCGCTATTCACAATGACAATAGAACTTCATATAAACGATGATTTGTGAGTGATAGTAACTTAATGGTTTGTTTCAATGTCCCATAGGCCTATATGGAGCTTGAAATATAATCCAGCAGCAACTTTTCTGCACTTCCCCGCTCATCTGATATCAGTGCAGGGCAGAAAGTTCTCAGGCAGGAATACACTGATATAGCTGATATATAACCGATGCTTGCTGGCTGTTGTCAGTAGATTGATCAGTCTTGTTCAGTCCTGCAAATTTGGTCAAATTTGACACTGATTGGGCCTGTCACATTTGAAAAAGGGAGTAACAGGCTTTACTATTGATATGTAACAAGTGGTGTCGCATTTCCTACGTAAAGATTCAGTAGTTCCATTCTGAAGGGCCACTGTAGAGGGCGTTCCAAAAGTCAGGGTAAGGCCAAGGGAGGGGAATTGGGATTGAGCCTTAGAGCGGTAACAGTGAGTCAATGGGTCAAGTAGTTGATGGATATTTCAGTCATTCATTAAGATAAAATGACAAACATCTACTGGTTCGTCTTTTTGCCTTTTTATGTGGAGTTTGCATGTTCTGTCTGGGTGCTTCGGGTTCCTCCCACAGTCCAAAGACATAAAAGGTTAGGTTAATTGATGACTCTAAAGTGGCTCTATGTGTGAATGCGAGTGTGAATGGTTGTTTGTCTCTATATGTCATTCCTGTGATGAACTGGCGATTTGTCTTCTGGCTGGGAAAGGCTCCTGCAAAGGATATGCGGTGACAGATGATGGATGGATGCATTTGCTCCTCTAAAATTTCTTCAATTATTTCTCCAAACATCCCACAGATAAGAACCTCCCGAACAGCTCCAGCGTGGAAGTGGAAGTGACACCGCCCATGAATGGCATGGCAGGGCAAGAGGGGGAAACGGTAAGAAGTCACAGCACACACGTGTACACGAAAAAAAACAGTTTATACTAAATATGTCCCCCAACCATGAAACCAGAAAAGGCAACAAAACTGAGAGACAGATATCAAAGTTCCAGAGATGCTCATGAATATTTTATGCCTCTCATCTGTGTCTGTGTTCCACCTTGAGTGTGATTGATGCAAAGGTTGCACCGACTACAGCACAGGTCACTACTGCTGGTAATTTCCCAGCATGCACTCGGGCGAGCTCCTCCATCTTCAGCCAGACCTGCCAAAGACCCGCCTCCTCCCACTGAGTGCTGTAATCACACTCCTCACTAACCTGCTGCTCCCCGCCGCTGGGTGCTGGAGGTGAACACACACGCCTCGTCAGACACACACACACACGCACGCACGCACGCACGCACGCACGCACACACACACACACACACACACACACACACACACACAGAGAGTCTTTGACGTAAGACCAGGCACTGAGTCTCAGAATGGCTCCTGCAGCAGTTGTGCTGACATCAGCGATGGCGGCGGGATGTGGCGACCCGCCAGGCCAGCAGACATTTCGGGGGCAAAAGAGGCAACGAGTCAAAGTCGCGTGCTATGAAGGAAGCAGGCAGAGGAGACGGGCGTGTCGGTCATCCTGCTGGATTCTGCCACTTTTTTCACCCACAGAAAAGTTGTGTTTTTGGTCTTGGAGACTGAAATATTTGGTTTGTATGAAACGATCACAGTGTGTAAAATACACATAGGTTAATCATTTTAAAGTGATAATCCTTAAGATTTAAGTTTTGGTTGATCTGGTGACACCTTACATGTGGTTACAGAGGAAGTAGTCTCAAGGTGCTTTTCATTACGCTAAATTATGCGTCCTCGCGTCCTCTGTCCTACTGTGACCCTCTCTGACATCATCAATCTTTCAATACCTTAAATGCACCTTGAGGAGAGAGGAGGCTTCTGGAGGAGTTTAAAGCAATAAAACACAGGTATCCTACGTGGAACTACCAGATGATCAAATGTCTTTATTGATTGGTCAGCTGATCTGACGGGAGACGAAACGGTCAAAGATCAAAGCGAAGTAATGACATGCTCCACCACTGACATTGTAAACTACCATGTAAAGAGGTAAAGTGTGTAAATACATTTTAAAAATTGGGCCTTATATGATTAAAATGATTAAAATCTTGAGGATTATAGCTTTAAATTATTGGTTTCATGTCTCATCTATTTCTTTTTCTTCAGTTTTGCCATCAAAATAATTTCTGTCTTGCAAAATTTCAGCCCGACACGTTTCCTTACATATTTTTCTCATTTCATAGGCTGTTTTCTGCATTTTACATTGATTCAAGCTACTAACCCACTATATGTACATAAATACAGACTAGTGTGGAGGCATATGGGAGGTTTATTCAGACTGGTTGAAGATGAGCCCCGATTCTCAACACGTGTGTGTGCATTGATCTGTCTCACTGCACCAAGTCCTTTTCAGATTGATCTCTCACTCTTGGGCTAATAATAGTCTTTACTGATGAAACTGTCATCACTGCCGTAAAGCTAAAAATATTAAAAAAAAATAGAGGTAAAGCAAGACTTTTTTAAGACAAAGTCTTTTGACGAAGTCTTTTGAAGTCAGAAGACCTTGTACCTGGAATATAGAAACAACTTTTTTCAGGTGGTGATTCACTGAATCTGGAAGCTTATTGGCATGCCTACGCTTCACCAACTGCTATTTTTAGAGATCTGTCCCACAGTGCACCTGTCTGTGTCAGTAGGACGTAGCTGGAAACAGCTCACACCTTCATATGACGCCATACTAATTGTTCAATGCCTTGGTAACCAAGATTGTGGAATAAGGAGATAGTTGAGGTCAAATTCAAATCTGCAGCAGACCCCGTTGCACAATTTCCTGGCTCCTCTTTTCTGCTTGAGAGCTGTGCTGACAGAAATCCTGCAATATCTCTCAAAATGGCAGAAATTAAAGGGTTTATTTGTCATAAAAGCAAAACTGTATGGTGTATAAGACTAGTGAACATTCATCTGCTTCTAATTTTGTAATGCTTCTTGTAATGATGAGCACATTGAGGGTATGACTCACAGCAAATTGTCTTACTGCACTAATACATTCAGGATTTTCGACTTCCAGCACACATTTTAAATATTTAAAGACCGTAAAGCTTCTGGAATCATTTCTTTAGATAACGCACTGGGAAGCTAAAGAAAATCATGACCGACAGGAATTTATGACTCATCTATCGCTCGATGATAGAGGATGTAGGGGGAGAAACATGGGTTTCAGGACGGTGACATCAGATTTGAATATCGGTTTTGCTTTTCTTTTGGCTAAATAGTGTGAAAATTTCGTATCCAGATGGAGCCTCTGTGTCAAAAAAAAAAAAAAAAAAAATCCAAATAGCAGATGCCACATCATGGCAGCTGTGATGGTTTACGAGTTATGTTCCAAAAAGATGAATCCTTCATGTGAAAAACATGACACTTTTAATTGTAAAATTATTAAAAGAAACGAGTGTAGTTTCTGCAGAAAAGTATTAAAAGAAAGTGAAGCATTAAAAGAGTGTATGTGGTGGATGACATGCAGAAAAAGCGACTGATTTAGGGCCCTAAAAATCTAAAGCAAATTGTCTAAAGTCCAAGTGCATTTAGGACGTGTCCATCTTCATTTTGCAAGTTAGACGGCGCACAATCTGGGTGTAAAGTAGGGCGTAAGATGCAAAGAGGAGCTGCACAGCAGCTTACATTTATTGATGATTGATGACGGGACCTGTCAGGATCTAATGTTAATTACTGTTCTGTGTTCTTCAACACATCCAAAAGACAGTGAAGCTTAAAGTTTAATTCTGTTTCTTCTGGAGAGTTTCCTCTGTCCTGCCAAGTTTATAACTTAGTTTTGCTGCTTAAGTGTCCCACGATGGAAACATTTAAAATTACTGAAAGCAGTCTCTCTAATCCAGGCATCATTGTGTAACAGGCAGAGTGTACGCGTGTTTTAAAGTCATCTATGTAGGCACATCTTACTATCTGAATAATACGCTGTATAAATGGCAGGAAAAATACTGAGCCATTGACTTTAGACCAGGTTTTTGTTGATCAATAGTACAACCACTTTCACCTGCCTCAAGATAGCAATGCGCCAACAATGCGTCTGACCACACCTCATTGTAAGACTAGCACGCTCATGGGTGCACAGATGGGCGCATGTGTATTTGCTGCTTATACAACGTGGGCGCGAAAATGACAACTGTCTGTTGATTGTGCTGCGCTGTGCGTTGCTTTGTGCCAGGCATAAGATTGTACCCTTAAGGTCTTTCTTCCCCAAAACATATAGAAAGATATTCTGCATCACTTTCTGAGTATTGAATAAGTTTAAGCAGCCTTATTGCAGCTGTACTTACAGTAAGTGTGTGACCACACAAAAAGTAAAAGTGTTGCCTCACACTAGGTGCCAGCACACACGCCCCCCCTCTGGGAAGAAATAAAATGGTAAATGTCACGCCTCCCCTCGCAGCTCTGTGGTGCCTGGTAAAAGTCAGTGCCTTTAAGCTCAGAGTTGGCAGTGTTGCCAACTGAGGCACCACAGGGCAGGAAAGGCCCCCAGGGGCTGGCATTTGGGAACCATCTCAGAGAGGGGAGCACCAGCTCTATGGAGCACTTTAGCAGAGAAAGAACATAAAGCGAATCACAAATAGCCAAATGACTCGTAGTGTGCAGCCAGAAATATCACCTATATGCAGTCAACACATCATAATGCAGTATAATGCAACCTCTGCTGCTGGAACATCAGATGAAGCTGTTCCTCTTGACCTTCCTAAAGCTTCAGGTTTCTGGTCTTAGGCCTTTTGAACAGACAACAATGCAGCCATCTGGATATGAAGAGGAGGAGGAAAGTGATGCAAGTGCTGCCTTTTGTTTGGTAGCTCTGATTACCAAGGTTACCAGGCAATACTCAACAGCGGTAGCTGTCACAGCAGGATAAGCTCCATATGATTCATGATTTGTGCAGCAGC
The DNA here is from genome assembly GCA_037974645.1 of Hollardia meadi. Lineage (NCBI taxonomy): Eukaryota > Metazoa > Chordata > Actinopteri > Tetraodontiformes > Triacanthodidae > Hollardia > Hollardia meadi. The sequence continues at coordinate 14,719,309 of JBBPCS010000878.1, read as the reverse complement.
CAGCTGTAAGGATTTCTGCTCTCTGGACATGTGATTTCTTGAGAAAATTAGGATTTACCGAGCAACATTTGTCATCAACATCTGCCCTTCTGTATGACTTTCATCCCAGTCTTTGTCTTTTGCACACTTTTGCTACACCACTCTCCAAAGGGCAAGACAAAGTCTAGTCTAGGTTCTGCATGTGTGGACCTGTTGTCTGCAGGTCCCCAAGGCTCCATAGCATCCTGTATAATTGGATACAAAGGGGCCCAAGATGTGTTTCCACTCTCAGAAGGCTTTTTTGTTGTATCATTAAAGTTTACAAGTACCAGAATGTTTAATTGCAGACGTAAGCACAAAGGCTGAAAAAAAAACCATAGGCTAGTTGTCTGAGGCTGTGCTGTTTTTTGGATGTGTCATGTGTTATTCAACGCAGATCTGCAGAGAGGTGACAGTCTTCGGCTCACTTGGCATTCCAGTGGAGGGCCCCAATCAGGCCCCGTGGGTCTGCCGGTGCAGCCAGCATCAGCAGTCAGCAGTGATGAGCCCCTGATGACTGGAGAGGCAGAGCCCTTTAGGCTCGGTGCAATCTCCCAAATCACAGTCATCAGACTCGTCTGTCTTAAGGTCACCAGAGCAAAGCGTCCAGGTCCTGCCATCAATTTCTGCAGACCTCTGCGCTGCCTTTTTTTCCCTGTCGAAGTGCTCGGGTTGCAAGAGTGCCGCCTGCCTCTCTGGATAGTTGCTATGGAGAGGTGTATCCCAATGAGACAAGTTATCAAGCTGAAGGAGACACTTGGATTATAATGAATTTTTCCCCTTCATCCCTTTAGGAACATGCAAAAAGCATGACTCAGCTCAGCATGCTGCTTGCCTCATATTTATCAGATATTTACTCCCAGATGGTAAATTAAAAGTGATTAAATGTGACAGCCCCAGTTTAACAGCATAGTACCCATTCTGATGATTGTTTGTAACCTGTATCTCTTTCCCTTCTTTCTTTGGTGTCTCCTCTCAGGCTGAGGATGAGGAGGAGGAGGACCAGCCTCTGAGCCTGTCCTGGCCTGAGTCCAACCGCAAGCGCCTCACCTACCTCTTAATTATACCCATTGTCCTCCCCCTGTGGCTAACGCTGCCTGACGTCAGGAAACTGGTACGAATGTCATCGCTTTTGTCCGGATAAGTCTGGAGTCCCAACTGAATAAAATTAAATATTGGCACTCTCTTCGTCTTTCAGTCGTCGAAGAAGTTCTTTCCCATCACCTTCCTGGGTGCCATCTGCTGGATTGCATGCTTCTCCTACCTGATGGTGTGGTGGGCTCACCAGGTAAACAGTTCTCAAATGCTCGTTCACTCCTCAGGATATGACATTGTAAAAATAATTGGCTGTCATGTGGTCTATGACAGCATTCCCAGAACACTATAAAATCCTAACATAAGTATAATAATAATCCCTGTCAAAAAACAAAAACAAGAAGCAGCCGCCTTTTCTCTCCATTTCCCATCCTTGACATTTAAAAATGAAACCATATTCTAGAATCCACCCACTCATTACTCATTCTTATTCAAAACAAAGGGATTGTCAGAGTGGTTTTGTCACCTCTCGAGCATCACAAGGAAATGAAAAATAGCTGGAACAAAAGATTACGTTTTATTTACCCCTAAGCTTAGTTTCCTCTTTTTTTTGCAGGTTGGAGAGACCATTGGGATTACGGAGGAGATTATGGGCCTGACTATATTAGCAGCTGGAACCTCCATCCCTGACCTCATCACCAGTGTTATTGTGGCACGCAAGGGGCTGGGAGATATGGCTGTATCCAGCTCTGTGGGCTCCAACATCTTCGACATTACTGTTGGGTACGCTGTTTGAGCCTGACTGGAGTCTTGTGCAGGATCCGGCTGTTTCTTTAGGGTTTGGTTTAGTGCTGTGTTTATTCATATTCCGGAACTGCAGCATGCGAACAGTGTTGTAGATCAACAATGTAAGAACTAGTTTGGTGATATTATGACCATAAAAACCTGAGGCGTCTTAAATTTATATTGAGGCATCAAGTGGAAGTAAAGCAATTTATGCTTCATTATCTTCGTAAAATATGAAGCTGCAGAAGTGTTTTAAGCAAAAGTATACTTCTAGTTAGTTAGTTTGGTTTATTGTCCTTTTGGAAATTCTCTTTGTGTCTGCAGCAAATGTCAGACAACCACAACAAATCAAAAGACAGTACAATCAAAGCTAGACATTAACAGCAAAGTGCTCCACCAACAATAAAGAGTTAAGTATAAAACATACCTCATGTAACAAGGACTTGTTTAACAAAGCTATACTGCAAAGTATAAAGGATCTCCTAGGTGTGCTATATCATGATAGCAGGTTTAAGAAATTATATGGAGACAATAAAAATAGTTGGTTCAATATTAACATTTATTAACATGCACTAAAAGTTGTCTTACTATCAACCAAACTGCAAATCCCTCAGGTGAGAACAGAATAGGTACATTAACCAATCTGGAGAGCCACTCAGAGGTTGTGTTAGACTTTCTCCTAGGACAGGGTCGTAAAAATCATGATCTATTATTACCCGCAACTTTAATTTAAATTTTTTAAATGATACTGAGAGATGGCATTTAATTTTCAAAAACAATTCGGATCACAATAACTTTTAATACACAGAACACACTTAGAGATGATGCATTTAAGGATGGTGAGAAAAGATGAACAGAGATGCTGACCATGTGTCACTTTTCATATCGCACAACATAAAGCAGATGAAAGTTGTTTTTACTGCAGTGACAGCAGAGCGCACTGAAACACCTAAACAGGCAAATATGAATGAAGACTCTCTGAGGCCTCCAAACTGTAGCTCCTCAACACGCTGTCAGCTCCCGGATAGTGAGACGCGCTGATGTCAAGGTCAGAGATGACGGCCACATGCCTCGAGGGGAATCTTTTTTGATAGATTTTACGCCGTATTCGTAACCGCCTACTATACTAGCTGTACGTACTGATTTGGCCAAAATCTACTGTGCAGTATGTAAACAAAAGAAAAATCTGCAGTATGCCAAAAGTGCCTGGATGTCTTAGTGATTCGGAAAAATTCTCCAGTACACATCGAACCAGTCGACCTCACTTACTGTGTCCCACAATGCATAGCGCCGGAACGGTCGCAACAACCAGTCAAGACAAAAACAGTTTTTTCCAATTGTTGTGCGCTGTTTCATCACTAAATTCACTTCTGAGAAATTCTTAGGTGAGAAATCAACTGTGGAGATTTTAAATATCAGCAGTTTTATGAAAATTGATGGCCCGTTAAACTTTCAACGTTTTCGGAGTTGGGAGCTCCACAAGGGGAGACTCCACTGCACACACAGTAGATCGGCCTCATTGTTCTAATCTGTCAAAATGATGGACGGCCTTCAGATTTTTCCGTCATTGTTAAAAAAATTCAGTCAATGACACACCCAGGTCCAGGAACAGCAGGTAACATGTGTTTGTGTATTCGCAGACTGCCGTTCCCCTGGCTCATGTGGTCCTTTTTCAGCGGCCTGAAACCGGTGCAAGTCAGCTCCAACGGCCTCTTCTGTGCCATCGTGCTCCTCTTCCTCATGCTCCTCTTCGTCATCATCTCCATCGCTGCCTGCAAGTGGCGCATGAGCAAGCTCCTCGGCTTCATCATGTTCATGCTGTATTTCGTCTTCTTGGTGGTCAGCGTCATGCTGGAGGACAAGGTCATCATCTGTCCGGTGTCCGTCTGAGGACCTTCGAGGACCGGCTCCCTCTCCCATGTCACTACCACAAGCACCACCGACACGGCCATCCTTCCTGTCTGCCATCGCTCTCACCTGACCCTTGTGATCCTTTACCCCAGGAATAAAAGAAGAGTAAAGAGGACTGGACAATAGTCTGGAATCTACCTATATTTTCAGTACGCAGGTGGTGGCGGAAAGGGGGTTAAACCAACAAGAGCACAAGACTTTGGCTTGGCTGGTTTAAGTGTAGGCCTGACCTGAGTGGATTTTTATTTGCTGTTTTAATTTAATCAGCAGGTGAGGAAGGGTTACAGGTGTACCAGCCAAATAGAAGCATTATGCATGCCATTAGTGTCACTAGAGGAGCTGGATTCAACACTACATCCGGTAAGTTGAGGAGAACGAACTCCTGAGATGCTCTGTATAGAAGTCTCATTAACAGATGCTATGGCTGAAAAATGTATTTGAAAACACACACACACACACACACACTAGTTTAACAGACTAAGACACTGTCATCAGGAGTGAATTTGTGGACGATAGTTGCAGACTGTGGATGAAGATTTTGTTCCATATGTGTTTCCTGACTCTCCTGTGGGGTTTGCACCCGAGCAACAACGGCCGAAACGCTCTTTCTGGGCAGAAAAACTTCTTCTTTGTTATTTCTTACTCGCAAATTCATCACATGCTCAGTCTGAATGACGAGTCAAAGCTTCCCCTCCTCCATGCCGGATGTCATTTCCCAGCACTGAATGTCTCCTCAGAGGATTCTTCTTTTTTTAGATTAATTTTCATGAAATCAATAGAAGTAGCATTAATGTACTGGAGCAGTATTAGCTAACATAGAGTCATCTTGACAATCTGCTTCTTTCTTTTGCCACCGAACGCCACGTTCTGATTGTACAGAACTCTTCAAGCTTCACACGCAGCGACTAACAAAAAAAAAACTTAACTGAAGTTTAGCCTCTCAAAATATATGCTAGCCTTCAATATCGTTCACTTGTTGGGGGAATAAAAATAAGGCATGAGCACTTTAGGCTCAGTTCTGTAATGAAGTCAATGTCAAAATAATACATTTTGAAAAGAACTTAACAGTGTTTAAGCGTCATGGTTGATTTAGATTAGTCAATGTGTAGTGCTTCGTTCACGGTAGAACTGGGCTTAAACCATCGGCTAGTCAATCTCCTGGGTTCGTAGTTTCAATGAGTCAACCGCATGTAAAAAAAAAAAATTATAGACACTCAGAGGTAATACCAATCAACATTTAAGAAGTTGTATACCAAAATGTTTCACCAACATGTTTCATTACTGATGCAAGCCACTGCTCAGTCTCTATGTAGAAAATGTATGGTCAATGATATCTATCGAACTTGTGCAATTTCTTTTCTAATCAAAGGTGCTTTCGTGTGCATGTGTGCAATTCGCATTTGAAGTCATCACACAACGACCCTTCCTTATATTTATCTATGACTAGAGGTTATACTACCAGTATTTTGCGACTAACTGCAAAGAAATATACACCAATCTGTGTTTTTATACTGGAATTCATAATCACAGTCTCTCTTTAAGCTACATTGAATATGGAAATCACAAATTTAACAGCAATATACTGTGTGTGTTGTCGTCGAGAAACGCATCTCCCCTCGCCATGCGTCTGTCCTTCCTGTCCGAACCCCCACAAGAAAGAGTGGGCGACCATTTCTCTGCTTCCTGTTAGAGCTGGCCAGAAAACACCCGCTTTACCTCAACACAGCCTCTGTACAGCAGCGTAGTCGGAATTCACTGTAAAATAATAGTAAATAGATTCTCCGAATGTGTGAGGAACAATGCATGCGAGGAATTTGGGCTGGTTACCCATCGACTGTACAGCTGAGCTTAGACCAACTATATATGTTCACTTTTATGCATCCATTCGGAAAGAACCTCCAAGAACTCATTGGTTTTGCTTTGTAAATATAAACACCTGTTTATATTCACACATGTATTTTATTCACTTTTATTTATTTTCTTTTTTGTAACAGTGGGTGGAAAAGAATAACGATGGTGGCCCTTCAGTATCATAGTATTATCGAGCAAAAAAAACATTTATTTTTAGACTACTCAACATGTCATTAGCATACATTATACTGTAAACATGTCTGTTCAGGTTCGGGAACGAAAACGGGAGGGCTTTAAATGCCATATTGCTTCCTCGAATCCAACAGCAGTGGGATTTAAGTGATGCTGACACGATGTTTTCTGGCATTTGGCAAAGATTGCAAATGCAAGATGAAAAAGAAAATATGATCCCTGCATCGACCAAACTCATATGTTAAACTGTTATGTGTGGGCTGCTCTCGTATAGTATATTTCCTTGCAACACAGATTCAAAGAAGTTAGTTTAAGCATAGTTTGACATTTTGGGGAATTACATTGTTGGGCTGTCTTGCCCAGAGTTAGATGAGAAGATGGCCGCCACTTTCATGTCAGTGGGATAAATGCAAAGCTATAGAGCTATAGCGCTTTATTAGCTTAGCTTTGTACAAAAACTAGCTAGCCTGGCTCTCTCTAAAGATAACCAGATTTGCCTATCAGCACCTCAAAAGCCTTGTTTGTTGAATCTGTACAAGAACCAAGTGTAAAAACAACATGTTGGGGTTTTATGGGTGGTTACAGGCCAAGCTAGCTCTTTCCAGTGTTTGTGCTAAGTTTAGCTAGTAGTTTAATTGTGATAACTTCCTGTTTATCACAGAGACATAAGAGTGGTATCAGTCTTCTTGTCTAACTTGTGCCAAGAAAGAGAATACCAGTAAGCCAATTTCCCAAAAATGTCTTAACTATTGCAACACGACGTAACAGGTCAAGGCTAAATTTGCTTGAGATTGGTTGATCTACCACTACGGTCACATGTGCAACATCTTTTTTTCCCCTTTCTCCAAAGATGTCATGGTGTTTTTGTGTGAAAGCACGAACGGCGAGAGGAAAAACAGTAAAATCAAAAGCTAACGCGGTTTAGCACGTGAGCTTGGCATTGGTTGTGGTTTACCAGGGTAAGCAACGGTGGAAGTTGACCACTAATGAATATTCTTGCACTGTAAATGTTTTATTTTCTTGGTGTTACTGTAAGATTTATTTAAGGTGTACATATATACAGATACAAATTAACCATATAATCTATATGTGTAAAATGTCTCTATGTAAAAACACAAAATATATAATAAAACAAATAAAGATGATAATTCAAATATGCAACAATGTGTTTGCTGGTTTTACATACAAACATTTGAAAATGTCTTATTAAAAAGTTGGCAGTGATTTATTTCTGTTCTGCATTTGAGTAATAATTGGTTTATAAACACTAGTGGCGTTGTCAGCAAATACAAGGACATTTTTCTGTATTAATATATGTTCACATGAAATGGTTTTCCATGTGTGATAGGCATAAGGAATTTATGTATATACATTAAACATGTCCTTATACCTGCTTACAACTATATTATAGTTTGACTTCTAAAAGCAGTGGCAGATTTGGTAAATCTCACTAAGTTTTGAAGTGCATAGTAGTGGTAAACAAGTTTGTACTGGGAGCCTTTGAGTATTCATTATTTTAATTAAAGGGGCACTCCATCAATTTGCCACTTAAGGTTCAGTTTTACTTTTTGTGGTTAGTACTCGGCCTATAAAAACCGTCCTTAATTGTCTTCTGTGGCTCTGGAGGGAGCTTTACGAAGTTCAAAAAATAAAGACTTGGGGTTTGAAGGAAGTAGACTCTTAGGAGGCAATGGCTTCTAATGAAAGTTGCACTATGGGAATTGTTGGATCTAGTGTTTGTGGACACAGACTACAGGATAAAACTTAATTTTGACCATTTTTTCCCTTATAATTAGTCCCCCAACTTTATGGAAGTGTAATAGGGCGACTAAATATCTGTTACTGCATAATTTAATGGCATTGCATATTGTTCTAATTGCCAGGACTCTGAATACTTTGCACATTACCGAATAAGATTAATTCCCACAACACATAAACCCACACATGCACAAACTCAATTTGGATGATTTTGACCATCTTTTAAATGCATAAAAAAGCTAGTCTGGGCTATGTCAGGCAAAAAAAAGTGTCTCAGGATGCACACCTGGCCTACATGGCTCTTTGTCCTCTTACTTTTCCATAACAAATACTCAAAGCAGATGTTAAATGAATACATCTGATTGTTTTCTGAATTTAAATACAAGCTTCTGTGATTTTACCCTTGCAGTTGGGTAAAAATCAAGTTCACTTTGTATTAACACTTCAAAAAACAGAGCCCACATTTACTGATAAGTTAAAACTCAGCTGCAATGCAAAAAAACAAAATAACAGATTTGAACGGTGGTAGCTTCAGTGACGACCTCAAATGGCAATCAGCACTGTTAAATGGCAGAAAAATACTGTTTCATCTTCATACAAAAGCAGTGATTGGCTTGACTTGCCTTCCTGCATGTATGGAGACTAGCTATGGAATAGGGGGCCCTCTTGTGTTCAAACCCTGACACTTCAGCGGGATGACGGATGTTGATGCAAACCTTAGGGACACGTACGTGGGTGAGATGGCATGAGCTTTGAATTTTTTAAACTTGAGACATGCATGATGTTTATCACTTTTTTAGTGGCAGGCATTCGAAAGAATTTTATGGTATTCATAGAAATAAGTCCCGGGGATGCAGAAATCCCCAAGTGTTTCCTGCTAACTTGACTAAGGTATATCACGTAGCCTACCTTAGTCATAGCTTTTTGTTTCTTATCTGGAAACCATAGCTCGATTCACAAAAGACATCCCCACAAAGTACAGCTACACACAGACTTTATCAGTTTAACAGTTTATCTGCATGTTCTATAAAGGAAAGGTTGACCCCATCATGTTGATGAAAAGTCAGGTGAAGTTAGTGGACAAAACATTTTTGGAGTAGATGAAAACAACTCAGGTAGATGGGTCAGCTCGTCCAGCGTAAGTCCAGAGATCCCAAATTGACTTGAAAAGACGTTATTTACACCCTTCTTTAGGCTGAAATTTTCATTTTAGCCACTAAGCTAAAAAGTGTTAGCACACACCGTCTGAAGTGGATTTCAGCTTAAAAATGGATGTAAATAACATCTTTACAAATCACTTTTGGGTCTAGGGGCTTCTGGAGACTTGGATTACCCAAGACCCAGTTGTTTAGGTGAATCCTGCAATAGTGTTTGTGCTGTTGTGTCAGGTCCAAATCTTGACATTTATTTGCAAAGTATATAAATTCAACAGGTTGTGCTACAAATGAGCACACCGACGGCCCATTACTGGTTGAAATCCAGCTATTGCAAGTGAGTTTTGCTATCGGCTGCTCTGGACGCAGATGATGTATATGGTGGCAGCTTTCATCCCTCTACAGTGGTTTTCCTGTGCAGTCCTCTGCTGCATTTTTAAAAATCTACTACCTGAATTTGGGACTCTAATCCACCTTATTCCTAGCCCTGATGATACCTTGCGTGAATTTTTTGCGAGACTTCTGGCACATCCTGTTACTGAGCTGGAACTGGCGTTTTCCATGGTAACAGTATGCAAATCCTCTTTCTTAGAAAGAAAAACTTTAAAGTAAAACATGTGGGAACACCCCCTGTTACATCTCAAACAAGATACTGTGATCATACCTCTGACTTCTGCTATCGAGGAATGGGAGGACGACCTGAAGAAGTGGCCTCAGATAACATATACTAGCATACTTAGCTACTACAGAAGTGATTTTAAAAAAAAGAGGCTCTAAGGCGTATCAGTGACGTTACTTCCACAGTAATAAGGTCGGTCACGTTTTTTAAGGGAGGTGGGACACAACCTTCTCTACCTTAAAGCAGACATAGAGCCTAGTCAGAACCTTAAAGTCCAACATCACTGGGCCTGGATTTTGGTTTCAACGTCAGGTGAAATACAAACGGCTCAGTGCTTATGTGTTGCAGGGCAGCCACGCAGCTGCAACAGTGTGGAAAGTAAAAGGTTCTGATAGTTTTATTCACTTTTTTAAATGTGTTATGTAATGACAGTTAGACGTAGCCCAACTGCTAATTTGGATGTGGGGTTTCCTGTGTTAGCTTTTTGTAGACAAAATGAAATGAGCACTCATATGGCATTTTGGTCTCTTCAAGTTTAGGTTTTTCAGCCACATTCTTTTGGATTCCTCGGAAACTGTACTGTTGGTCACAGGAACAATCTGTTTTTGTTTTGGGTGCATGTTCAAAGCACTGTTGTTGAAGCCACAAATTTAGCTTAGCTTAGTCTGACTGTTAGTACAACCGTGAACAGCGCAAAAAGTGTCAGAGCTCCACAAGGACATTTTAGAAAATAACTGTTACTTCAGTTAAATATCTGTTAAATATGTTGCTAAATTGAAGGTGAATTACTTTAGAAAAGACTGCTGTTGTCTGCCAGCCCCCATAGTTAGCCACTGGGGCTAACTAGCTTACCGCTACTTCCACTGCCACGCTGCAAGTTACACCTAATTATATCTTCCACCCTGAGAATAAGGTGGATAAGGTGCGACCTGATGTCAGGATTATGTATGAACTTGTGTACACTGAGAAATAACAACAGAATATGATGGCTTTTAGGAAGCTAAATTGCTTTTACTAGTCAATTAAATTCACATGTAGGCTGATTCAACAGCAAACTGCAAGATTCCTTTTAAATTTGTGAGTCAACAGCACTGTTTGCAGAGTCTGTGGGGATTTTTCCTGTTTCAACTTAACATTTTAAGTCAGACCAATTCACTCCGTGCAGTCATCTTACTATCGGCCAGACTTTGCTCGGTGACTTCATGTGCTCGCTCATACAGGGTGTGCTTGCATTTAATCCTGCACACTCACTTCATCCTGTTACAAGCGTTGAGGCTCGTCTGAGGCAGACTTTGGCCGAGAGGATCAGATTCAAAATATCTCAGACTCAGACGAGTCATCACCAAAAGTGCCCTGTTTTGCTGTTTTTGGGGGATTCATGTGGGGAGCTATTTTCATGACTCTTCAAAAACAGGGGCCTCGGTGGACCTGAGACCACACGATGACTCACTGTGTTGATCTGATTTGTAACTGCTGCACTGTGATTCAGCTTGAGAATTGTCTGTGAGAGGCTTTTGGTTTGCTACACAGAGACAATGATGTTGAATAATAGCCAGACAAGTTGACATGCACTGATATGTCATTATGACATTTAAGTATAACAACTTTGACAGTCCAGTGTGTAGGATTTAGGGGGATTAAGGGCAGAAACAGAATATAGTATTTAGAATTATGTTTTTTATTAGTGTATAATCACCCGAAATTAAAAATCATTGTGTTTTTGTTACCTCAGCATGACATATTAATATTTATAGAGAAAATCGGTCCTCTCGGGCTCGGCCTGCATAGCCAGGAAGTAAACGCAGAAGCTCAAAAACGTTTTCGGCGTGTGTGCCAGGCAAGCAATTCTCATTGGATTGAATATTGAATCACCATCTTTGCATCCGGTATCTACAGTAAGTCCTTCTTTTACAAAATTGGTCCTTTCAAGAGAAAGCCTTTCGCATTTTTATCGTCCACAATAGGGGAGGGTGAGACAAGGGGTGTTCAGTTGGTTGTGATCTGCAACCAGACTGCTAGATGCCACTAAATCCTTCACACTGGAGCTTTAAAACCAGCAACAATAAAGTGTGACAAAACAAAAATGTAATGAAATAAACTCACTGATTGTGAGGCGTTTTACTTTGTAATATTTTTGTTCCATCGTGTTAGCAATGGAACGCATCCTTGCTGAATTAAGTTTTGGCTGCAACAGCTATGGTGGCTAACGTTAGCCAACGTTAGCAAGCTTTAGATTTCTGACATTTCTCTGTAACTGACATTCCTGAACCAAAATGCTAACTTTGTAATTCTTATCTTCTTATGGTATTGTTAGACTATGTTTTGTCATGTGTGGCCAATAGCAACTGTTCAAGGTTCGGATACATAGTCACACATTAGAGGTCACTAAAGGTAGCATAAAGGTAAAATAATGTAGCCTACAATAATATTCATAAAATTTACACGATTATGACATTTTAAAATGGTTTAGAAAAACTGAATAACACAACACAGTAAAGCAAAATTAACTTCTTAATATAATGTATAAAAAACATTAGCTCAAAAGCTTTCAGGTCAGGGGGTTTGGCCTAAGTTTAGCCTAAAATGTATTCCTACCTGCATCAAACCTATTATATATAGTATTATACACATTAAAATATTTATGAAAAGTGAAAAGGCAAATTAGCAGCTTACGTGTTTACAAGTCTTATAAGTAGACAGCGAAGTCACGAGCACCTGAATACAGCTCATATTCATTATGTCTTATGTGTTTATGATGCTTTTATTTTGTTGATTCCATCACTAGATTTTATTGTGAATTCTAAATATTTGTTTTTAGATGAAACATCTGTCCTGAAGTCACCCCTTCTGATATTTAATGTAGCTGTCATTGTTAAGTTGTGAAATCTCTGTGTATTATTTGACAAAGTTTCAAATGTATATTTAGTGCACTGGGGGGGGGGGGGGGGAGAAAAACCTGTATATGGCAGCATCTTGCACAGGTGGCACTCAACAAATTAAAATTCTTAATTAGGCCTACTGTTTACAATGTGGTAACCATGATAAACAAATGCCTCCTGTATGTAATGGAAACAATAACCCTGTCAGGTCTTGTAAATTTCTTTTTGGTTTTACATATTTGCTCTGTGGGAGTTGACAGGTGTGGCCAGTGTCGACACACTCGGAAGTGAGTCATCAGTGCCAATCCTAAAGTCGACTTTAGGATTGCCAAAGAAATAATTATGTCATGTTAATCCACTTATATTTGTGCACTTAATATAACTTAATATATGTTGACTTATAAATTATCTAAATCAGTGACTCCAAACAGTTATTTCCAATTTTGTTTTTAAATCTTACTTCAGTACAGAAGTATTTGCGACAAAACCGTCTTTAACTATCAAAAGTTTTACATTATATAGAAAACTTTGCTCTTCACTATTTTACTGTTATGCAGTTTAATACAGTGGTTCCTAATTTAGGGGTCTGGCCTCTCCAAAGGATCCCAACATAAATCTGAGGGGCCATGAGATGTTTAAGGAGGTAGGAAAAACTTAATCTAAATCTAAACTGCTGAAATTGAGATTACTTTGTTTTTAAAATCTTTGTGTGTGCTACCTCTGTACCTTTGGGTAGGAAAAATTAACTTCTACACAAGTTTGTCTTTGTCTCTTCAATCTTTGCTTTTATTTTAAAATAATTGATCATTTTACCTCTTTGAACCTCAAATCTGTATTTAAATGAAACAGTCTTTTTTTTGGAGTTGCCAACAAATAACGAAAGCCAAAAGGTTTGGGAACCAGTTTGAATTTGTCATATTGTTGTTTCTTTTACTGTATGTAAAATCTTAATCTGAAAACTAATAAAGGTGTGACTGCCAATAGTAAAAAGTAGTGAATTAGAAGTAGAAAGAAAAAGAAAATTTAAATACCTAAAAATTCTACTGAAGTACAGTGATTAAGCCTATAAGCGACACACATGCTCTTTCCTCTGGCTGGTGACTGTTCACCATCATGAATCAGATGCACAGCAGCTGTAATTCAATGTTAATCCTCTGTAAGGCAAAAAGAAAAAGTAAATTACTGTATTGCTAAGCACATACAACAACATCTACACACTGTTTGTGCTGAAATACTAAGAATTAATGGTCATAAAGAGTTTTCTCATCAAGCGATATTTCCTGTCCTGGATAGACTCAACTTTCTAGTCTAGACAACTTTTGAATCATTCTGTGTGATTCATTAATGAAGCAGATCCTGCAGTCATGGTTGATGTGGATCAGCAAGTCAGATTTCTGGTAAACTGGGACATTTTGGCTTTAGGGATTTCATCAGGCTTGTCCAGTGACAATTTAAAAAGTCTTCCTGATGTCCAAAAGTTGTACTGACCCAGGCTATCTTTACATTTTATACAAGTTTTGTTACATATTTTACTAAAGAATTATTTAAGGATTTTGGATTTCCCTTTACCTTGGGTTCCATTCCCAGCTGGGCCCTTTCTGTGTGGAGTTTGCATGTGGTTGTTTGTCTCTATGTGTCAGCCCTGTGACGAACTGGCGACCTGTCCAGGGTGTACCCCGCCTCTCGCCCAATGTCAGCTGGAATAGGCTCCAGCCCCCCGCGACCCTACATAGGATAAGCGGTAGTAGATAATGGATGGATGGATGGATTTCCCTTTAAATGAGGCCATTGTGATTCCTCATCAGTGCCCAAAGGTGCAGGAAGCCACTCAGGAGCGGCCCGGCCAACCCAATAAAAACACACACACACACACACACACACACACACACACACACACACACACACACACAGTTTGAAGCATTTTGTTACCTGACATGCAGTCATTGTTATCTTAGATACAGCTTGTCTGTTTACTCTGATTACACATGGACCGTGTAAAAATGGCCGTCAAAAGGCTGCTGCTACTCACTCTCTCTCTCTCTCTCTCTCTCTCTCTCGCTCTCTCTCTCTCTC